>JANPWX010000226.1:56377-122960 GCA_024734555.1 Trochalopteron elliotii
GTCCCTGTCCCTGTCCCTGTCCCTGTCCCTGTCCCTGTCCCTGTCCCTGCTGCCACTCCCCGGCCACACCAGCCCACAAACTGCCCGTCCCAAGGGTGTCCCAGCCCTTCCTCCTGCCCAAAAACGAGGTAAAAATAGAAGACAATGAAATGGAAATGCGCATCCCTGGGACACGGAGGCCGCCTGCAGGAACGCAATCAACGCTCCTGCTCCTGGCATTGTAAAAACGGGGAGTTTGGTAAAATCACCTTCCTCTCACAGTGCCAAGCAACACTCCTGGGGAATGGCTCAGCGAGGAGGATTTGCATCCTCCCCAGAAAGAGAGAGGAAAGGAGAGGCAGGACTGGACACTGAGAGAGGGCAGAACAGCACTGCAAAGTCAGCCTGGAGAAATAGAGAAACCGGCCCGACCAACGCTCCACACATGAAAAGCTCATTAGCATTTTAAGCTCCTTTCCGCTCCAGCAAGTCTTGATAACTCTTGATAAGGCACTTCAGCAATTTCTGCTGTATGCCTGGCACACGGCTGCTCCTCTGGAGAAATCCCCTTCCCTCTCCCCCTGCCTCTGAGCAGGGGACAGCCTGACCTGCACACAGGGCTGTCATCTGCTCTGCTCTCTGCACTGCCAGAAATATCAAACTGTAATCTCATCTAAACTCCTTCCTAGCAATTTTTACCACTAGACCTCAAGCCGTTTTGCAGACAAGGTGAGTGACATTATCCTTATTCCATCAGGGATGGAACCGAGCCCCAAAGAACCCAGGAGATTTGTACAAGGTCACACGTTGGCCATTGGCAAACTTGGGAGCAGATCCCTGGAGTTGGATCCAACTTGTAGGACTGGACACTATTAGCTGCACACATTTTAGTTGCTTCTCCCTCTGCATTTTCTCTTGCTCCCCATAACAAATTCGTCTTAGTGGGATCAGTGGAGTATGATCAGGATAATGTTATGCAAAGGAAGAAGTCTTTGGGAGGCTTTCTGTATCCCACTGATGTCAGCCAGCTGCTTCCCAGCTCACTGTAATCACTTCTAAATCTCACTGTGCAGGGGTGTGTACCCAGGCCTTTCAAAATATGGACCAAAAAAAAAAAAAAAGAAAAAAAAAAAAGAAGAAGGAAAATAGAGACAAATTTCTTTCTGAATCAAAAATGTGATGAATTCCACTTGAGGTTTGTCACAGACAGGGATCTGACACAAACCCTCCTCTAAGCACCCACGCAGGCCAGGCCTCTCAGGAGAGGGAAATATTAGCAGTCATATAAACACCTTTGTATAAATGTAATGTTCCCAGAGATGCAAATAGCTTACAAGGAACAGCTAAATTTCCACTGATTGTTACCAGCCCGACCAGTAACTCCTCTTACGGCATCAAATGGGTTGTATTGTCTCGGTGAATCCCCCGGGGGCTCCAGTTTTGGGGGCTGGAAGCCGCTGTTGAGCTGTTAGGTATCACTGGGAGCAGCTGCCATTCGTGTCTAACAGATGGCAGTAAATAATGACAGACTCCACTCTTGAGCAACAGCGAGATAAAACCCTGAGAAATCCCTCTGTCCGTGGGGCAGGGAGCCCTCCTGCCCTGGAGGGGATCTCCCTCCCATCCCAGACCCCAGCTCAGGGTGGGATCACCTTCCCTGGCCGGCAGAACCTCCCAGCACACACCAGTTCTGCTCCTCCACCCAAACTGGCCGGGTCGGGCTCGTTCCCAGCTCCACTGAAATCCCGGGGACCTCCCAGAGTTGTGTGTCTTTCCCAAGGATCAGATTGCAGCTCGCAGAGCTGTGCCCAGCCCTGCTCCACAGCCTGGGTGCTGCCAGCTCCCGTTTCACACCCTGCACCCTCAGCTCTGGGTTTTTTCCCTTTCTCTGTGACTGAATCTGAGGAGATGTTCAGAGCATCCACTTCCCTTCCAGCTCCATCTGCCTGGAGCTCTGAGGCTGCCCAACCCTCTTTCCTTTCTATCACACCTCACCCTGAAACCTCCCTTTCCCTCCCCTGCTCAGCAGGAGCTCCCTGGGAATTCTCCCAGGCTGCAGATGGAAAATGCCCTGGAAAAAGACGTGAGGTGACTGTCCCAGCCTAAAATGCCCTTCCACCATGTCCAGGAGAGTGCAGTTCCTCTGAATGCACATTCAACACATTTTCATCAACAGGTGCTTATCCAGCATGGAAATAATTCCTTCCTCATGACACGAGTTCATTTCCGTGCCTGTGCTGGGTGGTTTCTGAGCTTCCCCCTACAGCTCCTGCCAGCACCTTTGTGCTTTCTTTCTTCCTTCTCCTTCTGGCTGAAGGGACTGTCCAGGAGAGAGCAGATTTGCCTGATAAAAGCAAATGTAACTCGTCTCACAACTTCCCAGCCTCCGCATCTTGCCTATGGAAGGAGAGTACTAATAAGCCTCTCTCCTACTTGGAGACGAGTGGAAAAAAAAAAGAAAGAAAAAAAAAAGCAAAAAAAAAAAAGCTGTTCCCTGAATTCCCCACCATACACATTTAAGGAGGTATTTGTTTAGGAGGGATGCATGTACAGAGCATCCTCCAGCACCACACAAAGCCCTCCTGCCACCCACGCCTCCCAAGTGCTGAAAGCAATTCCTTCCCTCCCCTGCTCCTGGCACCAGCACAGGATGCTCAGGGTCTCCACAGGTCACACTCACAAATTAGTTCTATTTTTTTTTTTTTTTTTTTTTGTCCCCTCTAAGAAATGAAGGGAAGGGAAGCAGGAGCTTCCAGCACAGCAGTAGGAAAATCTTGCAAAGAGCTTCTTGGACTGGCCTTGACCACGCAGAGACTGAAGCTGTTTCCTGATCCTTGCCCTCGGTGCCTGCTGGAGGTTTGCCTTATTCACCCCAAACTGGGAATATAGGGCAGAGTGTTGCTGGGCCAGAGCTGCCCCACAGGATGTGGTGCAGACAGGGAAGGGAAGCCTGCAGGAATGGAGGGATGGATTTCATGGTCAAACCTCCAAAGGAGCAGTGAGCACCTGCCCTGCCAGAATTCTCTGCTCTGGGTGCAGGGAGTGGCTGTGACGTGTGCCAGCCACACAGGGCATGGAGAAACCATCTCTGACGAGATGCCAGAGCAGCTCTGAGCTGAGGAACATGTGGGCATTCCTGGCAGAAAGGGATTTTTTCTTTTTTTTTTTGCCACGGATTCCTCAGCTGCAGGAATTAAAGCCCAGGCAGGGAGAGGAAAAGGAAATGGTGAAACCACAGCACAGCAAAAACACAGCTCGGTGTCACTGGCAGCAGCCACATCCCAAAGGGGCTCTGGGAAGGACAATGACAGTCCCCAAACAGCAGCAGAGGCTGCCAGGAAGGGCAGGAGCTGGGGTGGCAGCGAGGATGATGATGATGATGATGATGATGATGATGATGATGATGATGAGGATGATGATGATGATGCAGGGAGGAGCAAGGAGAGCAGACGCTGCCAGGAGGGAGATTCAGTGACGGCATCTTTTCCTGGGAAAGGAGCTGGGCTAATTCCACGTTGTTATTCACGCTCTAGACAAACAAAGGGGCTTTCTCTGCACCTTGCCATGGGTGTGGGGAGGAGATGGACCATGGCCACGACGGCCCAAGCAGCCCAGAAGCTCCAGCCCTGCTGGGAGATGCTCCCTTGCCAGCCCCAGACGAGTGCCCTTTCCTCCTGTGGGGGCGGAGGGGTGGGTCGGGCCCGTGACAGGAAGAATTTCCAATTTAGAAACAAACAGAGGCAGTTCCTATTATTGTTAGTGGGATGTCAGCATCTCTGGTCCCCCAGCACCACTGTCAACAAACAGGCTCACAAATGCTCCTTCAGCATCAGCCAAAATAACATCCATGAAGGCATCTATAACTCAGCATTCACTACACACACAACAAGCTCTCCTTTTTCTTATTAAATCCAGTCTTGTCCACGTAATTTTAACATAAAGGAACCGGTTGTGGGCTGTGTTACCAAATGAGTCATCATTTTATGTGACAGTGTAATATGATTTAGAGAATTCTTGGCACACCAGTGTGGATTATGCATTATAATCTCTTAATTTGGACTCTCAGTGCTGTGTGCCAGTGCCTGGAGCGGGAGGGAAGGAGCAGGAGGGAATTGCAGTCCAAGCTCTGCTGCTGCTTTGCTCTGTGACCTTCACAAATTCTGTGCCCTGCTCCTGCCCTCCTTCCTTCATCTGCAGAGCAGGAACACGCCTGTGTCTTCAGCAGGGTCAGCTAATGCTCACCCAGGAGGTTTTGAGAACATTATGTAAAAGCAAATTATTATTTCAGTAAGGGAAAGAAAGCAGAAGGACTTGCCAGTGCAACAGGCTGATCTGGGGAAGGGCTGGATCCAATCTCTGGGTGCTGAATATAAATCTCAGGCTAACTGGGGATAAGGATTTTCAGATGGTGAATAGGAATTCCTAACAGGAAACTTGGAGATTTGCAAACTGGGACTCTTTGGAAAGTGAGAATAATTTCTGACAAATATTGATAAAATAAATAAATAAAACCCTTGGGGAAAGTCCTGCCCCTTCCCCTCCTCCCTGGGGAGGCTCCCAGTGTCCATGTAGTGATCAGCCACCATGGGGGAAGGGGAAGTTCATGTGAATCAGGAGCTGGGGACACTTGTCCACTTCAGGCTGGGCTGAAATTCCGGAGTCAGTTTACCCAGAGCGGAAAGGTTTGGGATCAGGGCGTGCTCTGGAGATCCAAACAAACAAACCCAGAGTGCAACATCTGGGAGGGCTACCCCTGACCCCGCCCAGGCATTTCATTCCTGTGCTTCTGGGAAATATAAACTGATCCATATTTAGCCAAGGGTCATTGGAGAGGCAGGAGGGCTGGTGCCAATTCCCAAATCCATCCCATCCCTGAATCCCTGAATCCCTGATATCTGCCTTTGCCCCATTCCCAAATCCATCCCATCCCTGCATCCCTGATATCTGCTTTGCAGCATTCCCAAATCCACCCCTGAATCCCTGACATCTCCCTTTGCACCATTCCCAAATCCATCCCACCCCTGAATCTCTGGCATCTCCCTGTGCATCATTCCCAAATCCATCCTGTACCTGAATCTTTGACATCTTCCTTTGTACTATTCCCAAATCCATCCCTGAATCCCTGAATCCCTGGCATCTCCTTTTGCCCCATTCCCAAATCCATCCCTGAGTCCCTGACATCTCCCTTTGCCCCATTCCCAAATCCATCCCTTCCCTGAATCCCTGATATCTGCTTTGCAACATTCCCAAATCCATCCCTGAGTCCCTGACATCTTCCTTTGCCCCATTCCCAAATCCATCCCATCCCTGAATCTGTGACATCTGCCTTTGCCCCATTCCCAAATCCATCCCATCCCTGAATTCCTGATATCTGCTTTGCAATATTCCCAAATCCATCCCTGAATCCCTGACATCTCCCTTTGCCCCATTCCCACAGCCCCATGTCTGGGATTAGCAGGGAGCAGCATTTCCACAAGCAAGGAGGATGCATTGCATGAGACACAAACACCACATGACGAATTCTTGGGAGACTGAGAAATCCTCCCCAGAAGGAAGAAGAAAATTCTGCGGAAGGAATTAAAAAAAAAAAAAAAAAAAAAAAAAAAAAAAAAAAACCCAAAACCAACACAAAACCCTCTCCATTTGCTGGCAGGAGGGTTTCTCCTGAGCTCTGTGAAAAGCAGCCAAGGCGAATCTGTCAGAATTGGGACCTCCTGGGGGAGAAACCCATCCTTTCCTGGGGCTGCCTAAAGCCCAGCTTTTCCCAGGAAAGTTCTCAGTGCCAGACAAAGCAGGCAGACAGGATTGTTTGACCTCTGGGAGCTCTTTGGGGAGCAGATGACAAGTGAGAAACACAAACAGAGGAGCTCATCTGCCTTGCTTTGAGCTCCTTCACCTGTTACTGATTTCCCCAGGCAGGGCAATGACTGAAAGGCCACTTTTAAATGCAGCAGTTCATAATATTTTACATTTTAGGAGCTCATGGGAAAACCAGACCAAACCAAACCAAGACAAATCCTGTGTTTACTGCCTCTGTCACCTTCTAAAAATGAGACCAACTTCTAAAGTCTCTACTTAGGAGTTATTCTCTTGAAATGAAGCACTAAGAGAGGGCACAGGGCTACAGGGCAGGCAGAAAACGATCAAGGAAAAAAAAAATCTCTCACTTCTTGCTTGACCTTCCTGAACTTTTCATGCATAATAGAGCAAAAAGGAGCTGACCCTTGGTGACTTGTAGTTAATTTATAAGCAAGAAGCTCTGTGCCCAGGGGATGCCCGTGCTCCTGTGCCAGGCACAAAGCCTGCAGGGCTGTGGGACAGCTTTCCATGGGCCAGGGGCAGAGCAGAGCCCACCAAAGCCCTGCAGCTCTGCTCAGCTGGACCTGCCCTGCCAGGGCCACACAGGGACTGTCCCCAGCGTGTCATCTCTGAGGAAAAATGCACCTGAGGTGAGCCAGGGACACAGAGCCACTGTGATATTCACCTGGGACACCCACAGGGTTTATGGGGAGAGCCCAAATCAGCACGAGATGCTCAGGATGTCCCTCAGCCTCAGCTGTGGGTTCATATTTGCCCCCAAGGGCACT
The DNA here is from genome assembly GCA_024734555.1 of Trochalopteron elliotii. NCBI lineage: Eukaryota > Metazoa > Chordata > Aves > Passeriformes > Leiothrichidae > Trochalopteron > Trochalopteron elliotii. The sequence continues at coordinate 62,944 of JANPWX010000226.1, forward strand.
GCAGGGATTGCAGTGTGGTGTCACAGCTTTTCTCTGGGGCTTTTCCTAGCAGAGGTTCCCTCCTGGCACAGCCTCAGCTGACAGAACACAGGTTTTGGTGAGGGGTTCAGGTTTGTCCCTGCTGGGGAGCTCCTCTGACTTGCTCCAGGGAGGGGGGACACACAGAGCATCACTTCTGCTGGCACCCCACTGCAGCCCAAAGGCCACTGGCTGGGGACACAAGTGACAGTTCCCCAGGTCACCTGGCTCCTGAACCCTCCCCTCCCTGCCCAGCACCTCCCACAGGACCCCTGGTCCTGGCCCTAAACCTGGTCACAGCACAGGTCCTGCAGGGCCCTTCTGCTCTGAGGTTGGTGCCAGCTTCCACCCCTTCTCCAGAACCCCCCAGTGGGACAAAATTCACCCAAATTCCAGCCAAATCAGCCCAAAAAGCAGAGCACCCCTGAGCAGAAGGGCAGCAATGGGTGTGGCAGTGCAGGGGCTGGGCTGGGCAGTGACAACCCACAGCAGTGGTGCCACCAAACACTCCGGGAGTTCAAATCACAACCCACATATCACTTGGGAAAAAAAAAACTGGGATAAAAGAGAACCCAAATGAGAGACACTGACCAGATTTGCCCTTAACTGAGAGCCCATCAGAGCAGCAGGAGTGCTGTTACCCCTTTGTGAGCTGCCACCTCCCCTTTTCCACAGCTTGTCCTTCCAGAAGTGTGCCATCAAATCCTGACCCTGTGTGTGAGACACTGCTGCCTTTATCCCCACAACACCAAACCAAGGCACAAAGAACCCGATCTCAGCTCTCCTCTTCGGGCCAGAACAGCCATGATTTATAGATTTATATACACACATGCCCATCTATTCACCCTCTTAGCAAACAGTTCATGAAGTGTGCCTTAAGCCTTTCTGAATCGAGCAATTCTCTGCTCAGACAATCAATTCCTGACTGAGACTCTGCAGGGAAAGACATCATGTTGCAGGAATGCTGCAGAAGCTGTTGCATATACTGTTTCCTTTGTTGAGAATAGCATCTTTGCCTTGGATATAATTTTTTTTTTCCCCTTCCTTAGCCATTTAATTTCATGAAACGGGGCCCAGTTCCAGCAGGCAAGAAGATTGTTGCTTCTCCTTTCCTGAAAGGCTGAGAAACCAGATTTAAAAAATGTGCTTAGTGGGCGTTTGGTGGGACGAATTCTCTCCCAGAGTTCGGCATTTTTGAGCTAGAGCAAGAGCTACATTGCATATGGTGCCTGGTTTTTCTTCTCCAGCAGGTAGCCTGGAGATTTGCTGACTTTTCTGCCACGAAGAAACAAATCAGAGTAGCTGCTTTAATTAAAAAAAAATATATATATAAATAAAATCCTGCAAGAGGCTTCAGGTCAGACCTTTTGACCAAAAGGGTACAGGAATTTGTAGAAGTGCTTGAAAAGCAAAATTTCCCTGGAAATTTTCCTAATGAAAAGCAAATTTTCCCTTGACAGCCACCTAAAGGACAGGCTGCTCTCTGGGGCAGGGTCTGTCGGGTTCTCTGCACCAAACTCAGCAGGGATTTTCCCACTTCAGGGCTGTGTGCCCACCAAGAACCATGAAAAAAATAAAAACCCTTCAGAGGAAGCACAGATTCAGCTCCCAGAAGGGCTGGAGAAGCAGATGGAGCTCCCTGGGATGGCAGCAGCAGCAAAGCTGCTGCACACAGCTGAGTCTGAGACAATCTTTTGTCATTATTGTCCTGCAGGGCTGGCAGGAGGGCAGAAATGGGGCAGTTTTCAGGCTGTCCCTGCGCTCTGAGGCCACCCAGCAGCCCTGCAGCCAGGCCTTTCCTCTGTGTCCTCCCCGTGGGGAAAAGGGGTTTGGGCTTGGGTGGAGACACCACAAACACAAGGGTGGTTCCACTGTAACCAGGGATCCTAAACTAGTGTCACCAGGGACTTTAAACCACTGTATCCAAGGATTCTAAACCACTGTAACCAGGGATCCTAAACCTCTGTAACCAGTGACCTCAGACCAGTGCAACAAGGGATCCTAAACCTCTGTAACCAGGGACTTTAAACCACTGTGCCAGTGATCCTAAACCATTGTAACCAGTGACCTTAAACCAGTCTAACGAGGGATCATAAACCACTGTAACCAGTCACCTTAAAGCAGTGTAGACAGGGATCCTAAACCTCTGTAACCAGGGATCCTAAACCACTGCAACCAGGGATCCTAAACCTCTGTAACCAGTCACCTTAAACCAGCGTAACCAGGGAGTTTAAACCACTGTACCAGGGATCCTAAACCATTGTAACCAGTGAATAAACCAGTCTAATCAGGGATCCTAAACCACTGTAACCAGTCACCTTAAACCAGTGTCACCAGGGATCCTAAACCAGTCTAACCAGGGGCCTTAAACCAGTCTAACCAGGGATCCTAAACCATTGTACCAGTGATCCTAAACCACTGTAACCAAGGATCCTAAACCACTTAACCACTGACCTTAATCTAGTGTAACCAGGGATCCTAAACCTCTGTAACCAGTGACCTCCAACCACTGTAACCAAGGATCCTAAACCTCTATAACCAAGGATCCTAAACCAGTGTAACCAGGGATCCTAAACCTCTGTAACCAGGGGCTTTAAACCACTGTAACCAGGGATCTTAAACCATCGTACCAGTGATCCTAAACCTCAGTAATTAGGGACTTTAAACCACTGTACCAGTGACCTTAAACCCATGTCATCAGTGATCCTAAACCTCTGTAACCAGTGACCTCAAACCAGTGTAACCAGCGGCCTTAAACCTCTGTAACCAGGGATCCTAAACCTCTATAACCAGGGGCCTTAAACCATTGTAACCAGGGATCCTAAACCACTGTAACCAGTGACCTTAAACCTCTGTAACCAGGGATCCTAAACCTCTGTAACCAGTCACCTTAAACCAGCGTAACCAGGGACTTTAAACCACTGTAACCAGGGATCCTAAACCATTGTAACCAGTGACCTTAAACCAGTCTAACCTGGGATCCTAAACCTCTGTAACCAGGGATCTTAAACCTCTGAACCAGGGATCCTAAACCTCTATAACCAGGGGCCTTAAACCATTGTAACCAGGGATCCTAAACCACTGTAACCAGTGACCTTAAACCTCTGTAACCAGTCACCTTAAACCAGCGTAACCAGGGACTTTAAACCACTGTAACCAGGGATCCTAAACCATTGTAACCAGTCACCTTAAACCAGTCTAACTAGGGATCCTAAACCTCTATAACCAGGGATCTTAAACCTCTGAACCAGGGATCCTAAACCACTGTAACCAGTCACCTTAAAGCAGTGTAACCAGGGATCCTAAACCATTGTAACCAGTGACCTTAAACCAGTCTAACGAGGGATCATAAACCACTGTAACCAGTCACCTTAAAGCAGTGTAGACAGGGATCCTAAACCTCTGTAACCAGGGATCCTAAACCACTGCAACCAGGGATCCTAAACCTCTGTAACCAGGGATCCTAAACCTCTGTAACCAGTCACCTTAAACCAGCGTAACCAGGGACTTTAAACCACTGTAACCAGGGATCCTAAACCATTGTAACCAGTGACCTTAAACCAGTCTAACCTGGGATCCTAAACCTCTGTAACCAGGGATCTTAAACCTCTGAACCAGGGATCCTAAACCTCTATAACCAGGGGCCTTAAACCATTGTAACCAGGGATCCTAAACCACTGTAACCAGTCACCTTAAAGCAGTGTAACCAGGGATCCTAAACCATTGTAACCAGTGACCTTAAACCAGTCTAACCAGGGATCCTAAACCTCTGAACCAGGGATCCTAAACCACTGTAACCAGTCACCTTATAGCAGTGTAGCCAGGGATCCTAGACCATTGTAACCAGGGATCCTAAATCACTGCAACCAGTGACCTTAAACCAGTGTAAGCAGTGACCTCACACCAGTGTAAGCAGGGATCCTAAACCACTGCAGAAGGATGGGTGTGGAGCCCTAAATGGCCACATCTGGTCATGGCAGGAACAGGCAGGTGGAGATCTGAGCGAGGACACCATGTAGGGAAGAGGCAGAAGGAACAAAGCAGAAAAGTCCTAATGAATGACACTGCTGTCCCTGTGCACCCTTATTAGCAAAATAAAACAATTGCCACGAACGTGGAGACACTGTGCTGCATCTGCACAATTGGCTCCAAATTAAATGTACATCCACGTTCTATAAATATCAGCAATTCTCCTATAAAGCATCAGTGATTCTTCAAATCTACTGGGATTTCTTTTTTAGCTGCCACTTTTAGAGTCTTCCCAAGAGATACTGGCTTGAACCTTCTATCTCAGCTATTAAATAAAGACAGGATATTTTTATTAAAAAATACAAAACAACCCAAAGCACCCCCTTGAGACTCAACAGTTCAGACTGGAGATAACACCCCTCGAGTCACGCAATGCAGTTTTAAACAGACTCCAATAAATCATGGAATGGCTGGGGTTGGAAAGAACCCTAAAGATCATTTTGTTCCAGCCCCCTGCCATGGGCAGGGAAATCTCTGCAGTTACAAAATATTCCTACACCTCCATTGGGCATTTTTTTTTTCCCCATATACAAGGCTGAGGTCTGAATCTCAATGTTTTACCTCTGTGACTTGGAGGGGGGATACAGGATTTGTCTCCTCCTTTGAGAGAGGCACTTGGAGAGAGGCAGCTGAAAGACAGCTACTCCAGCACCACGTGGATTTTTGGGGATGTTTACAGAGCCACAGAAATCAGAGCTGTCTAATAGAGGGAGAAGGCTGAATTCATCACACCCCCAGGCTGGGTTTGGGCTCAGAGACCTCTCAGATGATGAGGATGTTACAAAACTTAGAAGGGCTTCAAAGCCTTTCTTCTGTGGTGCCAGAAGAACTGAAATTTTGGGATGACATTCAACCTTTCCCTTTGAAAAGCCCCATCCTATCCTGAAGGAAAGGCCCCATCCTTGCAGTGCACCTGGTCAGTGAAGTGTTTAATTTATAGAAAAGAGGAAGCAGCACATTTTATAGATCTGTATGCCGTAAAAAGGAGGAGATGTCTCATGACACTTGTGATGCCTCTTGGTATTAAGGACACTGTTGAAACCCTGAGAATTCCAGCCTTTCTGTGCTGACAGGCACTGACCCCGAAGCAAACACTGCATTTAACCTGAGGCCGTGGAAAAGGCTCCCAAAATTGAGTGACAGCACTGGGATTGTGGGTGTGGGGTTTGAATAGAAGTGTGTGATCTCACAGGGTGGAAAACTTAGACTTTAAGGGTTTAGAATACAGTAATATTTATATAAAGCAAGATGGAGGATTTAGGGCTGAGGTTGAGTCCTTCTTTTTCACCTTCTTCTTCACGGCTCTGGGTGGGATTTTGTAATTGGATAGAAAAATCCGCATTGAGGGCTACGGGTGGTTGGTTATTGGGTTAAAAATACAAATAATTTAGGTGTCATTGGACAGTTTATCCTTAAAAGACCTTGTAGAGAGAGAGATGGGGGCCATTTTTAGTTTGTTAGCCAGAAATGCTGTAGAACTCATGGTTTGTGAGACTGTGATATAGATAAGGATTAATAAACATCTGAGCCCGAACAAGAAATACTCAAGCATTTAATCCCGAGTATTAATCCTGGCAAAAAGAAGACAAAACTTAACAGGACACTTTGCAGGACATCATCTCCACTGCCTGGCAAGGGCTGAGCCTTGCTGCCTTCCCTGTGCTCCTGCTCCCACCAGCCCATCCATCACCTGCCTGTTTCTGTGGCACTGACGAGGAAATCGTGTGTGAGCAGCCGTGTGCACCACAGGCTGTCACTTCCACATCCCACAGCAAAGGTTTTTCCTGGTGCCAGCAGGGGCTTCAATCCTTCATCTGGACTTTTATAGACCCTGCTGCCTCAGGTCTCCTCCCAGCTGCTGCCACCAGCTGTGTGCCAGCTGGAGAAAACCAAACTAACCCAGCCAGGGCAGATTTCTGAGTCACCTGGAGGGGTTTGGTGGCACTGCCATGGCCCTGCAGCTCAGCTGCTGGAGGGAGAAGGTGTGAGGGTGGTGCCATCAGCCTGCCCCAGGCACAGGGGAGGCCCTGGCACAGGGGAGAACATGATACAGGTGAATCCATGGCACAGGGGAGAACATGGCACAGGTGAGATCCTGGCACAGGTGAGAACATGGCTCAGGTGAGACCCTGGCACAGGGAAGAACATGGCTCAGGTAAGATCCTGGCACAGGGAAGAACATGGCACAGGTGAATCCATGGCACAGGTGAGATCCTGGCACAAGTTAGACCCTGGCACAGGTGAGAACATGGCACAGATGAGAACATGGCTCAGGTAAGATCCTGGCACAGGGGAGCCCCTGGCACAGGCGAGCCCCTGGCACAGGCGAGAACATGGCACAGGTGAGCTCCTGGCACAGGTGAGCTCCTGGCACAGGTGAGCTCCTGGCACAGGTCAGACCCTGGCACAGGCAATCAGGGTTTGCTGTTGCCCAACCAGGGGATTGGCACCCCTTGAGCAGCTCCCAGGGTGTGAGGGGACTCCACCTTAGCAAAGGACAGGACTGAATGACAGCAGCACCACTTCACCTGGCACAAGTTCTGCATCGTGGCTGGCCAAGTCCCCTCTCCACTCACCATCCTCACCCAGCCTGGGAGAAGGTGTTTATTCCTAATATCAGTGGGATTTATTCCTTTATCCATGGGGTTTGACCTGCAGCATCTCTGTATTTCTGGGCCACACACAGCCTGGAGCTGCAGCTCTCTCCTGCCCTGGTCCAGGAAAGGTCTCAGGGTTGATCTCAGTCTGGAAAGGGCTCTGGGCTCCCAGCAAACTTCACATCAGGCTCCAAAACCTCTCCATCTCCGAGCTGTGTCAGTCCCAGCAGCCACTCTCCAAAAAGCAAAGGTCAGACCACACAGGGCATTGAGAACGCTCCCATCACAGCAGCCTGGGGTGGATGGTGCTTCAGGACCTGCAGCCTTTTAAAGCCCCCAAAAATTACAGATACAGAGTCCTGAGTCCTTTCCTGAAACAAGCAAAATCCCTGATTTACAAAAAATGGGATAGGGGAAAACAGGACATGAGCTTACTTTCTTTTTCTTTTCTTTTTTTTTTTTTTTTCTGTAAAAGTTCCAGATCTGTCCAAGGAAAGTGTCCCTCAGGGCAGATCAGAGCAGCCACCACACAGGAGAACAAAGGAAACACCAATCATTTGCAGTAAAACAGAAAGATGACAAGCTTTAACCTTCAGAAGAGAGCAGATTCCTGCAAAGGGTTTGGCTGCTCTGTCTCTGAGCTTCCTTTTCCCCAGTCCCAGTTTCCTAGCACGAGATTCCTCAAACAATAGAGACTGGCATTTAAAAAAGAGAGGGGGGAAAAATTGAAAAGAGCCCTCCTTTTACAAATGGGATTCAAATGGAAGTTCAGGACTTGTCCCTTGGGAGGAATTGGTACCTCCTGGCAGCTCTGGGGACTCAGGTCAAGCCCTGCTGTGGTGTCACAGGGCAGAAGGATGCTCGTGGCTCCATCTCCTTCCCTCTCCATGAGTAGGAGAGTTTTTGGGGGCTGGGGAGTGGCTGCTCACACCACCAGAGGAGGAGTATGAGGTGCTCAGATCTCACAGAGCTGCTGCACAAAAGCCACCAGGAGGGTCTGGGAGGGAAAACACAGCCCAGGCAGCACCTCCCAGGGGCTCAAAGCAGAGCAGAGCCTTCCTCAGACACAGCCTCAGGGGATGGGATTGTTCCTGGTCAGGGAGCTGGGCACAACCTCACCCTGCTCCTCACTCTCCTCTCCTGCTCCTCTCCTACTCCTCTCCCTGCTCCTCTTCTGCTCCTCTCCTGCTTCTCATCCTCCTCACCCTGCCCCTCATCTGCTCCTCTCCTGCTCCTCTCCTACTCCTTTCCCTGCTCCTCTCCCTGCTCCTCTCCCTGCTCCTCTCCTGCTCCTCACTCTCCTCTCCTGCTCCTCACTCTCCTCTCCTGCTCCTCACTCTCCTCTCCTGCTCCTCTCCTGCTCCTCACTCTCCTCTCCTGCTCCTCTCCTGCTCCTCTCCTGCTCCTCACTCTCCTCTCCTGCTCCTTGTCCTGCTCCTCACCCTCCTCTCACTGCTCCTCACTCTCCTCTCCTGCTCCTCTCCTGCTCCTCCCCAGCACCAATTTCCTCTGCAGTTTTGCCCAGCTCAGCTGCAGGAGCATCCTCAGGTGTGAAACAGACTTTGCCAGGTCTCCAGAGGCAAAACCAGCTCAGTGTGGGGATTCTGGACATGACGGGTTGGCCCAGACACCACTGAGCCTGCTCTCCTTCCAGAACATGCCCAGCAGCACAGGCTGCTGATCCAGAAGTCTGTGGGAATTCTGTGGGAATTCTGGCCAAGCTGGGATGTGCTGGTTTAAAAACCACTGTCACCTAAATGAAAAGGAGGAAATACACCACCCCAACACACCTGGGACTGTCAGAAAAGACAACAGGCACGGGTTGAGATTCCTTGGGAGCTGCAGATGTTAAATACAGCTGGATAACTGCTCAGCTTGCTGCACATCTAAACTCAAGAGCCTCTTTTTTCATGGAGGAAGCTTTTTAAACCCCCACAAGGGCCAATGAAATCCTTCCTGTTTTAGCCACACGTTTTTCCCTGTCCTGGGAAGAACAGAAGTGTCTCAAACCTTCATGGTGGAGAGTGAGGCACCACCAGAGAGCCACAGATTCATCTGGAAAAGCCCTCCAAGACCAAGCTGTGCCTGATCCCCACCTTGTCCCCCCACCCGTGGCTCATACCATGCCTGTGACTGTTTTCCCTCTTATCCCAACTTAGACCCCGTTGTTTGATCACTTTGAAACCCAGCTGAGCAGTTAATCACAGGGAAGGTTTGTTCTGGGGAGCCACTGGGAAAAAACCAAGCCAAAACCTCAGCCCAGCTGGGGCAGGAGCTGAGAAAGGGCAAGAGCTGCTCCCAGGAATGTGCCCCGACCTGAACAACAACGGGGTGTGCAGAGAGCACTCTCCTCACACCTCTGCTGGAGCCACAATTCGAGCAGCAGGAACAGCACAGAGACTCTTTTGGGCTGTTCTGGGTCAGTGCAGAACTCCCCGAGCTCAGACAGGGCACAGCTGCTCTGGGGGACCCTGCCTGAGCAGGGGGTAGGGCTGGATTTCCTCCCCAGGTCCCTCCCAGCCCCATTCTGTGATTCCAGCCAAGTGGATTTCCTGGGATTTCCCCACAAAGCCTCATTCACTCAGCAGAGGGAAGAACTGGTTTGCTGAAGTGGAAACAGATGATAAAAGCTACAAGGAAGGCACCAGCAGAAAAGCTCAGCCACAGATGCTGCTGCAGAACTGACTTGGTACCAGGACACCAAAATCTCCTCTTTGCTTCCCCAGAGAGGCCGTGGCTGTGTCTGACAGCAGCCAGGAGAGTCCCTGGGAGAATCTGCACTGATGTTTCCTTGTGAAAAATCATCCATCCTCCCTCCTTCAGTGAGCCAGGCCGTGGTAACTGAGATACCCTGAGCACTGGTTTGGCCAGTTCCATGTTTGAGGAGTGACTCAGAGCACTTTTATCACCTCAGTGCATCATGCCAAACACCCCCAGGAGAAATCCTTCCCTCTGCTCTGGCACGGGCCCTTCCACCATACCTGGAGATGTTTTCAGGATTTTTTTTTTTTTGCTTTGGAGAGGAAAATATTATGGTTTTACACCTGTGCTGTGCTCATTTGAGCCATGGGGGGGTTGGGACAGTGAGGCCCCACTTGGGGTGGTGATCCATGGGTTGTGTGGGAGCAGTTCCCTCTCCAACATCTCCAGGAGGAGAGAACTCAAGGACACATTCAATCTTACCCCATATGTCCTTGCAGGGATGGTTCCCTGAGCTTCCCTGGACCATTTTCCCTCTGTGCCTGTCAGGGTGGAACTGCTGCAGGGTCATTCCTGTGCTGGGGACATTGGTCAGTCCCATAGTGACCACCCCCAGCAGGTCCCCCATGGGTGGGGGCCAGTGATCCCTTCATCCCTGCCAGGTTTGACCCAACAGCTCCAGCCAAAAACTGTTCCCAGGGACAGAGAGGCAGCAGAGGGTTGTGTGTTGTCTGCAGGAGGGCAGGAAAAAAAAGGAAAGGATCCTGGAATTAATTCCCTGAGTGATTGACCCAAACACAGCTCCCCTAAACCTAATAATAACTCTAACCCTAACCCTAACCCTAACACCTCCCAGTTCCTCATCCCCCAAAACCCAGTTGGCAGGAGGAGAATGTGCAAAGGAACAGAGCTCCCACCCTTTGCTCTGCAGATTTTCCCCGTCCCAAACTCAAACTGCCCATCCTCCAAGCTCCATCATCCCCAAAAATTCACCACACTCCCATTTATCTGCTGCTCAGAGGCTCTGGATCCACAACCCTTCAGAGAGTCCCACTGGAATGAAATTAATCCCAGTTAATTAATCCCAGTTAATCACTGAGCAACAGTGGGTGCCAAATCTGGCCCACGCTGAACTCCTCACTCAAGTGGATTCTGTGCCCGGGGTCAGTGTGGAATTAAAGTGGCTGGAGTGAAATAAAAGCTCAGGAAGAGCCCAGGCTCACAGAGAATTTGCTGAAGCACTCAAGCAAAGAGCCACTTGCTCCCTGCACACTTTGCTTTTCTCAGTGGTTCTGTTTGGGGTTGGTCATGCTCCTTCACCCAGCCCTGCCCTCTGCTCCTCTCTGAGACAGTGCAGCCAAAAAATTCATGAGGATGAGCTGGGTTTTCTGTCCAAACATTCAGCCCCAAGGAAAAAAAAAATCAATTCCACAAAAATAACAGAGATTTGGGTGAAAAGGTCTGGATCATTGAGTAAAGGAAAGGCTTTTCCTCAGCATTTCACATGCTCTGATAACAATTTCACTGCTGTAAAATCACTTCTGCTTCGAAAATGGTCACCTTGATTATGTTTCAGCTGACTCAGAGCAGAGTTAATTACGTTAATGAGAACCATAAAACACCAATCAGAATTTTCACTGGGTCCAGGCTGGAAATCTGAGCAGCTTTGAGGTCTTGCACCGTGTGCTTGTCCTGCCATCCCCCCAGCTGCTGGACACAGGCAGTGTGAGGGAGTGAAAAATCACTGTTCTCACCACGCTGCTGTGGGATCACTCCCTGCGGTTTGGGATGGGCTGAAATAAATGTAGTGGTTTTATGTTGGCAGATTTTTGTTTTGGTCAATTTAGTGTACTGGTTTGAGTGTCTGCCTCCACCCCCAGCAGTTAATAAAAAGCCCAAAAACATAAACTAAACTAAAACCAGAGCAACAAAACCTAGCCAGCCCAAACCGGCCCTCAAAACTGTATTATCTTTTCCTCCAGCCAAAAATTTAAAAACAATTAACTTAAGCACACTCAACTTTATATAAATATTACTAAAAATCACTCTCAACTTTCTTAATAATTAAATCACATACTAATTTTAAAAAACCAAGCTTCTAATACATTTCTGTTTTTTTAAAAACCACAGTACAAGGTCCTACCAAACCAATCTTCTATTAACTGAAAAAACGAAACTGTATTAACTTATATAATAATAATAAATAAATATTCTATATTAAATATAGAATATATTCTATATATTCTATTAAATATAGAATATATTTAATATAGAATATGTTCTATATATTCTATTAAATATAGAATATATTTAATATAGAATATATTTAAATATAGAATATATTTATATTTAATATAGAATATATTTAAATATAGAATATATTTAAATATTATTTATATTTAAATATAAAATTAATAATACGTATAATATAATTAAATATTATATATATATATACGTGTGTGTGTGTGTATTTTTTTTTAATTAACCTATTTTTTTTTCTCCAAGCAGGACAAATTCCCAATGAATGTCCCCAGCTGGACCCAAAGTGATGGCCTGAAGTGACAGCACCTCCTCTGAGTGGACAGTGTGTGGCCAGGCCTTGGCTATTCCCTGTCCCCAGGTGGCCAGTGACAAACACTGGAGCTGGACCCAGCCTGCAGCTCCCCCAGCCCACCCAGCCTACACTGGATCTGTCTCATTCTTCATCTTTAAAAGGGCTGGTTGAGGAGAAAAAAATCCCTATTAAGGAAATGCTAATGGGGGGGGGCGAACCAAAAATACTCTTAAAATTATAAACAAACCCCAAAAAAATTAATACCACACACAGCTGTCATTTTATACAGATGGAATTCCGGACTGTGAGAGCCTTTCCAATCCCACCCTTAGAATTTCCTAGTTCTCCAATCCACATCATTCATGTGCTGATGTGATTTATCCCGGCCTGATGTTCTTTTTTCCAAATATTTCCTTTCAAAGAGGCTTTTGGCCGTGGGGCTGCAGCAGGACAGAGAGAGCAGACTGTGATAAGTGAGGACAGGCCACTGGTGTCCCCAGCAGAGAGCAGAGCCTTTGGGAAGCACGTGCTGGCTCCTTTGATGTGCCACCAGCACTGCAGATAGGGCCAGGTCCAAGGAAAAGGGCCAGGGCAGCTGCCAGGTTTGTGATTTCTAGGATGAGGATGGTCTCCAAGAATAGTCCCCTTGTTCTTCACTCTCTATAACACCCTGAAGGGTGGCTGTAGACAGCTGGGGGTTGGTCTCTTTCTCCAGGCAGCACTGACAGAACAAGAGGACACAGTCTTAAGCTGTGCCAAGGGAAATATAGGTTGGATATTAGGAAGAAGTTCTTCACTGAAAGGGTGATTAAATACTGGAATGGTTTGCCCGGGGAGGTGGTGGAGTCACCATCCCTGGATGTGTTTAAAAAGAGACTGGATGTGGCACTCAGTGCCATGATCTAGTTGAAGGTTAGGGCTGGGTTGGACTCGATGATCTTGAAGATTTCTTCCAACCTGGTGATTCTGTGATTCTCCCAAAATGAAGTCACAGCAGGGAAAGGCCAAGGGGAGAAGCAGCAGCACAACAGGCAGAATATCTGTGTGTCATCAGGAGCACAAAGATGTGCCCAGGCCTCTGCTCCTAGCTCCAGGAAAGGGTTTGACATCTGATTATTTGCTTTGTGCCTGCCATGCCCTTCAGGCTGGAAACCTCCTGGAATTAATGGGCTGAGAGTGGCTGCTGTCCCTCCTCGTGGGGACACAGAGAGCTGCACACCAGGCTGTCCCTCTGTCCCTTTCCCCCACCTTGTCACCATCACCCAGAAGAAAAACCCAGCTGGCATTTAACCCAGGCAGCTGCTAATTAGGAACTACTGTCTTTCATGCTCTTTTAATTACAAGGTGGGGCCCTCAGCTCCACTTGCCTCCTCCTCTCAGCATCAGGGAAATTTGGAGAGAGCTAAAAGAGCTCACCTGGGATGGTTTTCCCTGCGTGACTGAGCAGTGCAGGGACAACGTGCCCAAGATATCTCCACATCTCTGTGCCTGGCAATCACAGTGCTGCTCTGGTGTCTGCACCCCTGCATTCCAGACCTGGCTTTGCCCCTGCATTCCTGGCCTTTGCTCCAGTTTGTCCCTTTTGGGATAACGATGCCAGGCCTGGGGACACAGGGCAGTGCTGGCATCACCCAGCCTCTGTCCCCTGCCAGCCCTCTGCCCTCACCCCTGTGCCTCTGCTGCTCCTTCTCACCCTTGAGTCCTGCCAAAATGATATAATATACCATTTATATCTCTATATATCTTTCTCTCTCTCTCTCTCTCTCTCTCTTTATATATATATGTCTTTATATTTATTCACACTGTAATTGCTTATAGCCCTCCTCTTCTCATCTGAATCAATAAAATGGCCCTGGGAGTCCTGTGAGGCAGAGAAACAAACAGAAAGAAGCCTCTCCTCCAGCTCACAGTGAAGCTGTCACAGGACAGGGATAGTGTGGGGCTGCCAGCAATGGGTTTAAGACATAAATCTGTGCTTTAAATCGACCTGCAGGACAGCTCATGGTGGCTGAGCCTGGTTGGGTTGGGAGCTCAGTCAGGTGCTCCCTGTGCCCAGAAATCATCATCAGCCCTTGAAATAAAACCCCCTGACCACAGCACCTGCAGTGCAGACCCTGGACAGGTCAGCAGAGACATTCCCAACCCAAAGCCTAAAGAGAGAAAGGATTTAGTTGGAAAAGGGAGCCCTAAACACATCCTGTGGTGGGCAGGATGTGGAAATAACCCACAGTCATCAGCCCTGTCCTTAACCTGAGACATTCAGGCAGCTTAAACTGGTTGTTAGTATTAAACTGGAGGCTGTGCATGATGTTAGGGTTAAAACAAGGCCAGCAACACACCAGAGCTTGATTTTATCACATGGAGAACTAAACACATGTAATTATTCTATTCCTAATCGATACTGAGCTGAGCAGGGTGGCTGCTCTGATTCTGAGCAGTAAATGTGGATGTAACCCTGTCCTACAAACAGATTAACACAGGCAGCAGAAGCTGGTGGTTCTGGAGAATCCAGGTTCTAGAATGCTGGAGAATGTAGGTTCTAGAGAATCAGGTGTTTCCCAGAAAACAGCATTACCCTCACCTGCATGAGACAGACCTGTTTCCCCTGTGGTTCCTTACTAAACCCCCCATGCTGCCTGCTGAGTTTTAGTCCTGCAGAGAGGAGCCACCAACTCACTCCAAAAAATCCCACCCCACCTTTGTCTCATGTTGCTTTTGCTGGTCCCAGAGGGAGAATTTTCTGTGTGTCACTGCTGACAAACCCCAAACTAAAATCTAAACCGAGAAGCTTTGATCTCACCCTCTCCCTACTGTTACCCAAGGCTTTGCATCCACCAGCAAACAAATCCTCTGGATGCTTGGGTCATGTTTGTCCTCTGGGAGATGGGTCAGGACAGCAGGGACACAGCTGAGAGACAAGAGATGCCTCAAGCCCAGCCTGAGGCTTTTACTGGAAATCATGTGCTTGAGGGTAGGAACTCCACCGAGGTTCACAAGCCCCCAGATAATGGCCAGAAGTGCTCCTGTGATACTGAAATAGTGAAACTATCTGAGTTTTCAACAGGAAATCTATTCTGGGCCCTCGAAGGAGGACTCCTTAACCTTCCCTTTTGGAAGGAGCTGTTGATGATCTCACTGCATGGCTATCAGTGTCCTGGGCCAAATACTCCTTCTGCTCTTGGACTTCTGATCAGCTCACAAAGCAGATGCAGGAACTAATTAAAGAAGCAGAGCCTGTGTTTTCTGCCTCTTGCAGCTCTAAATTCAGTAGCTGGTACATGACACCTCGTGAGCTGATGCTTGTCTGCCTGTGATCTAAGATGAAAGAAACATTCACCAAATAATCCAGGGGGATGGGAGACTGAGCACTCCCTGCCAGGGCTGTTCCAACAGATGGAGAAACAAAATCAATTGCAGGATCCCAGAGTCACAGGCAGTAGTTCTCAGGAATGCTGTGAGGAAAATAACCCGATCTCTACTGGGCTGGAAGGGTTTCATACCTGGGATGACATCACCTGGAATTCATAATCCTGGGTTTTGCAAGAGGACAGACTCTGGGGCCAAGTTTCTGAGGCCTTTTCAAGCTTTATTTGTGGCAGCATATTCAGTCCTATATTTTATAGGATTGGAGAGACTAAAATGAAATTGCCTTGGCTGAACACAGGAAAAAAAGCACAAGAGGTTTCAGTGCCACTGGCCTGTCACTCACTTATGCTCTCGAGAAATTTTACAAGGCACACACAGAGAACACCATTAAAAATAAAGCAAACTAACCTGTAATTTAGAAAAGAACCCTTCCCTTCCCTGAGTTATTTATTAGCCAGTTAAGAATCTGTCAAGCCCTTCTGAACTATCAACAAACAGTTGTTGAGGTTGGGACATAATCCCAGGCCAAACTGCACAATTAACTGACACGAGAGCCTGAAATTTATTGCTCTCCTTGTGCAAACATCCATGGGCAGCTGCACAAAACCTCCAGGAGGAGCTCAGAGCTGGGGTCCTGCTCCCTACAGACACTGCAGGGGCTGTTCCCAGCACACAGAGGGGATGCAGGAATAAACAGATAAATACAAAATTAGCATATTCCCAAACACCCAGTACTGAAAAATGTGTTTGACTGAGAAAGATCACAGAATCATGAAATGGTTTGTACCTTAAATATCATTCAGTTCCACCCCCTGCCATGTGCAGGGACACCTTCCACTATCCCAGGTTGCCAAGTGTCCAGCCTGGCCTTGGACACTTCCAGGGATGGGGGAACCACAGTTTCTCTGTGCCAGGGCCTCACCACCCTCACAGGGAACAATTTCTTCCTAATCCCTAATCTAAACCTATTCTTTTATCTGTTTGGATATAGAAAATACACAACTTAACTAGCAGGAAGCCAACAGAAATGCCAGGCATGGTAGAACAAGTGCTGGGAGAAATAATGACCAGGAAACCAAATCTCTCAGCCTTAAATGGTCACAAAATCTTGTGCTTGGGAGGAAAAAAACAAACAAATGGCAACGGAGAGCAGTGACTCTGCCACACCAGGTGTGCAGCCAGCTTTCCACAGCACAGCCCTCAAATCAAAAAAAACCCAGATTTTCCATGATTGCTTCAGAGGCTGGGAAAAAAGGGTTGCCTGAAGCAGACACTGAAGCTATCATGTCATGAGGAATTTTGGCTCAAATATATTCTACACTCAAAGCCAGCATGTGAGTTTGCATCCCTGCAGGTGCTTTTGAACCTGGTGCCTCGTTTCTTTTCATACCCTCCAGCCCTCCCTCAAACGGGACATTGGAGCCTTTAGGGTGAAGACCCACTCCTGGGTACACAGATTTTGCTCAGTTTTCCCTGTGCCTACAATCTGAATGTTCAATTAAAATCCTGTCACTGACAGCCAGAGCTCACCTGATGTGATTCCAACCCGCAGCAGTGGAATGGGGGAGAGCTCCTCCCCTTCCAAAAACCTGCTGTGAACATTTCCAAGGAGATGCCCAGCTGGAATCATCCCTGTGGGCAGCATCTGCAGAGATGGAAGGATCTGAGAGCCTGACAATGCAACAACTGGCCCAATTTCATCTGATGTACAACAACTGCTGCTGTGAGAGGGAAGAAAAACCAAGTGCAATTTGTTTCTCTCCAGACACGTGTCTGTATAAAATAAAAAGGGCTCAGCTCAATACAAGACTCCTTTGGGCAAGGACGTGGCATTTAGGTTTTGTCTGTGGGCACAAAGCACATGGCTGATGTACCATGAAAAGGAAAATGTTCTCTTCACCATTAGCCACAAAATGCAGAGGGATCAGTGATGCTGGAAAGCTCTGCTTTGACATTTCCTGCCCCCTACCCCTCCCCTGGGTATCCCTTTGGGCTGGCCCCAAATTAAATCTGAGCAACATTCTCTGCCTCTTCCTTTCCAATAATATCTAAGGATTTGGGAGTTTCTGTCCTGGCTTGGGGGGGATAAATGATCTTTGGTGTCCTCTCCATCCTCCTGACTGGGAAAAATCTGCTTTACTTTGTCTCTTCCCTAGAAATTTCCAGCAATGCTGCGTTTTGGTCACTGAGAATGTCTGTGGCAGAAAGCTGAATTTCCACCCAGATCCAGCTGTATCTGAGAATTAATGACAACAATCTGGAAGGAAACCTTGCTGCAAATGTTAGTGGAAGGATCTCAAGCAAACCAGATCTTTCAACACAATAAAAAAACCAAGCCAACTCCCAGCTGCAGGTGGAGATCAGATAAGGGAAAAACAAACCATTGGGAGTAGAAAAAGCCTTTACATCATCATCATCATTTTTTTAGTGTGGTTATCTTAGGTTTCACCTCCAAGTGGACATAATCAATTCTGCCTTCTCTCAGGATCCTTCAGCTGAAAAAATGCCCAGCCACACTCCTCTGGGGAAATGGGTTTTCCTGCCCACCATCTGGAACGTGCTCTCCTGAACTAGGAACAATTACTCTTTTCCCCATTGATTTCATCCCTTCCCACCTGAAACATATCAGCTTGAGCGACTTCCTCTCCTTCCCAGGGGCCACGTGCCAGAACAGCTCTGCCTTGTCCATCTCCTTCTCCAAAATCAGCATCAGCACTTCCCATCCACGCTGAGAAACACGACTACTAAATCAGCCAGGGACACTCTGCTCTGCTCAGGGAGGAGAGCACGAGCCCCATGGAGCCCCAGGGACTCCTTTTTGCACTCTGGGGTGGTCAGGAGAGAACTCACCAACTCAGCATGCTCCCCTTGCCTGTCCTACAGATCCTATAAACTGGGAACCACCCAGTTGTATTTTTTTCCTGGATCTTGGACCTTCCCCTTGGATAGGGAGTCAGCGATTGGGATGCAGTTGGCTGTGGAGGCACAGAGTGAGCTGAAATCCAGCTGACAGCTTCTGATAGTTTGGTAAACATGTGCAATGTGTCAACCCAAACCCAAACCAAAGAGCAGAGAAGTCGTTTGTGGTAACAAAGAAGTAATTTTTAGCATCATTTTAACAGCACCCCCGTCTCCCATGTGCAGTTTCCTCTTTATTCCTCAGCTCCAGGTGATGGTTGATCCCTGATTCCTCTGTCTCTCACACAAATACCCACATGGGAACCCTTTCCTGCCTCTTTCTCTCTCCTTCCTAAATGCCTTCAGAAAAGGAATTTCTTCCTCACTGACGTCTTGTTTATGGCTACATTTGTTTTGTGCTCCTGTGGTTTCATGCCTGGGGCCTCTGGTGGGTTTTGCACTCTGCTTTGTGGGGTGTCACCCAGCCCTCACCAGCACAGCCCCACTGGGCAGCAAACGGGGTTTGGTGTTTGAGAAAAGGGAGCAGGAGCTCCTTAGCAGGGACCCAGTTTCTTCCCCTGGTGCTTCAGAAGTGCCACAGTACCCTCCTTGTCACCTCCTTGACTGCTCAGTGTCCTCATCCCGTCTCAGGGGACACAGCCACCACTGTGTAAGGGGCTGAGGGAGCTCTTGGAGAGGTGTTTTGGTTACCACAGCTGTGAGGCTGCTCTTGGGGCCAACCTCTGACAGTTTTGGGGGTGCCAGCACAGTGTGGATGTGCAGACCACAGGAAGTCCTCATTTGGGGAATATATTTCAGAAGAGAGCTTCACTTTCCTTTTCCCTTTCCAATTTTGTCCTCAGGTGAATCCGTGTTCTCTGTATGTGAGCTGTACCTGTCCCTGGGGCTCCACCTTCTCCAGGTGAGGTCACTCATCCTTTCCTTAGGTGCCCCTTATTTTATTGCACTTGGATTTTTCAGGACAACTACCCATTCTGTTTCCTTAACTGAAAATACATTTTATTTACTTTCACCTTCCTAGGGGAAAACAGAGAAGAATCTTGAACTGTGTGGGGTTTGTCCCAGCACGAGCTATCCTGTGGAAATATTCTTCTCCAAAAGAGAAATCAGCTTCACATTCAGCAAAGTTAATTGTCCCATTGATTCCAGGTCCCTACCCAGACCATGCATCTGGCTGCAAGGTCTGCTAGCTAAAAATATGGATGGACAGGCAAAAAAGCCTGGAAATATTCCAAGGAATATTAAAAATAACCATCTACCTCTATGGCTTTTCTCCTTCACTAGAGTTTGTTTTGCCTCATGGCCATGAGTGCTAAAAATGTTAAAAATCTCCCTGTTACACAAAGTCTTTGGGAGATGAGGATGCCAATTGAACAAAGATGGGAAGGCCAAAGTTTCCACTGCCAAAGCCTCACAGTTCCTGAGGACAGAGCCTAAAACCAGCTGGAACCCACATCCTGCTGCCATTCCTCCAGGATGAACCCCAAGGGCTTCTCTGCCCATTGGAATTACCTTTTGTTTTGGTAACAGAATGAGAAATGAAAACTGGGCAGACGTCAGTGAATTTCCACTCTGTCCCTGGATGATATCAGAGGTTAATCCATGCATGTGGGATTCAGGAACACCACGTCAATCCCAAATGCAGGCTGCGGGGTGAGACTGGAAGGGAAAGTCTGATTTACAAAACTGGCTGGGTCTGGGATCCAATTTCCCATTTGGATCTCTGGGAGCTCCACTGGCTCCAGCAGAGCAGCCCTTCCTTGGGCTGATAGCACAGTGATTAAGCACCAGGCAAAGAACGGTCCCAGCTGTTGTGGCAGAGAAGGAAGAATCTGGAAAAGCCAGAAATGTTCCCCCCACACCCTCATCCAGCAGGACTTTGTGCTCATTAAGTCAGAACTTGCTGACGATTTCCAAGAGCACGGGGTGACCTGGGGAACAGCAGGCAGAGATAGGAATCACCTTGGGGCCTGAGTCACATCTGACTGTGCTCATGAACCAGAGGGTTTTACAAGGCAGTGAGAGCTGTGCTGGATGACCTCAGGCCATTCCCATTGCCTTCACCAAAACAAATCTCTGTGTGATGTTACTGATATCCCTGACTCACTCCCTGCACAAGATGTTTGCAGCTCCTGAGCTGCTGACCCCACCTTCCAGTTCCATTTAATTTTAATTACAAAGATTATTCACAAGAATTCTTGCTTCAGCTCACAGATCTGTACAAAGCACTTGGAAAGATTTGCTTGAAACTCTGTGATTACATCAGCCACCTAACGGTATCACCATCCACCAAGGACCTGGAGCAAGGATAATTCAGATTTCAGCTCTACAAACACCTGTACATTCACAGAATCACAGAATAGGTTAGGCTGGAAGGGACCTTAAAGCTCATCTCATCCCACCCTCGGCCATGCAAAGCTGACACAACTTTAGACCCTCTGCTGAGAGTCTAAAAATCCAGACCTTCATCCAGAGAGCAGCTTGCAGACTGTTCTCTGTGTTATTTTTACTTGCTTTCTAATAAGAGAGACCTTCATCCATCAAAAGAAAACCCTTTTCCACACATATTTATCCCAAATCCCCTGCCAGGCCTTCAGAAAGTGTTGCTGTGGAGACTGGAGGATGGTCAGAAGCTCCAGAGTGGCACAAAGCAAAGGACTGAGGTGGTGCTGGCCACATTCTGACTGCAGGGGTAAAGCTCTGCCTGTGGGGAAGGTTTTGGGGCTGAGAGGTGGAATTTGGGGACACACCAGCTGCTCTCAGGTGGCCCCAGCAGAGCCCAGAGTGGGATGAAACCTGCCCAGCCTTGGATCAGTGATCTGTGCAAACCCCCCTGGGCAGGGGTGGGGACTGGGTGGTCTTTAAGGTCCCTTCCAACTCAACCCATTCTGTGATTTCAGCATCCCATGAAGGAAATGCCAGACTTCACACTGGTGTCCCTGTGCTCTGAGTGACAGCAAAGGCCAAGTCCTCTCCTCCACTCCAGTGCTTTGAATTACCAGAGCTTTTCTCAGGGGAAGGAAGAAGCCTTGATTAAATTCCCTGTTAGGAAAGGGACCAAAGGAAACCTGGGTCCTGAAACCCTCTCAGGCTTCTGTGGGAAGGTGCATGTCTTTACCCCTGTGATGGTGTTCAGAGCTGGGAAAGGAAAGGGGAGAAAAAAAGATCTTTTAAAGACTGATTCCAAATCAAGACCCATGATCTTGTTACCAAGGTATTTAGGATGTTAAAAAAGACACACTTCTGTGGGTGGAAACGAGCAAAAAGATCAACTGAGCCTCCAGTTCCATGTAGCTGCCTTCAGCAGAATACAGCATGAGAGGGAGAAAAATTCCCCATGAAAGAAATCCAGAAGATGAAAGGAAGCTGGCTGGGAAAGGGAATGATCATCAGAACATCATCTGCTCCTTAACAGCAGGCTGAAGGCTGGAAAACTTCTTTTTAGGAATTGCCATAGACTAGGAAGGATCTGGAACGACCTAAAAAGAGATATAAGGATGTATGATATAAAATATAGATACACCCAGAGATATTTCCAGAGAGGGAGCCTATATGTGAGGACAGATCCCCACAGCCTTTAAGGCTTGGAGCCAACTCACTTCCTGCTGTGCTCAGTCATTGAAGCTCCCCAGCTCTCAGGACTCCAGGATTGCTAAAATTGGGCAGCTCCAGATCTCCATTTTAACTCAATCCCCTTTCCTGAAGCAGCAGAATGGAAGTGGGACCCAGCTGAGGAGCCACCTCTCCTCTTGGCACAGGGGAGCAGCTCCTGGGAACCACAAGAAAGGATGCAGGCTACAAAATGGGAGCTGTTGCTTGGGTGAAACTCAGAATTAAAAGCAGAGGTAGCTGTTTTCTGCTCTGCATCACAGGAGGAAGCTCTGAGCTCCTGCAAAGTGCCTCAGATGGGTTTGGGGTGTCACTGGCTCAGACCAGTTTCAAGATCAGGGTGGCACAAGCACCAGGTTGGACCTTGAAAAAGCCAAAAAATTAATAGATCAAAACACAGCCAGTCACAAACTCATTTTCAATGCTGGGCCATTGCAAGTTCCAGCTCCTTAAAGCAAAAACTGTTGTGATTTGAGACAAAATTGGGATATGCACAAGCCCAGTGGAAAACTCTATGGAGTTTTTCCATGGTTATTAATGGAAATAACTGGGTCCAAACAAGGGTTACTGATGACACTGAGCTCCTCACCACGAGATTGAGATTGACAGGAAAAGAGGAAATTACCTCAGGCTGGGCCAGGGGAGGCTCAGGGTGGACAGCAGCAGGAATTTCTCCATGGAAAGGGTGCTCAGGCCTTGGCAGTGCCCAGGGAGGTTTGGATCCCCACCCTGGAGTGTCCCAGGAAGGGCTGGAGGTGACACTGAGTGCTCTGGGCTGGGGACAAGGTGGGGATGGGGCACTGGGTGGACTCCATGGTCTGGGAGGGCTTTTCTGGCCTAAATTATTCTGGGATTCTATGAAGGGTGCTGTGATTTTTCTCTCTCCTTGATCAGAGCTCAGGGGGGATCCCTCCAAGCCAGCAAAGCAACACCTCCACCCCCAGGAGACTCTTCCTCAGCAAAACCAGGCAGGGGCATCCTCCACATCCCTCTCTGCTGCACGACAGAGCCTTTGCAGGGTCACAGCCCCAGCACTGCTCCCCACAGAGCACAGGACCAGGATTTTCAGTTCCCATCCTGTCCTCACCCCCAGGGAGACACTGCAAGACAGAGTGGGCACGAGTGAAGACACACGAAGGAGAGAACGTCCTCTTTGCTTTACAACCTGCAAATTCTGCAGTCCCCAGCTCTGACAGGAAGCTGAGTCTATTTATTTTTTCCCTTAATTCCCAAGCTGGCAGTAACACTGACATATTTTGCCCCCCATATTTGGTGGGCACATTACCTGGCACTCCCTGCTGTGCTGTCACAAGCAGCCCTGTTACATGGCAGAACAGTGGGAACGGGGAGTTTTCCTCTGTTTGGGTTATTTTTTTCCCTTCCTCTTCCCTTCTCCCCAGAACACTCACACGAATTTCTTGCAGCATAATCCTCCCTCCCTCCTGGGCAATGCCATCAGCTGTCATCTTGCATCATGTGCTTCTGCCTTCCCTGGATCACTCACACCCCCCACACCACTTTCCCCAGGTCTGTCACAGTTATTAAAACCTCATAACAAGCTGCTTTGCATTTAATCCCATCTGTCATCAGATCCTGTTTAAACACCAAGAATTACCACTTTAATGTGACTACTTCCTAAGATATGACAGCTTTCTTCCAGGGAGCTCAAAGAGTTCTGCAGAAGAAGCCGAGCGTTCTGTTTTTATTCTGGATGATAACTGAGATAAGAGGAATTAGGGCAGCCCAAGCTAAATGAACATCCCAATGCCAGGAGACACAAGAAACCCACCTTGGGATATCCCAGCCTGGACTTGTGGCTGTCACATCAAGCCACCTACAGCTCACAAGAGCATCTCTGTGTGAGAAGAAATCCCCTTTTCCCCAACACAGGAGGGACATGGAGCTGTTGGATTCCACCAAGATGATTCCAGGGAGGTGATGCCTTGGGAAGACTGAAACAGAGACTGGACAGAGCTAGAGAATAAAGTACATATTTGTTGAACACTTCTTCTGTGAGGAAAAGCTAAAAGAATTTGTAATGTTCAGCCTGGAGAAGAGAAGCTCAGGGGGGACCTAACTGTGATCTCCAAGGGTTAGGAACTGAAGGGAAGCTACAAGAAACACAGAGGGAGAATTTTTACAGAGTCTGGAGTGGCAGGACAAGGGGGAATGGCTTCACACTGACAGAGAGCAGGGATATTAGGAAGAAATTCATTACTGTGAGGGAGGTGAGGTCCTGGCACAGAATGCCCAAAGTTGTTCCCATCCCTGGAAGTGTCCAAGGCCAAGCTGAACTGAGCAACCCCGTCTAGTGGAAGGTGTCCCTGGCCATGGAAATGAGTTGAAATGAGATTTTTTTTAAGGCTCCTTCCAACCCAACCCATTCTGACTCTCTTCATGCCCACAGAGAAGTGGTGTTACCCCACATGAGCATTCCCATCCTGCCAGAGGGTCTATCCCAAGCCTACAACACAAACTGCAGGATCTGAGCCCCTTCAGGACCCCCATCTCTGGGGCAGAGCAAGGGGCACGTTGCTGATTAAGCCACCAACATGTTATTTTGTAAGAGAATGAAAAAAAAAATAATTGAGAAAGCGCATTTGTTATTATTCATTAAATGTACTGGAGCTGCCTTATGTGCTAAATGTTCTTCCCCTGATGATCTTAGCACCTAATTAAAGGAGGCTGATGAGGCATGATAGAAGCAGTGTGTGAGTACATCTAAACTACCAATGGAAAAAATGGAGGCAGGGAGTGCACATAAATTACCCACGTGAAAGAGGGAGAGAGCACCAAGTTCTGTGGGAAAGGCAGCCCCGTCCCTGCAGATCAAAGCACTCCTTCCTCCCTTTGAAACTCTCTGCTGGGGTGGCACAGCAGCACTGTCCCCCTTGCCAAACCATTACCTGCACTGGAGAGCCCAGGACTGATGCTCTGGGAGCTGCTGAGAACTGAAGCTGGGAGGGTTTTAGCAGGATTTGTCCCAAAGAAACATTGGCCTGGGGCCACTGTTGGAACTGAATGTGAAACAAGATTTCTGGAAGGGCTTATTTATATTTACATGGGATGACAACCCTAAACATTGGGATACCACAAGAGACCTGGTTCTCATGGAGTTTTCCATCCCACTTTTAGGACACCCTGGTCCAGAGCCCTTTGAAGGAACTCCAGCTCTGCACCTTTTGGGTTTCCTCCAGAAATCTGCAGGAGGATCAGGGAGAGCTCAAGTTACAACTCCAATATTCCACCCAGATGAAAATGTCCAGGTTCAAAGACTGAGTCAGGACCTGGGCACCCCAGCTTCAGCCAAGGAAAGGAATTCAGAGACATCCTTGCCTCTTCAGCCCCTCATTAACTTATGGTGGTGTATTAATTACTGTGCATACTCAAAAAGCAAGGCACAGAAGTGTCAGATACTCCTGCAATGAAATCCTTGGCATCCGTACCACTGGCCATAAATCTTGTGAATAAATTCCTTGTGATTTAGCTCCTACTTTGAGCCAGACTGGAGTTCCCAAAGGACAGTGTCTGTCAGGAGCTTGACATCCAGAAACTGCACATGGTTATGAAAATGGAAACAACTTCAAGAAAAGCCAATGTTGTTTGTTGGGCTTTTTTTATTCAGATTTCTCAAGAAATTCAGTTCAAGGCCAATTCATACATCCGGGCTGATTCCTTCTTTATCCAAACCTGCTTGACCTAAGCATGGATCCTATTTTCAATCACTACAGCAGAAGGGAAGCTCAAGTCCAACAGTCACATTAAAAACCACAAAACACGTTAAATCTTTGGATCCTGCTTCACCAGCCCCATCCCAAACCAAAAGGCCATCCAGCCCCAACAATCACAGCTTGCTATTTAACCAAACTATTTGATGCTTCAACAGCAAAACCCCTCTGACCGTAAGCAGTGCTGGGCTGCCAAGTTTTAAACAAAAGGGGGGCTGTGGGTGACGTGACACAAAGATGGGACAGGACACAACCCTGTGGAATCCTTCCCCGAGGAGAGAGGGAGGGAAAAACCCTGTCCCCCTACAGAGAGGTGGGGAAGGAGGTGGCAGGCAGCCAGGAGCAGGATTTGGTGGAGATGCTGCAGGGCAGGTCCAACCAGCTCGAGATGCTGAAAGACAGACGGAAAGGAGCCCAGCTGGCAAACGGGTGTGGGTGGGGAGAGTCATGCCGGGCCTGTTTGCCAAAGGGGCAGGGAATATAACACATGTTCCTGTGCCTCAGTGCAAGGGGAAGCTCCCAGAAGCTTGCCTCATCTGTCTTTCTATTCTTAACCCTTCTCTGGCAGCCTCTCAAGTCTGGGTGCTGGTGGAAGAGATGAAAAAAATTATGCAGGAAAAGCCAGCCCTGGTGGAGAGCTGGACCTTTTTGCCTCTCCAGCATCAGAAAGGGCTGAAATGTTTTTTGCAGGATGAACCAGTCCCAAAAGGCTGGTCTGTGGAGAGATGGGCTGTGGATGTCACCAGGGAACAAATGTTTTTGAGCAGAAGTAGGACTGAAAGGTCTCCAGACCCTTTGCTGCTGTGAATCACCTCCAGAACTGGACTTGCATCAATGCAAACCATCAGGTGTGAGGTAAAAAAAAAATCTTAAAATCCTTCTCAAAATTCCCAAGGCAAGAAAGAGGGTTTCAAAGCAACAAACTTGAAAAGGATTTTAAAAGAAGAGTTAGTTTTTTCTTCCGGGAAATAAAAAATTCTCCTCTGTCTGTCTGCTTTCCCCTGCCTCACCCCCAGGTCATTGCAGTGAGACAATGTCATGAGAGTGAATGTGACCACAAGGACTCAGCTCCACCTCATGTTTGGGACAAAATCTGGAGCACAGACAGCAGGTCACTGCTTTTTTCCCAAATTCCACTCAATGAAGCTGAGGAAAAGCCATGGCAGCACTGAGGGGGAAACCTCTCTCTGCCTTGGAGGACAATTTGTGTAGGAGCCAGATTGTCCTTCAGGGGCTGTGGTCACTCAGTCACTGGGTTAATCCCAGCTCCTTTTCCAAACTCCTTTTCCAAGTGGAAGTTTCCAGCCTGGAAAAACATGAACTGAATCCCCTGATTGTTTTGTTTGGGTTTTTTTTTGTTTTTTTTTTTCCCTAAAAACTTTGGAAAACCTCATCTTCCTGCACAGGAGCTACCAAAGCTGGGAGGGACAGGAAGGTGGGCATGGCAGATTGGGGCACTGGTACAAAGTTAATGAATAAAAAAAGCATTTTTCCATCTCCAGACCTGAAGGGAGTTCACAGCAGATCCTTTTCCCCCACCACAGATGGGAAGCAGGGAAAACCTGGCAGAGGGTTGAGGAGGTGGAGGAGCTGCTCCTCACCAGACCTAAGGAAGGAGCAGGAGATGGGATGCACACATGGACTCAAAAATCGATCTCAGAAGGAGCTGGAAGGAATAGAAGTGGATAAACAAGGGGTAGGAAAAATAATGACCTCCCATCCCATCCTCTGGCACAACAACAACAACAAAAAAGCTGTGGCAACCCAGCAAGGCTGTGCTGGTCCTGTCTGGGGTGAGCAGGGCTGAGGGGAAAGGGAAAAAACAATGTTCTGAGGAGGGTACAATCCTCTCCAGGTTCACACGTAGCAACCCTGCAAGTTTCTATAGCAACACCGGGATTATTTTTAGCATTAGTCACATTTCAACAGTAGCAACCCAACATGGAGCTGGGGTGGAGGGTGGGTTTCACCCTCTCCGAGGCTTTTTCCTTTCCTCCAGCCCCTCTCCTGAGGGGAAACCCACCCTGACAACGGCTCCAGTGCTTGTACACAAACCTAGGAATAAACGGGGAAGGCATTGGGCAGAAAAGATCTTTTTTTTCCCTCCTTTGTTGATGTCCCTCCAGTCCAGAGTGACAAAGGCTGCAGTCCCCAATGGCAGTGAGCCCACAGAGGACATTTCCATGGTGTTCTTGGGGTTCTTTCCAGCCTTGGTGGGCTCTACAAACACCAGGGAGCAGCCAGTGTCTGTTTTTGCTCTGATTTAACAGCAAAGGGAGCCAGGGGTGGCTGTCACAGGTGGGTTGTGCTCAGGGGGGGACAAGGGGCTGCAGGAATTTGTGGCAGGAGGAGCTGAAGGCAGCTCTGATGTACAGGAGAGTGCAGAATGAAGGAAAAGGTGCAGAGAATGAAAGAAAAGGTGCAGAGCATCTTCCCAAACAATGAAAAAGAAAATTCCCACAGCCCTGCAGAGCTGCCTGGGAGAGGGGGCACGGTGGGGTCCAGCTCACAGCTGAGATCTTTGACATTGAACATCATCCACAGGACGACAAACAGATGCAGCTTTCCAGCTCTACAAACGGGCAAACCTCTTCCACAATGCCAGCCCCCGTGGCCATGAGCAGGTGATGAACTCCCTGGAATTTCTTGTTCTACAAAGCCCAGCACAAGCAGAGCAGAGCGGGTCCGTGTCAGAGCCGGCCGAGCAAAAGCAGGAATACAAATTATAGCATCTCCTGAGAATCTGTTCTCCACCCACGCACCCACAGGCAGTTCCTATTGCCACTCAGAGCAGCCCAAATCGTTAGCCATGAAAACGTGTGCTGAGATAATTAACAATTTCCCTTGCATGCAGTTCCTTTTTCGTGCAAAGAAAAGCCAGTGGTGCCCCACAGTTACTGTGACCACTGAACTTTCAGCACGTTTTTAGCCTCCACAGACTAAACCAGGTTTTAAACACCCATCAAGTGAGCCAGATTCTGATCACATCCATGGAAAGCAATCCCTGTCCATCCTCATCTCAAGAAGATTCATTTCTGCTCACTCCAAATGAAATTCACTGTGGAGTCCTGCTTGGAAGAGCAGGGAAACTCCTGGAAATGGCCACAGCAGCCAGCTGGGGCAGGAAACAAGATTTCCACCTTTATTTTCCCCACTGGATACAACATTTACCACACCATCAACATTCAACTTTGCTAGATAGGGACCACCTCTCATTTTTCCCAACACCACTGAAACACCAGATGGGCCCTGGCACCTTCTCCAGAGGAGCACAATGCCCAGAGGGACTGGAGGAAGTTGATCCTTTTTTACCCACTGGTTTATAAAATCCGTGGATTCCCTGAATATCCTGGAACTGGCAGCAGGCACAAATGCCCCTGGGGAAAGGGCCAGGCTGCTGTGCATGTTGATTCCCCAAAAAGGGCATCCAAAAAAGCCCCAGAAGCTCCTCAGAGTCAAGGCTGCTGCCTTGGGAAATGATGGATGTTTCTTTACCACTTCAATAAGAACTTGGTGTCCTCAGAAAAAAAAAAAAAAACAAACCAAAAAACAACAAAACGGGGGAAGGTTGGTTAAAACAATTTTCTCTTCAGCCTTTGTCCATCTGCTAAACCACCCTGATCTTTCCCCAGGAAAGCTTCAGCACCAGCCAAGCCAAGGGCAGCAGGGAAGATGGGAAAAGCTGGGATAACTGGGCTGTCACTGCCACAAGGGAACTGTGCCACCTGGGAGAGACAGAAAAACCCTGCCATGGAGGGGCTGTCACAGTCCCAGGTTGTTGGAGCCCTGGAGGCTGAGAATTTCAGGCTTTTTGTGCTAAAAGGCACTGACCCTCAAGCCAGCACTACATTTGACCTGAGCCTGTGGAAAAGGTTCCTAAAATTGAGTGACAGCACTGGGATTGTAGGTGTGGAGTTTGAATAGAATCGTGTGATACCACAGGGTGGAAAACTTAGAATTTGGGGCTTTAGTATATAGTAACATATATAGAGGAATATGGAGGATTTAGGACGTTGGCTAAGTTTTTCTTCTTTTACCTTTTTCTTCTTGGTTTCAGGTGGTTTTTTCTAATTGGGTGAAAGGGTGCACATTGCAGACCTTGGGTGGTCAATTATTGGGTTAAAAGTATAAATAATATAGATGTCACCTCGTTATTGGGTAATTAATGCTTAAAATTAGTGCATAAAAGACCATGGAAAGAGTTAGAGAGGAATCCATTTTCTACCTTGTTAGTCAGAGCTCACAACTGGTGAGACTGTGCTCTAGAATTAATAAACAACTGAGTCCAAACACAAAAAGTGCATTTCCTGTGCTTTAATCCCAGCTCTAACACTTAGAAAAGATGACAGAAAACCAACACCAGGTGAGCTGATATTAGACTGGGAATGGAGGCAGGAGGAGTGGTTGGGGCTGCTCCCACCCCGGCCCCATCTGTGCTGGGAACATCATGCAGGAGCTGTGACAATGACAAGCAGAGACCCCTGTGGTGGCCCAGCTGAGCCAAGGAACTGCTGTGGGCACTCCTCAGTGCCTGTCACCTCTGGATTTGGGATCCCTGCCCCAGGATCCCTAGGGAAATGATCCCATCTGCTTTTCTGGTGGGATATCAATGGTTTCAGAACAGTTGAGTTATGTAAATTCCATAATAAAGGAAACCCCAGCAGGACCCAGAGAATTGAAGGATGCTCCTGCTCTGGAACATGAAACAGGGGATCACTCCTGTTGGGTGTCATTCCTCATCATGGCTCTGCTGCTGATCTCAGACCAGACCTCATCCCTGCCTGCACTGAAAGCTCTGCTTGGAAACCACTGGATAAAGGCCAGGCCTCCAGGTGGTCACAGAATTCCAGGATCACTGAGGCTGGAGAAGCCCTCCTGGATCACTGAGTCCAAGCTGTGACATCCCCAGCCCAGAGCACTGAGTGGGACACTCCAGGGATGGGGATCCAAACCTCCCTGGGCACTTCCAAGGCCTGAGCTCCCTTTCCATGGGGAAATTCCTGCTGCTGTCCACCCTGAGCCTCCCCTGGCCCAGCCTGAGGCCGTTCCCTCTCCTCCTGTCCCTGTTCCCTGGCAGCAAAGCCCGACCCCCACCTCACTACAACCTCCTTTCCTTGATTTCCTCAGGTCACCAGGGGAAAAAATCAGCATTTTCTCCATCCACTACCTCACAGAAAGCCAAACTCAGCAGAAGCTCCCCCCAGTCTCCTGTCCTGGGAGAAGAAAGGGCATAAAAAGGCAAGTAACAAGCTGCACTTTTGGAGAGCTCTGCTCTCCCCCTGCATTCCCACAGGGATGCTGTGCTGGGCTGAAGGAGCACAGCAGTGCCTTGCCTGCCCTCACTTACAGTGTGCTTCACTCCTCCCCAAGGAAACATAGAATTTTTCTAATTAAGCATTAAAGTGATTCAATTATGAGGAATGCTCTCTTGTGGAGCTAAAATCTGTCCCAGACAAGAGTACAGCAAGGCCTTGGACAATCCTGGAGGGGTTTTGCTGACTGGGGGGGTCAAGAAACAGCACAGCTTCTAAATGGGATTTTTTTTTCCCCCCTCATGAGAAGCACTGAACTGTGCTCTCTGGAAGTGTAAAAGGCAGCAGAAGAACAAGAAATGATTATGCAGACAGGGATGACAGACTCAGACAGGCTCCTTGAGCTGCAGGAGCCAAGCAGAAGCTCACACATGGGGATTTCAGGGGCTGGGAGTGGAGGTGCTGCCCCAGCTCCTGCCAATCTGCCTTGGGCAGGAGGAGGTTGGGTTTGGGGCAATCTCACAGGGCTGCTTTTGCCAGCACAACCCTCACAACAAATCCCAAAGCCCCTGCTGAGCCTGGCTAATTGGCACATCCAACCCCTCTGAGTGACAGCTGTCAAGCCAACACAGCCCAGTGTCAGCTCTGCGAGGCAAAGTGAAAAACATTCCACATTCCACATCCCAGGAAAGCTGCATCATTATTTTTATCCTGACAACAAACAGCACCCCACCCACAGAGCTGCTGTCTCTGGCATGTACCAGCTCTGAGGTGCCCAGTCCAGTCCTAGGAGGGGCTGGCAGTCCTGCCAGGACCAGGCTGCAATGGACTGTCCAGAGAGAGAAGTTATAAAAATAAAATAAATAATAAAAAAAAATCATTACAGACACTGTCTAGACAAACACAGCCACCTTCCAGGCCTGCCTTCCCTCCCAGCCAGTCCATTTGCCTTCACACACTCCAGCTGGCCTGTCCAGCTCCCTTCCTGCTCTGCTGCTCTGGCCTAATGATGTCTCCATTTGTTCCATGTCCGGGGAGCTCCATCCCAGCACATCCCACCCTTGCAGGGATGCAGCAGTGCAGTCACCCTCCTGCACATCTGCAGCTCTTGAGGCAGCTGTGCTCAGCCTGCAGAGGGCACGGGGAAGGGCAGGTTGTAACCCAGCCCAGGAACTTGCCAAGAAGATGAAACAATTGGATTGATGGGCTGAGGGAAGGGGTGTGAGGTTCAACAAGGCCAAGTGCTGGGTGCTGCCCCTGGGTCACAACATTCCCTGCAGCTCCAGGCTGGGGCTGAGAGGCTGGAGGGAAAAGGAGCTGGGGGTGTTGGTCAACAGCAGCTGGACACGAGCTCAGGTGTGTCCAGGTGGGCAAGAAGACCAGTGGCACCTGGCCTGTCTCAGCAATAGTGTGGCAGCAGGAGCAGGGCAGTGACTGTCCCCTGTGCTGGCACTGCTGGGGTCACACCCTGAGTGCTGTGAACAGCTCTGGGACCCTCAATTCAGGAAGGACATGGAGGGGCTGGAGTGTGTCCAGTCTGGAGCTCCAGGAGAGGCTGAGGGAGCTGGGAAAGGGGCTGAGCCTGGAGAAAAGGAGGCTCAGGGGGGACCTTGTGGCTCTGCACAAGTCCCTGACAGGAGGGGACAGCCGGGGGGGTCGGGCTCTGCTCCCAGGGAACAGGGACAGGAGGAGAGGGAACGGCCTCAGGCTGGGCCAGGGGAGGCTCAGGGTGGACAGCAGCAGGAATTTCCCCATGGAAAGGGTGCTCAGGCCTTGGAAGGGGCTGCAGAATTCCAAACTGGATTTACCTGATGAGGGTGGTGAGAACTGAACAGGTTGTCCACAGAGGTGGCAGATTCTCCATCCCTGAAAACATTTGAGGCCAACTTGGGCAGGGCTTTGAGCAACCTGGTCAAGTTGAAAAGGTCCCTGCTCTTTGTAGGGGGGTGGGACTGAAAGAACTTCCAACCCAAACTATTCCACGATTCTTGAAGCTGCTCACCCTTCTCAGCACACAGGTTGGCTACAGAAGCTCCAACCAGAAGCCAGCACCACAATGAAGGTCCTTCCCAAACTCTCCCTCCACTCTTCCACTTCATTTCAATGAAAATAAGTTTGTTTTCTTTTTTTTTTTCACTCTTCCCAACTATTTTGGGGAAATGAGTTTCTATCCCACGTGGTGGGTGATGCAACGTCCCATGTTCCCACAGCTCCAGGGCACCAGGTCCCCTGGGAGCAGAGCCCAGAGGGCTGTGAAACAAGTGTACAGCAGCAGGTGACCTTCTGTGACCCAGATAATTTGTGCCCTACTTTACTTAATCCCTGGAAATCCTGGACCGTAACCTCAGGACCTGCCTTCAGCACATTGTGCTAAAATTAAACCCAACTTTTTCCAATGAGGTTTACAGACCTCAGGCATGTATTTTTCTCCTCAGGAGTGTGGTAGTTTAACTGTTTCCAGCCTGGGAAGGTGAAATATGGATGTACCTTGACAAGTGTACAAAAA
Organism: Trochalopteron elliotii; assembly: GCA_024734555.1. NCBI lineage: Eukaryota > Metazoa > Chordata > Aves > Passeriformes > Leiothrichidae > Trochalopteron > Trochalopteron elliotii. The sequence continues at coordinate 96,222 of JANPWX010000226.1, forward strand.
CCATCCCTGTGGGAACATCAGGTGAACAGCAGGAGTTGAAGGCCACCTGCAAATTAGAGAGGATGATGATGATCCCACCTCCAAAAATCATCTTACATTCCCCAAAGGAAAGTGTGAGACAATGCCTAAGGATTGCTTTCCTGAAAAATTACCAGTGAAAAAGTTGAGGGCAGGAAAGACTCTGAGGTTGTCACTTGGGAATAAGGAGGGATGGCTGCTGATACATCCTCTCACCCAATTCCCTTTGTGTCCATCACATATCTTGCTCCAAATTTGTGTCCCCCAGGCAGGACAGAGACTGTTTTTCCATCTGGCCAGAGAAAATCTGGTGGCCAAGGAGTTCCTTTCCTCCTGCCCCCCAGCAGGAAGCAGCTGCCACATTGTCAGGCAGGAGGATGCACCCTCAAAGGGCTGGGCTGCACCAAAGGAAGAGTCCAGCACCATTTGGCCCAGGTTCAGCTGACCTAAATTCTGCCTCATTTGCCAGCCCGTGGTTCATGGGAAGACCCACAGCTTGCAGCAGCATCTGCCAACAGCAAACATCAGACAGAGACAAAGGTGGAAATTAGGGCATGTGAATCTGGGCCAGTGCTCTTCAGTGATGAGAGCTCACCCTTGGTCGTGGTCCTGGCTTGGATGGGAGGCCCAATATTCAAATCATTCACCAGCCTGAGTATCCAGGATGGGTTTTGCTTCTTATGTTGGACTGAGCAAGAATTGGAGAGGTGAGAGCAGCATTTTGAGGGAGGGAGAAAAGGAAAGGGAGCCCATCAGCACGGGGAAAATAACACCAAAAACGTGCAGTGGGAGAAAATCCAGACTGAAACTTCATTAAGTGACACTTTGCTAATCACAGCCTCCTGCCCCTGAGTGTCCAGTGCAGGCTGTGTGCCTGCTGCAGGGCTGCTCACACCCAGCACTGCTGCAGATGTCCAGCAAAGGCAGGTCCCAGAGAGGTGAGGCAGCAGCCAGCAGGACACTGTCAGTGTCACTAACCCTGCCCCTCGTGGCCATGCTCATCTCTCCCTGTGTGTGACCGTGTGATGGAAGCCTCAGCTGAAAACCAGGAGCCACAATTCACCCCCCCAAACTGCTTCCCCATTCATTATTCATCCATCCCAAGCACTGCACACTCCTTTTTCCTGCCACTTCGCCACATTTCAATCATTTGCAGCAAAGCAAATCAATCATTTGCATCACTTACTATTTGCTTCATCCCACACACAGCTAAAAAAGACAAGGGCTCTCCTTGAATGAGGACAGCACGCTACTCCAGTGAGGCTGACAAGAACAGGATCTCTTTGGCTCATCTCCTGCCACTCACTGACAGCAATTTAGAAAGGTCTGTTTGACAGTAATTTCCTCTTTACATTCTTGTTCTGCTTAGACTGTAAAACTACCAGTGCAGAAACAAAACCACTCAGAAAAAAAGACGAGCAGCCATGGGAATCAGGTGCCTCTCCATTTACCCAGTGGAGATTTTTGAATCATTTTTGACTAAAAGCAGGGGAGGCCACAGGCTCCGTGGCATGCTGACAAAATTCCTCCTGGGCATCCTCCTCCTCTTCCCAGGGATGCTGCCACTTCTAAGGGCAGCGTGTGGCCAGGGTGTCCCTCCTGTTTGGGGGACACAGGCAGCACCAGGAAGCTGCTGGGATGGTTTGCAGCACTTGTTTTGGGGTGGTTTTTAGTTGCAGCACTTGTTTTGGGATAGATTTTAGTTGCAGCACTTGTTTTGGGGTGTTTTTTCAATTTTTAGTGGGGCTCACTGCTCAGGGTACTGACACATTCCACAGATGCATCTCCCTGCTAGAGAGTCTTTCTGAAGCTTTATTATTCCTGAGATGTCCCCTCTTGCAATCCAGGCTCTAAGCCACTCTGCTGCTGAGCTGCCAGAGGATTTACTTCCATACGTGTCTTCTCCTTGGAACAGCCCCAAAATCCGTGTCAGTCATGATCACACTCAAACTCCACATCAGGCAGCTCTCCTCACCTGCCTGGAAACGTTATTATTTCAGCCTGCTGCCATAAGGAGACAGATTGGAATCAATTTTAGATTGAGCTATTTCAAATATCCCGTCCCCCTTTTCAAAGCTGACTCAGTGCAGGCCACACACACCCCCTGGAGATGCCTGAACATCCTGGGCATAAATCCCCCTCCTCTACAGGCTGCACCTTCAGAAGTGAAAGACTTGGGGAGGGGGGAAATTTAGCCCTTGAGCTGTGATGTTTCAACCAGGAGAAGAATTCCAACAGGGGGAAGGAGATGGCTGAAATGACCAGAAAAATATAAAATCCAGGATTTGATGGGAGGGAACCTTGCAGAAGGTCAGCTCCTCACAGATGTGCTGCCCAAGGGCTGCAGGCACTGCCTGAATGCAGATGGACTGGAGAAACCAGGTGAGGCTGAGGTGAGCAGGAAATCCCTTCTGGGAATGCAAGAAATCATTTTTATCACAGCTCTGGCTGTGCCTGCCTAGCCCAGCCCAGCAACTCTGAATTCCTCACACACACAAATGAACACGTGCTCCTCACTGGAGAGCAAGTCCTTCAGCAACTCCAGGACCTTTGGTGCATCTTTTATGACACCCTTGGGGATGAAAATGCTCTGCCCACGCCCCCAAGAAGCAGAAATCTATCAGACCTCTCCCTATCTATAGCTGCAGAGGTTGTCAGATCAATCCTGGCCCTTTTCAAAAATCCACCCACTGTGTTTTCCCCTCAGAGACTCGTGTGTGGCTGCAATTCTTGTGTGTTCCTGCAAATTTTGTGTGTACTGCAAATCTTCTGTGTGGCTGCAAATCTCACGTGTGTGGCTGCAAGTCTGGTGTGTGGCAGAGAATTTCATGTGTTTCTGCAAATCCTGTGTGGCTGCAAAATCTCATGTGTGTGGCTGCAAATCTCATGTGTGACTGCAAGTCCTGTGTGTTCCTGCAAATTTTGTGTCTTCCTGCAAATCTTGTGTGTTCCTGCAAATCCTGTGTGGGCTGCAAATCTCGTGTGTGGCAGTGAGTTCACATTTCTGGGCAAGGAGGAGACACTGCAGGCCTGGTCACAGCCCTGACACCCTCTCCCCTGTGCAGGACGTCAGCACCAGGGACAGCCTGGGGACCTTCCCTGGGGCTGGCATTTCTTGTCTCAGCATTGCCAGGAAATGTCTTGGAGGTCCAGAAAGGAACAACAGGAATGAGATAAATAACAGGAGAGTTGACAATGAGGAGGAGAGAGCACCTCTAACACACACAAACACTCACAGAAGGAAGATGAGAGCAGAGGACACTTTCTTCACTTTTTTAACTTCAAGACAGGCTGAAGAGATTTCATATTCCATCTTTTCTTTGCTCTTTCCAAGAAGAATATTCTGGGTTGCTCTCTGCTCAGAGAACAGAGAATCAGGAGCACAACCAGGTCAGTTTGTCTTCTCTACCCAGGAGAAGCAAAGAGGGAAGAAAAGCTTTTAAGAACCTGCCCATTTCCAGACTGCCCTTACGTGCTGAGGAGAAGGGCACGAGGGTCAGCACATCTATTCTTTCCCCAGCCACCTTCAGCCTGAGGCAGGCAAGCAGGCTGTGGGGTTCAGGAGGAGAAATGACCAATTTCTGGGACTGTGGCATTGCTCCCAGGCCAAACACAAGCAGGGGCTGAGCACTGAGAAGCCTCACGAGGCACCAGCCTGGCTCCCTTCCCTGCTGCCCTCCTGTTTGTGCAGGCAGGAGCCACTTCCTGGAGCTTTGCTGTGCTTGGCAGCACCCTGGGAATGCTAAGTCAGGCAGATTGCCTCCCAGGCATGGCAAGAGCTCTGCTGAGACCACAAATAGACTCTGTGTGTGTGTCTTCATCCCTGGATTACGCCGGGTTTAAAAAACCAGGGGAGGAAGGCAGCTCATCACCCTCACCCTGAGGGGCTCCTCTGAGGGACCCACAGGTGAAACCTGCACCCTGTGGGTGCTCCATGGGTCACCAAACCACCAAACCACCATCTGCAGCACCCACTGGAAGGGCTGATGTCTCCAAGGCCAGGAAAAACACCAATCTGTCCCCTGGGATGTGAGAAGATGTGCTGGTGAGACACTAAAGGGTCACTTGGAGGCATTTTGTGTGCTCCATGCTCCCATTTTCCTCACCAGCATGGGCAGACTGGAGAGCCTAAATATCCAAGAGCACTCCTGTCCAGAAACATGAGGTGTTTCTAGAGTTACTGCCCCCAGATCCAGGCATGAACACAAGGCTGGTTTTGACTCTGAGTAACAAATGCTTGCCCATGCCCTCCTCCCTGCCAACAGCTCACCCTGATTTTCTGCATCCAGGTTATATCACCCACCTCCCTTGTGCTCTGCTCAGGCCCAGTGGGATCCCAACACAAACCAAGCATTTACCAGGGCATCATTTCTCTGCTACAACAAGAGCTTCAACCTTAAGAGTTCATTAATTCCCTCTTTATTCCCTCCCAGTGGTGTCCCCAAGGAGCAGATGAACAGCAGAGAGGAAAGACTGCACATAAAGCTCACAGAGGTTGGATGCTGCAGCAGCAGAGGCAGGACAGGAAGCAACCAGAGGCAGCAAATTCCCTTCCTCAAAGGGTTTTTCACCTCTCAGCTTCTTTCCTTGGTCTCATCCACCAGCTCCTTCCATCCCAGGTTCTCCATCCCTTCCCTGGCACTGCATGTTGTTTTTCCAACTTCCCCCACCAGATCCCCTCTGACAGGAGCCATCAGCTCTCTATGATCTCTCTGCAGCAGTTTTCATCTCTCCCAGCTCTCCTCTGCATCATTCTCTGCTTTTCCCCTGCTCCTTTTTCCTGGCACTTGGACAAAACACCTCAGTGTAACATTTTTTTGGGGTTTGTTCCTTGCTGGGAGGGCTGCCAGTCATGTCACACTGACCCACATTGCACACTGCAGGTTATTTCTGTCGGGCAGAGCATCCTTTTCCAGAAACAAATGCTGCTTTTCCCCCTGTGATCTCAAAAGTGATGGGAGCCCAGGTTCTTCCTGGGTGATATCAACTTCATGAGTTACTTACACAACCTCTCCAGCATGTCAGATGGGGGGGAAAAAAACCCAGAGAAGAGAAAAAACTTAATATTTTAAGTGACAAAAAAAAACATTCACAGCCACTTTTCCCTGCTCTGGGTCTTCCCACTGTGCTACAGAGGGTGACCAAGCACCAGCAAGTGCAACATGGACCTGTTCCAGAGCTCAACATGACAAATTATGCCCTTAACGAGGGGACCAGAAGACAATGGGGAACTTGGGGCACGCCAGATCCTAAGCAGCTCTGACAGGACAATAGAAAAACCCATAAATAGAAAAGCAGAATTGCTGGGCTGCTTTCAATGGGTGAAGAAGTGACAGAAGGTTTTGAGCCAAAAGAGAGAGGAAGTCTGGATTAAGGAGAAGCTTTGAAAGGAGTTGACAGGAGAAGACAGCCCTGATACAGCTCCAGCCTCAGCCAGGGCTGGAAAAGCCAAAGCTTGTGTGGAACATCTGCCTGAAATCCTTCCTGGTGAGCAGGATGGTTGGGAATCCCATTTCAGATAACGTGGTTTTGCCTAAAAGTTGATTTTTGTGTTGTTTCTGTAACACAGAGCAACAGGCAAACCCCTGCAAAACCTCCTCCTAAAGAAAAGATGATATCCCTCCTCATTCCCTGTAAACAGGCTCTTGGTTTTCCCAGAGAAGCTGAGCTCAGTGCCACTTTTTACATCACTTTCCCTGCAAAGCCAAGATGATCAAGAAGAATTTGAATCCAGATCCGTTCGAGAGGAAAAAAATAAAATTCATAAAACTTCTATAAAAATCTCAACCAAAATAGATCCCACACAGAGGATATTTTTAAGATTTCAACTTGCAATATTCAGGCAGAGATAGGAAACAAAGGAAGGTTTCTAGGTGGAACAGAGCACCCAACATCACCAAAGAAACCCCACCAAACTCACAGGTCTTAAATTTATCCTACACATCAGGCTCAATTCGTCCTGCCCATTTGACATCCAGGGAAACCTCCAGCACCCAAATCCAAGTGCATTAAAGTATTTATCCCTGCCACAAAGGAAAAGCTGTGAAACACCTCCAGTCTGAGGCACACCCACTGCAGGGAACCAAGGCCTGGGATGAATTCAGTCATTCTGAGGGAGAATTAATGGCACAGTGAGGGGCTCTAAATTTGGAGAGTTAAATACACGCCCTGATCCATCTTGTGTTCATCTCAAATCAAATTAGAGGCCAATAGTCCTTGATCTGTGGCCTGGTGTTCAATTTGCTGAGTTGATTTTGGGGACTTGAAAGGCTGTGGAATGCCTTGGAGAGGAAAAAAACTACACAGACAAACGTGATCTCATCAGATCCTTGGCACAGCCAGCTCAGCTCTTCCCACTGACAAGTGAGCTTAGAGAGGGTTAACCAGGAAAACACCCTGCTGGACATAACCCCACCACCAGCCCCAAAAAGGTGAGCTTTTCCTTCACACCCTTTTGCTGAACAGCCTCCTCCTCAGGGAATGTGAAATCCCTGCTGCAGGGACAGGGTTGTGAACTCAGAGGAGATCCCAGAGCTCATCCACACCCTCACACCCCAGGGAATGGGGTGAAGCTGTGCCAGGGGAGGGTCAGGTTGGATTTTGGGAAAGGTTCTTTCCCCAGAAGGTGCTGGGCACTGCCCCAAGGCTGCCAGAGCTCCAGGAGAGCTTGGACACTGCTCCAGGGATGCCCAGGGTGGGATTGTTGGACTTGGATGATCTGTGGGTCCTTTCCAACTCAGAATTTCTTGCCCAGCAAGAAACCAGCCCAGCTCTTGAGGGACCCCACGAGCCCTGTGCCTGCAGGGCCACCCCATCTCCTCAGGAAATGCTGGGCATTTTTCCCAACTAAGTAAACTTGAACCCTGAGCACGAGGGAAAGGAAAGAGGCAGCTCCCACCGGGCCTGGGGTGAATTCTTGGCACTGGTTGTGTTTCTCATCGCCAGCACAGCCACAGCTTATGTTTCCTTTAGTGAGTTATCTTTACAGCCAGGAAGTGGCTCTTTCCATCTGGACAGTGTCATTCTCCTGGCTGGTTCTGCCTAAATGTTAACAAAACCCTGCTGCTGCCTTTATTTCCCCTCCTCAGGGATACTTGGAATTTTTATTTTTCTTCACAACCACTGAAGAATCCATATTTCACAGAGCCCCATGGTCTTATAAAAGGGCTAACAGGGAAAGAAAATCACACTGGGCCTCAAGGTTATCTTTTTAGCCTAAAAAAAAAAATATGCAGGCATAATGCAAAACACAAAGACAGAGGTTGCACAAGAAATTTGCAGGGCCTTGAGGGATGAAAGTCTCATTCAGCAAATAGATTTCACAGAGAAATCCCATGAGGGAAAACAGACATAACGAGATCTAAACATATTTGCATGATGTGAAGGTCCTGCTATGAACAGGCATTTATAGTTTGCTGAAAGATGATGGAGATGGAGAGAGCCTCGTGGGCTAAAATAAAAGCCATGGCTGAGCTGGCTTGGGAGAGTAAAAACCACAAGGACAGGACGAAATGGCCTCGGGCTGGGCCAGGGGAGGCTCAGGGTGGACAGCAGCAGGAATTTCTCCATGGAAAGGGTGCTCAGGCCTTGGAAGTGCCCAGGGAGGTTTGGATCCCCATCCCTGGAGTGTCCCAGGAAGGGCTGGAGGTGGCACTGAGTGCTCTGGGCTGGGGATGGGTCACAGGTGAGATGCCATGGCCTGGGAGGGCTTTTCCCACCTCAGTGAACCTCAGGGATTCTGCAGGGAGCCCCTGTGGGAAGCACAGAGGCTCCTCTGGGTTTGGGGGAGCAGCAGCTGTGCTTGGAAGCTCCAGGTGATCCCCCAGTCAGGGCTGTACATTCTGCCTGTGCTGGCAGGCACAGCTCAGCCCCTCAGAGCATTCCCAGCCCACCTCTGCAGCCATTCCTGTCCCACCCTGCAGGGCTGCTCACTCAGGGGGTGACACCAAGACACCAGAGCCCAAACTTCTGAAAGAGGTCAAGAAAAGCTGCTCTGGTTCAAGTGCCACCAGGTGCTGGCCTTTGGCAGAACCATCCCTGAGGAGTTTCCATCTCTTCCACTCTGGCTGTGGTTCAGGATTCTCTTCAGCCCCCTCCCAGCCCTGCTGCCTCCTTCCACTGGTGCCCCTCAACATCCAGGAGGGAGCCTCCACTCCCCAGGGAAACAGGGACTCTGCAAAGGGGCTTGGAATTGGGGAAGTATCCCCAGGTTACAAGGCACTGGAAAATCACCTTTTCCTCAGTCCTTCTTACTCTGTCCATGTATTTTACAACAGAGCTGTACAAATCAGGAGTGATTTCCTCTGTCTCCTGCAACAGGGCCAAGGACAGAAGCAACTTTTCAGTGGTGCATACCCCAGAAGTATTTGATTTTCTCCTCATTGCTGAACAGAAAAAATGGAAGAATCACAGAATCACTGAATGGATTTAAGGGAGGACCTTAAAGCTCATCCAGTGCCACTCCCTGCCATGTGCAGGGACACCTTCCACTGTCCCAGGCTGCTCCAAGCCCTGTCCAGCCTGGCCTTGGGCACTGCCAGGGATCCAGGGGCAGCCACAGCCTCTCTGGGCACCCTGTGCCAAGGCCTGCCCACCCTGACAATAAAGATTTGTTTTCTAATATCCCATCCAAACCCCTCTCTTGGAGCTTGAGCATGGCTCAGATGCAAAGTTTTGTTCGTCCCTGTGCAGAACTCTGGGGGAGTTTTTCAGAGGATTTGACTCCAAAGGATCCTCCACAACAGCTGAAATTTCTCTTTCATCTCCCCCCAGCTAGGGGTTAAAGAGCTCACCCAAGGGATGCTCCCATGTAAACACCTGCTGGAATTCTCTACAGGATTCCCTTCCAGAAGAAATTGCCCTTCCATGCTCTGGGCATCTCCTCAACCCTCTGGATGTTGAACATCATTCAGCCCAACACCCTCCCCCAGTTTTAATTCAGCTGTCCCAGCCCCAAAACATTTGAGAAATGTCAAGAAACGTCCACTGGAGATCGAATTTGTGAAGTTTAGTTTAGCCATGCTCCAACTACATATTTTTTTCCCGTGGAAAAATGACTCATCAGGGGCAAAATATCTATTTTTAAGTCAAGTTCAGCCTCTCCACAAGAAATACTCAGTTCAAGGCAGGACCTGAGAGGGCAGGTGGTTGCTGTGCAACTCCTGAGAGAGGACAGCAGGTGAGAAAGGTGCTTTCACAGAATTAAGGTCTTTCAAAAGTTGAGCCAGTCCCACAAGGTATTATTTTCACTGTTCCTATTTAATAATTATAAAAATCTGGCAAATAAACCCAAATAACAAAGGGATGATGTTTGTTAGAGCAGACGAGCCAGGATGTTTAACTAAGAAAATTCTGTCTTTATGGAGAAAATATCTATATTTTCACAAGATAAGAACTGTGCTTTTCTAAAGGAAAAAAATACTCAAAGGCCAAGAGGAGTTTCTTGCCAAATTGGAACACTCTGCAACCCCAGGGCAGCCCTCACTGCTCACTCTCCATCAGCCAGAGACTCACAGGCAGCTGCTGCTGCTGCTGAGAATCAGAGGTAACTCAGCAGGATCTGGGAGAGCTAAGAGGAATTGAAAAAAAAATTAATAAAAAATTGAAGAAAATAGAAAAAAAAATTTTAAAAATTAAAGACCATTAGAAAAAAAGGGGAAAAAAAAGAAGGAAAGAAGGGGAAAAAATAAGAAAAAAAAAAAAAAAAAAAAGAAAAAAGAATGGACAGTGAGATGAAGCAAAACTCTCCAAATACTTGAGCAGCACTCACTGGCCCATAAAAACTCCCCCAGGTTTTCTCCAGCTCAGTGAACAACTCTCCAGACACTGCTCTGAATCCAGGCTGCCCTGCAGGACAAGGTGCTTCCATGCACATCACTGTCATTTCAGGGTCAAAACCATATTTACTCATTCCTGGGCATTTCTGTGGGATCTCTAAACAGAATCCAAAGCTCTTTAATCACTCTTCTCCCTCCCTCCCATGAATCAGAGCTATCTCTCCTGTCTCTCAGCAGTCAGGCACAACTGGAGATGTGACACTCACCAGAAGGAATTTAGGCTGATTTGGGGACTGGCTGACCCATATTTTTTCACATCCTGAAGCAACATAACTCCCCCCTCAAGAAGAAACTATCAGGAAATAAGAAAATAATTCCAGTTACGGCTTTTTAGCTCTTCAGTAATCATCCCCACATTGATGTAAGTGACAGGCTGAATAGATTGTTGTGATGGGCAGTGAGAAAAGGTGTTCATGGGATGAAAAATGCCTCAAGACAGGCAGAAACTTTTGGTATTATTGATTCATAAGTGATGCTTCTGCAGGCAGTGGGAAGGTGCTGCTGAGCTGATGCAGAGATGTTTAACCCACAGCTGGGAAGGAGAGGTTTGCTGGTTTCTAATCGTCCTCCAGTGTGGCAAGAGGACACAAAAAAGAGCCACACTCACCCATCAGGATGTGAGATGAAAAGGAAAAGGGAAGTTTATTTGGGGGATCTCAACTTATATAGTTTTTGGGATTCGGTCAAGGATTGGGGGATGTGAAAAAACGAGGTTGACTTTCTATGTAAATTTATAAGAGATAAGTTTAATAGAAAGTAAGACAATTAGGAGATAGAAAAAATCAAAGTATGGCTGGGCTGGGTGACTTGGAATTCAGCCAAGTCCACACCTTGCTGCAGCAGAGACATTCTTTAAATCCCCTTTCTATTGCATCAGTCTGTTGAATATTCATATTTTTCCATAAACTAGTTTCCATATTCCAGGAACTGTCCCTCCTTGGGTCCCCTTTTTTAGAGCACGTGTCTTTCTGGGCTGTGTCTTCATCATCACCTCCAGGTTGGGCCTTGGTCCAGACTTTCTTCAGATGGGAGATGCTGATAGTTGGTGTATCAATAGCAGGGTCTTCTTTACATGTTCACTGGGTGTTATCCTGACCAAACAGACAGTTTAATCATATTTTATCAATAGCAGGGTCTTCTTTACTCGTTCACTGGATGTTATCCTGACCAAACAGACAGTTTAACCACACTATATCAACTACTACCACTATGCCTAATTTTCTTTACTAATAGCAGAAATAAAAACTTCTATCCTTACCACAACATTATTAATCACACAGCACACACCTTGCCAAAAGCCAACTTTATAATATATATCTATAACAGGGGCGAGAGGAACACCCCTCTGACCCCAGTGGTCAACTCAGAAGTCCATCAATTTGTCCTTCCTTTTGGAAAGGATGTTTTGTTTACAAAATACCAGTCTTTGTTTTTGTCACAAGCGTAAAAAAAAACTCCGGTAGAAATAAAAAGCAATCAGAAGGCTGAAAAATCAGAGCAACACTCCAGGACAGTCCAAGCTCTTTAATCCCCTCCGTTCCTATCAACCCACCGTGATGGAGCAGCTCAAAAATCCCAGCCCGGCCCCACCCAAGGCAGGAGTTGTTCTCCAGCCCTGAACAATCCAAACCCTCTGCCAGTTTCCTCCTCCAACACAAAGAAGGCAAAGGCTGGAAGGAGTCAGGCTGGCAGACAAAGCCCCTCAGGGCACAATTGTGTCTCTTATCAGGGGTTTTCCCCACAGCTCCAGCACGGAGACTGCCAGGAATCAGGACTAGGAGCTGTGCTGGAAATCAGGGCACATGTTGGAAATCACATCCTGGGGATGCACATCACCAGCAGCAAGGACAGCAAGCCTCAAGTCCAAGAGATCATTTGAAGGCTCAGATTCCCAGGGAATTTGGGCACCTCCCAGCTCAGTCCACCGGGGATTATTTGGGGGTTTTGGTCCCCCCAACAACGAGGCCAAGTGGCCTCTTGTTTTTTGGATGATGGTGGCTGTAACCTTTTGTGCCAGAGGCTGGAGACACACCCTCTGCTCCAGAGCCTGCCATAAACAAGGCTTTGGAACTAAAATGCGTTTTTCCAGGACAGGGAGGAGGTGGGGAGGGAAAAAACAGGACAAAGAATTAGTTAGGAATGGGAACACAGAGACATGATTCCTTTCTTTTGTGCAGTGTTTGCCCTGAATTCCCAGTAGAATGAGCCAGCAATTCCCAGGTCAGGACACAAGGCTGGGGCTCTTTTCTGCCTTCCCTGGAAGTGTTAAGAGTGCTGGGGAATATTCTCCATGCAGAATTACAAGAGCAGCCAACCCACAAATCTGAGCATCAGCATCCACACTTGGCAGCAGAGGAGGAAACCACCACATGCAATTATGGCAGGTAATCTTATTTTCAAGTTGGAAATAATTTGTCCTGGGATGGAAGATGGGCACCACAACCACTTACCCAGCAAACCACAAACAGCAAGGGATGGCTGCAGGGAGGGAAGGGAGGGTATAATAATCTTATTTCTGTTCAGCAAACCAAACCACTCACTGATATTCCCACATATTTCAGGATGTCAATGCACTTTTTTTTCCCCTTGTCAGAGGAGAAAGCACAGAGGAAAGCGAGACAACTCAATCCAGCCTGGAATACAGCTCTGATAGCTGCTCCCAGATGGGTTCCCAAACCTCCCAACAGGATGCTGTTGTGCATTATCAGCAAGGCACAACTTTCCATGTACATTAATGAGAAACACTGCTGTGCTACCAATTTGTCTGGCTTGGTCTTGGCAGGATTTCTAGGCTGGAAATCCCATAGTTCACAAAACTGGTCTGTTCACCCCGCTGCTTAATCTGTCTTCACTTGAGGAGATGAACTCCACATATAAACAGGCAGTGCTGGATATAAACAGCCCCCAGGCCTGGGGATGACAAGAATTAAGCATTTCTCTGTGTCTGTTTGTGTCCATGCATGTTTGTGGGGCTGGGAAAGGAGTTTCTCGTTTCCTGGGTATTCTGAAATCCTAAATTGTAAATGCAGGTTCTCCAAAGCTCAGGCTGGGCTCAGAGCTCAGAGGTGAGGCCTGAGCAGGGAGGGGCTGACAGAGGTAGGCAGATCCTCCACTCTGTTTGTGGTTGGCAGGTTAATAGAGATTTCACTCTTTCTGAACCAAAATTAGGGGGAAAACACCTAAACCCAAGTGATTTCTGCAGCAGAAAGTTCAGAGAGGTGCATGGGCCTCAGGAGACTGTGTTGGCTGGGGGGGTGAGGGGTGAGCATCCTGTGAGAGGGAGACACATCCTCCTCCTGCATCCCAAATCTCTTTGGTGCTCAACAGCCCCCAGAAAACACCTCCCCCACAGCATTTCCCCACACTTGGGGCCCAGGCTGTTTCCTATAATGAAATTACAACAGGGAAGATCATGTTTTCCTGCTTGTTCTTTACAGAATTTGTGAACTGAGTGGGGAAAAAAAAAATCTCTGATTCCTCCAGATTTTCCTCATGCTGTTTTCAGTTGGTGGTTTAATCCTGATGTTAACCCTGGTTTCTGTCAAAAAAGGTCAGAAATTATCAGCAGAGGGGGAAACAAAAAAAAAAAAAATGACAACAGAAAACCTGTTCAAACCTTCAAAGTGGGGAGGGAATTCCCTGGACTGGCAGGGAGGGCACAGGCTGGGGGATGTTGTGTGTGCCAGCAGCACCTCTGGGTGTGCAGGGCAGGGACAGAGCACAAACAGAGCCTGTGGCAGGCACAGACACCCTGAACATCCCTGCTGGGAGAAGTTCAAGCCCAGGAAATAAGGAATTATGCAGGAAAATGTGTGGCTGGAAACCCCCGTGCCCAAAGCTCTCCACAGCTCCTGCCACATCCCCCCTCCAGTTCACTTTAACTCAGGGCAGAGTTGCCCTTTGGGGCTCACCCACATCTCACTTTTTTTCCTGAATAAACACTGGGAAGGGAAATGAAAGGAAGGGGGGGGAACTACAAAAGTGACTATTAAAAAAAAAAAAAAACGTGTTGTGAAGGAGAGGTTATCACAGGCAGCATCCACTCCACCAGCACAACTCCTGTGAGAAAAGGAGTGGGTAGAAAACACAGATCTCCAGCTGATTACTATTCTGGGGAACAGAGAACACACAAAGAAAATAGAGGAAAAAAAAAATTAAAAATGTCCCTGTGTGGGCAAAGCCAAGGCTTTAAATTCCCAGCCCAGCCTGTGTCATGGCATGTTGCATTTCACTGGTCTGAGTGAGCTGGCTGTGACCAGATAACAAAATCCCCCCAGAGAAATAAATGGAGCTGCAGATCTCATGTTGATCCTGCTCCTCACCCAGCACACAGCACGTTCTGTGCTGCTGCTGCCTCCTTCCAAACAGCCTCCAACCAAACAGGAGGGTAAAGAGGAGCCAGGGAGATGACAGAATGAATAAATTAAGCACACGTGGCCTCCCGTGTTCATCTCCCTCTTCTCTGTTCCTGCGAGGAACAGGAGCTGTGCTGAGCTGAGCTGTGTTACCCAAGCCCAGCCCCACTCCAAGGAGGAGGATGCTTGGAGCAGGTGCTCTGGGCGTGCCCGTGGGAGGAAAGAAAAGAGAATTGTGCCTTGAACCTCTCTCCAAAAGCCAGACCCGCCTCCCAGGGTATCGCTGCAGCCTCGGCAGAGCCACTTTTGCCAGCACAGAGCCAAAAATCCCAGCGCCAGTTCTGCCTCTGAACCCTCCGAGGGGAAGGAGCTGTGCCTCCTGTGCCCTCTCCCCTCCCATGGAAACCACTGCTGGAGACAGAAAAGCTGCAAGAACGAGCTCTGGAGAATGTCCCCGTAGGCAGCTGCTCCTGGAACAGGGATTTTCAAAGAGGTTGGAGGTGTCTCAGCTGTGCTGGAAGCAGCCAAGGTGAAGGATGTTTTTGGAGGAGGTCGCTCGCAGTCAGGAGGAAATGCCCACAAATTACAGTTGTAATAATACAGGATAAAAATCCCAGATTGTGCATAAAGAATCATAAATCATAAAAATCACAGAATCCCAGGATCACTGAGGTGGGAAAAGCCCTCCCAGGTCATGGAGTCCCACCTGTGACCCATCCCCAGCCCAGAGCACTCAGTGCCACCTCCAACAATTCCTGGGACACTCCAGGGATGGGGATCCAAACCTCCCTGGGCACTGCCAAGGCCTGAGCACCCTTTCCATGGGGAAATTCCTGCTGCTGTCCACCCTGAGCCTCCCCTGGCCCAGCCTGAGGCCGTTCCCTCTCCTCCTGTCCCTGTTCCCTGGGAGCAGAGCCCGACCCCCCCGGCTGTCCCCTCCTGGCAGGGACTTGTGCAGAGCCACAAGGTCCCCCCTGAGCCTCCTTTTATCCAGGCTGAGCCCCTTCCCCAGCTCCCTCAGCCCCTCCTGGGGGTCCAGACCCTTCCCAGCTCCGTTCCCTTCCCTTGGCACACTCCAGCCCCTCAATGAGAGACCTGCAAGAAGATGGATACAAGGATTTGTTCCAAATCTGAAGGACACTTCTGCTGGTGACTCAGGAGCTGCTGGAAGCTCTCAGCTAAGGAATGCTGAGACATCCCCACAGAATTTGAGCATTCTACACAGAATTTACTTTCCCAAATTTAAAAAGCATTTGTTCTATGCTCTTCTGCAAGTAGGAGCCTACAAAGGAGTTCCAGAAAGGACATGGATTTTCTTGATCTATGAACAGTCAGGGAAGAAAGTTGAACTGCTTCACAAATCACATTTTAAAGGCCTGGAAAGCAGAGAATTTCAGAAACCACACATCCACCTTCTTTTACACTGACAAGGCACTGGAGCAATGCTTGTTGGTCCCTTGTACAATTGCTATGTCTCAACACAAAACTCAGTGTAAGCCACAAAGATTCAGAGCCCTACACCAATAAACCACGACCCTGCCACGTTCTCTCCAGCTTTCATGTCCATCACCTGAAAGCCAATAAGGCTCTGCTGGCAGAGGGAGGGATCTGAGAATTGCTGATATCAATCACAATCAATTTGTTACCAAGAGGCTCCCAAAGCCTTCACCAAAACACAAATTCATTAAAGGAACCTGGACATGACAGAGCAAAGAAAAGGGCCAGGAGTGGCCTCTTCTGTTCATCTGATCTGGGCAGGATGCACCACAGGAAACCTCTCCTGCTCCTAATAAAACATGAATTTACTGGCACATTGCAGAGACAAGCTGGGCTCGGTTTGTTTAAACTCCACTCACAAAGACAGGGCCTAAACATCAGCAATTTTCTTGCCAGAGCCCAGAGCGTGCTGGAGAAGTTGAAGATCAAGTAGCTGGGCCCAGAGGCCACAGCCTGACAAAATCCACCTCATTTCCTGGGAAACACACTCAGCTTGAGGAGCTGGCTTTAGATCAGGAAGCATCTGCTTGAGCCAGACCTTTCCTCAACTTTCAGCCTGGCCACAGCCCCAAGCAGGGGAGGCAGCCCAGGCTTTCTGCACAAGCCAAAAATCAAATTCTCCAACCTCAGCAGCCCAGGCAGTGGGGGAAAGTGGAGTTTTTACCCCGAGGAGTGATAGCACTTCCAAAGGAAGATCTAGAAATAAAGCAACCCAAACCAACAGTCACGCTGCCAGTTTGTATAAGCCAAGCTCAGTCACTTGAGGTGCATCAGCCTCTCAGGAGGGTTGAATTCAGATCCATCACTGAGCCCTGGGTGCAGCCTGTCCCATCTGGAACATAAACAGTGACTTGTGCAGCCTGGCTGGCTCCTTCCAGCACAGCACATCTCCCTGCTCTGGGCTCTGGGCTCTGGGAGGGGGGAGTGCTCTGTTTTACCCCCCAGAGGAGAAGCCATCAGCTGCTTTAGCACCACACAGGCCCACTGCAAAAGGAAGAAGCTGTAAAAGTGGGAGAAACCACACAGTTCTGTTTGTTTTTTTCTCTTCAGACACAAAAAAAATCCCTAAAAGTTGTCCAGAACACCAAGGCCTTACAGCTACCCTGAGAAAAGATGCCAGGGGTTTGAAGTGCTGTTCTGTACTTGTTAGCTGACTGTTCTGTTCCTTCTGGCAGGGATTGCACATAATCCCAAAACAACAGATAACCAGGTGCAAATGACAGAAGTTTGGGGCAGATTTGGCATTCCTACCTTGCAAGGTGCTGCACTTCCCCCTCTGTGCTTCCTTCCTCAGTGACATCGTGCTGTACATGTCCAGATCCTCCCTCAGCTGCTATCACAGAAGCCAAGAAATCCCCCAGCACACCCAAATCCACTCTCCAAGGAGAAACTCAGACTCAGGGAGCAGCTCCTGGCTCTGGTTTCAGCTCTGGGACACTGAAGCACCTTCCCAAGGGCTGAGCAGGGAGTGCTCCTGCCTTCCCCTCTCGGTGCCAGGCTGGGGAACCCAACCCCAGGAGCAGGAGTGACATCAAATCCCCGACAGAGCTGCAGGCCCTGGCTGCCAGATGGGCACAGAGGGATTGATTTCAGCTCTGCCAGGTGGCTGAGGGTGCAGAACCCGAGCCAGGACACTGCTGAGCAGATCTCTGCACGTGGGCATCATCAATTATGCACACAGGGACAGGGCTGGTGTAGCTTGACCCACCCCATGGGGTTATTCATTCTCCATCTCATTAACTCCAGTCGAAGGTCTGCTGATGGCTAATTCAGATCCCTCGAGGCCCCTCCTCTGAGCAACTTTTCATCTGTTTATCTGAAAACATTTGGCCAGCACGATGAGGTTTGGAGAAGCAGAATTTCCATTTTACAAGGAAGGAAATGGAGGCACCTTTTTCCTACAAGCAAATCTCAGCAATTCCCAAAATCCCACAGAGCCAGGATCCAGGGAATTACCCTCAACCCCCATGACCCTGCTCAGGGGATGCCAAGGGCTTGGCACACCTCAGAAGGCAGGAGCAGAGGAGCCACCTGGGAGCCACAAAGCAGCTCTGGGATGAATCTGCTTTAATCCACACCACAGGAGAGAATCCATCCTCACACTCTGCCAGTTTAGGATCAGCAGGGAACAGGAGATGCAGATGTTGTTCAGAGGTAGAGGAGGTGTGACACAACAACCTTGAAAAGGAAGGTTTCCTTCAGTACGGTGTTTTTCCTCCCAAGGCTGTAAGGATCCCAAAATTTCATACTGCACCCCAAAATTTCATACTGCTCCCCAAAATTTCACACTGGACCCTAAAATGTCATACTGGCAGCTCCCACCCTTTTGTTGAGGGTAATGGCCAGGAGGCCAATGAGGAGTTTTTAGTGGCTTTGGTGACCAGGGGGAGCAGAGACATCTCACGGTTACCCCAAGGAGTTTGGGTTGAAGTCACTCAAGTCTCATTGGAGCTCTGGGAATAAGCAGCTTTAATTCAATTTCCCAGTCCAAACACAGACCCAGCACAGAGCAGAGGTTTGCAATACCCACCAGAGGATTTCAGCTGCAAGGAGAATTCCCTGCAGCTTCTCCATCAAGGCCATTAAGAAACTTCTCATTCCTAACACTGAACAAATAGATGCTATTTCTGCAATGACTGCTCTGTGAGTAACAATATTTTAACTTTTTAAACACAAACCAACTTTCCAGCTGTACTCAGAGACATTCCTCAAGAACCAGACTTCAGACAGCCTCAGGAGGACTGGATCCAATCCCAGATCCAATCCCAACTCCCTCTGACCTGAGACAGTTCACCTCACTTGCTGCTGCTCACAGCAAGGCCTTTACAGGTCTCAGTGGTGCTGTGAAGGTAAATTATCCAAGGATTGTGTGTTTGCAAAGAAATCTAAACATCAACTGTTAAGCACAAGATTATTTTGACACCAGCTCTTAAGAACAGTTTTAGATGTCAGTGAAAAAAACCTCTGAGAAAATGTTGGGGGGGTGTTAAGAAAAATCTTAATTAAGACACTTAAAAGCAGAACTCTTTTTTTTTTTTCTTCTCTAATTAACACAGACATATGTACCAGGCAGAGGAGCAGCAAGNTTGCAGCCACCTCTGGATAAAGTGTGGGTTTTTTGTATTTTTTTTTTTTTCCCTTTGGGATTTTTTTTACATGTGCTTGTTGCTCTCCCTTTTTAGTTTCTTTGCCTTGCTGCTCCTCTGCCTGGTACATATGTCTGTGTTAATTAGAGAAGAAAAAAAAAATACAAAAAACCCACACTTTATCCAGAGGTGGCTGCAATGTTCCAGAAACACTGGGGGTGTCTCATATCCTTGTCTGGGAGCAAGTCCTGCTGCTGCTGCTCTGCTCAGAGATTGGTATTGATTTCAGCAGGGCAGCAAAGCCCCAGACAGTGGCAGCTCTTTGCTACTCAAGCCCTGCACTTTGATAAATGACCATCCTGCAGAAATCAGCTCCAAGTGGGCAAAAGACTGCCTGTCCCCCAAAATGAGCATCATAATTAATGACTGGGCTAGTTGGGCTGCAGTCTCAGAGGTTTTGCTCCTCAAAGCAGCTCTTTGGGCTGGAAGAAGTGGCTCTGCTGTTCTGGATGCAAGGGGCACTCCAGCACCCCCATAAAACCTCTGCTGGAAACCCCAACCATCACTCTCCACTGTTCTCCAGCAAGAATTACAGTTTATTCCACTTATTCCAGCAGGAATTACAGAGATGTCACAGCTCAAGCATGGCAAACCCATCAAATTAAGGAAAAAAAAGGCAATCTGTGTGTTTTTTCTGCTCTAATCCCACCATTTCACACCGTGGCAAAACCTCTTTCCCCTCTCCTGATTTCCTGATTCCCTCAGTCCCATCCTGTCCCTTCTGTGCTGCTTTCCTCCGTGGGACTGAGGCAGCAATCCAGGCCAGAAATTTGCAGCAATCTGTAATTAATTGCAAGCACTCCGACAGAGGCTGCAATTTGGGCTGCTCAGGCAGACACACACACACACTCACTCTGCAAATCAGGGCTCCAAAATCACTGCTCCTGCTCAGCAAACTGCCACTGCTGCCTGTTCCTTAGCACCTTGGAGCTGGGAGCAGAACATGGGGTTTTAAATTAGCCTCTGAGGCAGGCTATGGCTCTGTGCAGCCTGGAATGCTTTATCTATTTCACTTTCCAAGTGTAAACCAGTGCTGCTGGAGCAGAGTGAGAGCCATCAGAGCTGACTCAGAGGCAGGGCCCTCTCCAGAATGCCACCCACAGTAAAGACATGATCTCTGCACGTTCAGCACATGGAGGTAGAGCAGGGAGTGTGGCTGGCTCTGATTCTCCTGCTACTACACAGCACAAAGCTGAATTAAAATTGTAGCACCCCCCTAAAAAAACAAAAACAAAAACAAAAACAAAAACAAAAACAAAAACAAAAACAAAAACAAAAACAAAAAACCAACAAAAACCGAACAACATCATTTAAGTAGCTTAGCTTAATTTAGTTTATCTTAACTTTAATCCCATCTGTTTTCAAGATTTAGGATCCTAAGGTAGTTTGGAGAGAAATATTCTGGTGCCCATTAACACTTCACCACCAGGTAAAGAAATAAATAAAAGCCATGTCATAAAGTGACTTCTACGAGTGCCAAAGCTGGTGAATGATCCAAGGGAAGACACTCCTTTGAAAAAGTCTCCTCTGGCCTCACAGTCTTGGATTAAAACCTTGTCCAAATAATATCACTATCAAGGCAGAAGGATACTTTTATCTGTAGCCAAGCTCCATATCAATAGATACACTGCTCAGGGAGTCATGCCAAGGCTAGTTAGTAGCTTATTTATGTTTTTCAGCTGACACAGCTTCCAAGTGCTCCACAAAAGCCTTTAAGGGCTCCCAGCATTAGAGTTCTGGGGGAGAAATTCAGTTGCAAGGGACACACGTTGCCCAAATTCACGTCCCAAGGAATGAGCAGATCCAGATAGCAAACTAAAAACTGGCCAAGGAAAATAAAAGTATTCATTTCTCTTATGTCTGCTAGACAACCTTACCATGAAACCCTTGAGATTAATTAGCTGCAGTTGCTAATAATTTATAACCACTCAGAGAAACTTAGGGGACCTCACATGCCTAACAGTTGCATGCAAAAAAAAAAAAAAAAACCAAAAAAACCCCCAAAATTATGAAAATGTCCAACTCTTGTAGCTTTAAGAGAATTAATTTTAAGAAGCCCAACTGCCCAAAGCTGCTGCTGGCTGATGACCCAGCTGGACAAAACACACTGTCACAGAGATCTAGGTGAAAAATCATATTTATTCAGCAACTATTTAATGAATTATAGAATGAAATGGATTGAAAGGATCTTAAAGATCATTTAGTTTCAAAGCCCTGCCATGGGCAGGGACACCTTCCACTGTCCCAGGCTGCTCCAGCCTGGCCTTGGACACTTCCAGGGATGCAGAGGCAGCCACAGCTCCTCTGGGAACCTGTGCCAGGGCCTGCCCACCCTCACAGGGAAGGATTTTTTTCCCCAATATCCAACCTAAATTTCCCTTCTTTCAGTTTGAACCCCCACTCCTCCTTAGTTTTAAACAGGATGAGTTTTTAGTTGAGGGGGAAACTGCACCTGTCTTGCTGAGGTCTCTTCCTTTTGAGTGCATCTTTTATGGAAGAAATTTTCTTGTCTAAATGTTAAGGATGAGACTTGGAAGAATCCTGTCAGGAATGAAGGGGTGTGGATCTCACAGGGAAAGGCTGCAGGCAGAGCTGTAACTTGGATATCCACGGATCAGCAACTCAAGCCAAATCATGGACATGATGATGGATTAGGTCTCATGAGAGGTTGTATTGCAGGTAGGGAAAAACAGCTGGATGCCCCAGCTCCCCTTTTAATTGATGACAAAACCCTGTCAGCCACGATGGGAGCTGATTCTGAATAAAACAGCCCGTGGCACCCCACTGTTATCCCTTCCCAGCCTGGGGATAAACAGAAATGTGCTGCATTGTCCTGCCTCAAGAGAAAACACCTCTGGAAAAACCCCTGCTGCACTGGAGCCTCTTTTGTTTGAAGATCTGAGGGTGCCACGTGTCCAGACATCCAAAGGGCTACAAAACTCAGCATTTTTTAGGGGAAGAGGAGGGAAGGAGAGGCATTATCCCACATTTCACAGAGAGAAAGCAATGAGACAAGAATTTAAGGGCATCACCTCAAGACCGAGCTGCGCCTTTCCCCAAACACTCAAAGCTGGAATTTGCACCTTTGTTGGATCAAAATGGATGCAAAAACTCATTGCAAAAGAGCATCCTCAGGAAATTACTCAGCTTCTCTTCTTCCACCCCCTTCCACTGCCTCAGAAAGGGCTGAGCATTTGGAATATCATTCTTTCCACGCTGATGTTAAGTGTGTTAAGGCTGGAGCTGATGTGAAGTGGCTGGAGCAGGGTTTATTAACAGATGAGAACTTTCTAAACCACCCCCACCCCTCCTCACCCCTGAAAAAAAAAAAAAAACCCAAAAAAAACCAAAAAAAACCCCACCAAGCCCAAAAGGAGATGAGGGAAGAAAAGGAGACAAAGGCAAAAGGAGTGGAGGTGGAGGAGGGTTGAAAGGAAACATCCATTTCACAGAGCTCACATCAGAGCACAAAGCCGAGCTGCGAAGAGGACAAAAAGCAGAGAGGAAGAGTCATCAAAGCCTTTTCATGGCAGTGACCGTCTCTCCCCGGGTCTCTTCCTCAGGCAGCCTCTGCCTTTCCCTGGGGAATGCAGGAACTCATCCCAGCCTGCAGAGCAATCGCAAGGGGGCTTTGGGGTTATTTTTAAGATAGAGTCATTATGGCCCTTGTGACTCACTGGCTCGTAATGATGGGAGTATTTTGTTTGATCTGGACAGACGCAGGCGGCCAAATAATTTTCTTTTTTTAAAAAAAGGGATCCTGAGGGGGAAAAAATTATTTCACAGAAAATAACAAGACAAAAAGAAGATGGTTCGTTGGAGCAGGGTCTCACGCTGACACACAAGCACAGTGCCAGTTTTACCTGTTATTTTAACCTCTCATTTTTAACAGCTTCTCATCCTTTATGTCCTTGGCTTTCCAGGGCCCATTACAGAGCTGGCCCAAGGTAGTGACTGGACAGCAGTGGGCCAGAGGACACACAGGCACTGGGATAAATTAGGACAGCCTAAATAGAAAATAAACCAAATTAAGACCAATCTCTGAAACATTTCCTGCCCCTCCAGCTCCCTGTCCCCAAGGGGTTTTTGTGAACTGTGTCTGTCCTCGTTCTCCTTCATGGCTCTTTTCCTTGGATGGTCTTGGGCTGGTTTTCCTGGACAGAAATGGCAGTGGCAGACAGCTGGCAGGAAGGACAGCCAGACCAAGCCCTCAGGATGCTGCTGGGTGTGCAAATGCCAAGGCAGGATCAAAGTATTGCTCGTTTGATAACCTCCAAGTGAAATTCCCGAATTAGCAGCAGCCGTGGCCCCAAATGCACTTCAGCCACAGCATGACTTGAAGGCTGATTTTCTAACAGAGGCATGAAGGAGCCACTCCAGGGTCTGAGAGACCACAGCAGAAACCCTCAGAGCTGAGCCCAGCTCGTGAGTTTTCACTTTTTTCACCCTTCTTCCCTTACATAAAGAAGCCAAGCAGAGCTGCCCTGGTTTCTGCTCCATATAAATCATATGGCCAGGGAGTGGGGATCACTTTGACAATGAATTAACATTTCTGGGTTGCTATTTCTGTCCCTTTGTTTGCCCAGACACAAAGGCTCAGCCCTCTGTAGTTCCCAGATCACAATGTCTGTGTTGCATGAGATCATGCTTGTGCTTTTGGACATGACTTCTTTTTGTTGTTTGTTTGAACAGCTCCTACTGAATTCCCCCAAGTCAGCATTTTCCTTCTTCTTGCTCTCAGTTGATCAAACAGTATCAAATGGAGCCCAGGAGCTGTGCAGATACATTTGTCCTCCTGCTTTTAATAAGGCTGGAAGGGGTTCTGTGTGGAATTTTGAGGAAGTGAATTGGAGCAGAGAGGAAGTACCTGACAAATAAGAGGCAGCTGGAGCAGAGGTGGCCACAGGAGGAGCTGATGGATGAAGCAGCAGGAGCAGAAAGCACTAGAAAGAGGTGACAGTGACAGCAGGGACAAGTGGGACCCAAAACTCCATCTGAGCAAAGTCCTGGCTTTGATCATCACAATCTCCCCAGAGAGAGAACCAGGCAAGGGATTAACATCACCAGGCTGAGAATCAGGGAATGGGTTGGGAGGGACCTTAAAGCCCATCCAGTGCCCCCCTGCCATGGGCAGGGACACCTTCCACTGTCCCAGGCTGCTCCAGCCTGGCCTTGGACACTGCCAGGGATCCAGGGGCAGCCACAGCTCCTCTGGGAACCTGTGCCAGGGCCTGCCCACCCTCACAGGGAAGGATTTCTTCCCAATATCCCATCTAAACCCACTTTCTGTCAGTTTAGAGCCACCCCCCACTGTCCTGTCACTACTCTTATAAAAATAACATAAAATACAGAGTATAGAGGAATAAAGAGCAGAAGCAGCTCAGACTTTTAAAGAGAAATTATCTGTTCCAGGTAGCTTTGGAAAAGGGGGACAGGGACACTGGGAGCAGGAGGGCAGTGCTGGCACAGCCTTGGGGACAAGCACAGGGACCCACGGGGTCAGGAGAGGAGCTCTGAGCCTGGAGGGAGCCTGGCTGGAGGATTTCTGCCTGTTCACCCCCACCCTCAAAAGGACAAATGAACATACCAGAGATCCCAGACAGACCTGGAGACTGTTTGGGATGGCCTCTGAGTGCAGCAGGAGGCTCTCCCCGTGCTGACACTGCAGAGGTGCCAGGCAGCCAGCCAAAACAATACTTAGGGTGCAGCAAAACTCAGGGAAACAGATTTTACAGAGACAGACACTAATTCACTCAGTCAGAAACAAATCTCCAATTTCCTGGTCTCTCTCCCCACAGCTGGAATTTTCAAGAGGAAGGGGGATCATAAAGCCCTGAAGGAGCAGAAATCTCCTCTCACCATGCCAGCTCACATCCTCCCCACAGGCTCATAAATACCATATCCCCCCAAACAGGAAAACAGTAAATCAGGAGAGCTAATTAACAGCGTGCTTTGCAAAGAGGGACTCCTTCTTGCCCACCTCTCTCATTAGCATCCCTCCCCTTGTTAATTAGGCAGGAGGTGGCAGCACCAGGGTCCCAGCAGAGGGACAGGGTGGCTGCCACCACCTGCTGGGACACAGCAGCCCAGCCCAGCTGTCCCACAACAACAGACATTGCCTATAAAAGGAGCTGATGAGATTTGAAACAACTGCTACCAACAAACCTCTCCTCGCTCCAGCTTTTGGGTTGACAGACATCTTTGGTTTGTTTTCATTTCTTTAATTGATATCTTATTAAATCCCCTATAAATAGAGCCAGCAAAGAGCAGCGTGCAGGCAGTTTGGGAGAGCAGGGCTGGCAGCAAGATGCCCAAAGAGAGGAAAAGCAGGAATTCAGGAGGGAAATGAGTCACCTCCAGCTTGCCACAGACACCAGCCTGGCATGGGGACAGCGGTGCTGCAGGACTCCTCCTTTGGGTGATTTGGCACCAGTGCCACCAGCTCAGCCCCTGCTCGTGCTGGGATGCCATAAAAGCCTTCAGAGAGCACAGAGCAGTCCCACAGCACTGTCTGAGGGAGGGTTTGGCCTCTGCTGCTCAACACACGTCACTGGTGCTGGCAGAACTCCAGCTGACCTCGAGGGATGAGAGACACGAAACATCTGCACCCAGCACTGCACCCTCCAGCAAACTTTGCTCCTGCTCCTCGAGGAACAAGGCAAGGCTGAGGTGGCCTGTGCTGCTGTGGGGAGGACACAGCCTGGAGCCATCCTGCTGGGCTGCCCTCTCCAAAATAACCAGCTCCTGGTTCTCATCCCACCTCGCTGTCACCACATCACCTCCCCAAAAATCTCAGCTCCACGCTCTGGACTGGCCACTCACAAAGAGCCAGGGTAAGAGAGACTTCACTTCCTTCACACCTTGTCTAAGACAGTGGGGCTGATCTCTGAACTGAGGTGCACAAAGCTGCCTTATTCCCATTTTTGAGATGGGAAAGCAAAGCAGAGCAGGAATAAGTGATCCATCTCTGCCCACACTGGAAGCAGGAGGCAGAAAGGGACAGGCTCAGCTCACAGCATCCTTCCTCTGCCCCCAAGCAGTGCAGCAGGTGAGCAGCCTTCCAAAGCAGTGAGAGCTTCAAGGACAGCACAAGGGATGCACCTGAATTGCTCATCCAGTGCCAGCAGCCCTGCCTGAAAACCTGCCCTGGGGTTTGCTCAATGCAGAAGTGCCACACTCTGATTCCTCAAGGGCAAAGCTCTCCCAGAGGCCTCTGCAAGAGCTTCCCTTCACCTCCCCAGCCTCCACAGGGTGTTAAGAACAAGAAGACAAATAAACAAACCAGGATTTTGCTTTGTTACTTTGCAAGAGCAACTTTTGTGCAGCAGCTGCCCTGCCCTGAGGGCTGCAGGCAGAGAAACCCCAGTGTTTGCTCCAACTGCAGCTTTCTCCCAGTAATTAATCACAAAGTTCATGATACTCCTGCCCATAAATAACCGTGTGAGACATGAACTGACTGCAGGGCATTTCTCCTTTCACTGGCCATCGTTAGGACCTTTGCCAGGTCAAGGAGAGGGCCGGGGTTTTACAGCCAGTCACTGTCTGATAACCACATGGAAAACCTGAGAGCTTTTCCCCCAAATCAGACACTGGGAAGTCGTTGCTGTAAATTAACATTTCTATTGAGGCTGCACTCCAAACTAAAAGTGGGAAATGAGCACCA
Organism: Trochalopteron elliotii; assembly: GCA_024734555.1. Taxonomy (NCBI): domain Eukaryota; kingdom Metazoa; phylum Chordata; class Aves; order Passeriformes; family Leiothrichidae; genus Trochalopteron; species Trochalopteron elliotii. The sequence goes on from JANPWX010000226.1 coordinate 122,737, forward strand.
CTGTGCCAATTTGAGGTGGAGATGTGAGGCAGAGCAGGAAGCTGAGTGACACCAGCACGGACATGCAGTCAATCAGTCACGAGGCAGAAGTCTGCACAAAATTAAGCAGTGTCTTTATTAAAAAATCAAGGAAAAAAAAAAAAAAAACCAGTGATAAAACTGGGCTTGAAAAAAAATCAATTACTGGCTATCCAGTGCCTCAACAAGTTTTGGACAAAGTGGGC
>JANPWX010000226.1:141572-154689 GCA_024734555.1 Trochalopteron elliotii
AAGCCTGGCTAAGCCAAGAGTGAGCCAATGGCAACACCTGGAATTCAATTTCCCAGCAAAAAGGGAGAATCCAGAGACAGCACAGGCAGCCCATCATGAGATAGATAAAGATGATTCAGGGAAGACAAAAATCAGCAGGGAAAAGGATGGAGGAAAACCCAGAACCCAGACCACACCAAAGAAGTAAATAGACAAAAATACCCCTGTTTTTTCTTCACTTACTGTAGCAGAAAAACGATATGAAAATAAAGAATATCATCTCCCTGAAGCTACTGGAGCATGACTATAAATTACAGCTGCCAAATAGCTGAAAACAAAATCAAAGCTGAGGATCACTGGCAGGAGAATTTCAGATGACTCTGTGGGTCACCTCGATCTCCAGCAGTTGCAAAAAAAAAAAAAAAGGTGCAGAGGAACTAAATTATTTATGTCAGTCAAGCTTATCTGTCAGAGGGGTACACCTCCCCTATCACAGCACATTTCTGGGATTAATGATCAGGCACTATCTGAAGCTGGGCAGAAGAAGAAAAACTGAAGTGATTTGGTTATTGGGGAGGAAAAATAATAAAAAAAAATGTATTACCCAGCTCAGCTAACAAACACTGAATTTCACAGGAATATCTCCCTGAACCAGGAAAATGATACTTCATGATAACTAAAAAAAAATTAAGCACTGAAGGATAGCAAGAACAAGAGCTCTGCTGAAAAGTGCATCCAGGAATGACAGCGGTGCCAACGCCTGATAAACTAATTAAGATGCTAATTAAAACCAGAGCACTTTCCCATCTGGGGCTCCCAGCAGGGACTGGGTTTAGCCTGAGCAAGTCTCACTGGGGAAAGGGGGTGGGAGGAGATGCCAGAGCACTGATGACAGAGGGGTTTGTGCCCAGTTTGCTGAGCCCCTTCACAAGGGGCTGCCCAGGACACGACAGAGCCACGGGAAATGGAAAAGCTGCAAAGGACTCAGGGAGGAGAAATAACCCAGGAGTTTCATCAGGGCAGTTCCCTCATCCCAAAACACCAGCTCCCCGGGGAGATCACAGTTTATCAAGCCAGAAAACAGGCTGAGTGAGCAGGGGTTAAAATTCCCTCTTTGCAAATACAAAATTTATAATGGTTTAATACAAATTATTTAATACAAATTATTTAATATTTAATTTAATGCAAATTATTCCCGAAGGAAAGCTGAGAAAAGCTCAGAGGAGCAGCTGTGGGTGGTGGTGGCTGCTGCTGAGGTGACACCTTGGTTCACCCACCAGCATGGGCAGCACCCCACGCTCTGTGTGAGCCCAAAACTGGGTGAGAGCAAACTGGAAATCAGCTCAGAGTTGTGGAATTCCCAGCCCTGGGAACGGTGCAGGGCCTCAAAGTGATGAAATTAAAGCATTGACCTTAAAAAGGCAGAGCAGGGAGGTGACAGAGTCCCAGGTTTCACTTTCTCTTTTCTGAGACAGTTACTGACCACAAGAGATAATGATGGTCTGAAATGAAGCTTTGGAAAGTTAATATCTGCCAAAGTTTGTGTCGGGTAATCCGAACTCAGCATTCCTGGATGCTCCTCCCTCCCAGGATAGGAGCAGGTGTCTGCAAGGAGAAAAAGCTGCATTTAAGGGCAGGCATTGTGTGTTTATCTTCGCAGCCTTTCAGAATGTTTATTTTGGTTTGGGTGTGGACAGGCTTGTTGGAGGAAACGATTTAAAAGACACCGCATAATGGTACAAAAAGCACATTGTGTGGCAACAATCCTCCCATGAAATCCACCCCTGGCTGAGCCATCACTGCAGGGCTCCCACAAAAACCTCAAAGGCTCAGCCCAGCCTGGTGGTTTTGGTGGCACTGAGGGGACACCTGAGCCCAGAGAGGGACAGGAAATCCCTGAACAGCCCCAGTTTGTGGTCACATCTTCATCAGGAGGGTGATGAAGGATGGGAAAGGTGACTCCTTCCAGCCAAGGTGATTCCTTTTTCTCCCTGAACCATTTACAGTTCTGACCACGGGGTTAATGCAGCAGAATCCAAACAAACCCTCTGCCTTCCCACCCTTTAACCAACAGCAAGGAACTCAGGTGGAATCAGTGCTGGAATAAGTCAGAATTACAGAACTCTGGTTATCTGCAGGAAAACTTTTCACCCTTTAAATAACTAAACTATCCTTCCCTGCCATGCCCCAGCAGCTGAGCTGGGAATGCCACCAAAAAAGGGCAGGAAAAGCCCCCAGGGACCCTCTGTCCTCAGGCACAGCAGGGGTGGGGAGGCAGGAGAAGGTGCTGGGCTGGAATCAGTGCCCCTGGCCAGCAGCCAGGCAGGGAGCAGACTGCACCACCCTCCAAATAATGGGCTCATCCTGCATTAGAGAAGATGCTGGTAATGAGATTGCCATAAATACTCCCAGGGCACTTTGCTGCTGCCCTTAGGATGGTCCCAAAGGGGTTTGATCACAGGTTGAGAGGCAGGGATACACGATTCCACCTGGAATTTTAGCACAGGCCTTCCACCATCCCCTGGAGCATCTGAGACTGCTTTGGGTCCATGGGAAAGGATTCCTGCAGCACCACCAGGGCCTAAGAAAAGCTCCCTCCCAAACCACTTGACTGTGAAAAAGGTGGGTGGAGGGGAAGGCAAAGGGTCATTTTTGGTTTTCCACTGGCACGTTTATGGAATTATTTTTTTTTTTCCATCATCAAGATAGTGAGGTTGGGCTCTTTATTTTTAAATAAACAAAGGCTGCAATGGGCAGTCTGTGCTGGGGCATGTCTGGAGCCTCCAGCTTATCAGAGCCATCACAGGACACAGAATTTTTTTTTCATTTTAATCTGGGGGGAAAAAAAAAATCATTGAAGCCCAAAGGGGTGGAAGGGAGGTCTCCCTTCTCCAGCAGATCCTGGACTGAGCATGCCAGCTTTGACTGGAGGCCACGAGGGAGCAGACACAGCAATTAGCAACCAAACAGCTGCTGCTGCCACCTCGAGCTCTGCTGGGACTCCAGCACTGGTAAGCAATTAAAAGTTCTCATCACAGCCCATCTCCAGAGGCTCATTTACAGTCCTGAGAATGCCCCTTGCCCAAAGATGCAGCCCAGGGTCAGTTTTCAGTCCCCACCTCATGCCCTGAAGTCCTTGGCTGGTTTAATGTCCAGCCTGGGACTCCCTGGAGCTCTGGTGACATCCAGGGACAAATTAGCTCAGAGTCCCCCCATGGCAGAGCAGGAGCAGGCAGGGAGGCACTGGCAGAGAAAGGCACCCCAGGTTCTGTCTGCTCTGCCTCTCCCAGCCCCCATTTACACATCACTGGGGGAGCAAAGGTACTTGGCAGCTGCAAAAAACAAAAAATAAAAGCAGATAACTCTGCCTGCCATGGCTGTGTTTACGCAAAAGCTGCTGGTTTATGAGGAGCAGCTTAGTCAAAGCACACAAAGAAACACCCTGCAATATTTTTTTTGAAGAGGGTTGGTTTTTGTGTTGGCATTTTTTTTATTATTATTGCTTCGAGAAGCAAAAGGTTAGCTACAGAAATAGAGAGAACAAAGCAGCTTAACAAACAACTGCTTCTTGTTTTTCTTATTCTGCCTGGCCTCTCCCAAAGCCCCAGCTCCCCCTCCAGCTGCTCCCCACACCCAGTGCACAGCAAACCCAGCAAGGAGCACCCAGAGCCTCCAAAAACTCTCAGCTGGGAAGGGGCAAAGCCTCACAGGGGACTTGTCACAGCCAGGGCAGCTCGGTTTGGGTTTGTTCCTCCACATCAGCACGAGGGGAATGAGAGAAATGGGAGATCCTCCCTCCTGCTCAGCCTCTTCAGCCTTCTCCAGTACCCAGCTGTTCCTCCTGACACCAAAAAACTTCAGCAGCCACATGGCACAAGCCCTGCTCTGATCGTGCCCTGATCCTGCCCCGAGTCCTGCTCTGATCCTGCCCCGAGTCCTGCTCTGATCCTGCCCTGATCCTGCTCTGATCCTGCCCCGAGTCCTGCTCTGATCCTGCCCCGAATCCTGCCCTGATCCTGCCCCGAGTCCTGCTCTGATCCTGCCCCGAGTCCTGCTCTGATCCTGCCCCGAGTCCTGCTCTGATCCTGCCCCGAGCCCTGCCCTGATCCTGCCCCGAGTCCTGCTCTGATCCTGCCCCGAGTCCTGCCCTGATCCTGCTCTGATCCTGCCCCGAGTCCTGCCCTGATCCTGCCCCGAGTCCTGCCCTGATCCTGCCCCGAGTCCTGCCCTGATCCTGCCTTGATCCTGCCCCGAGTCCTGCTCTGATCCTGCCCCGAGCCCTGCCCTGATCCTGCCCCGAGTCCTGCCCTGATCCTGCCCCAAGTCCTGCCCCGAGTCCTGCTCTGATCCTGCCCCGAGTCCTGCCCTGATCCTGCCCCGAGTCCTGCCCTGATCCTGCCCCGAGTCCTGCCCTGATCCTGCCCTGATCCTGCCCCGAGTCCTGCCCTGATCCTGCCCCGAGTCCTGCCCTGATCCTGCCCCAAGTCCTGCCCCGAGTCCTGCTCTGATCCTGCCCCGAGTCCTGCCCTGATCCTGCCCCGAGTCCTGCCCTGATCCTGCCCCGAGTCCTGCCCCGAGTCCTGCCCTGATCCTGCCCCGAGTCCTGCCCTGATCCTGCCTTGATCCTGCCTTGATCCTGCCCTGATCCTGCCCCGTGCACATGCAGGTATGGATATCAACTAAACCTGGATTTAGCATCCCTGCTATCAGCAGGAGCCCTGAAGCATCCTAAAAATCACCCTTGAATGCTCTGGCCATGACAGAGATCCAGCTCAGCCCCGAGCTGTCGCAAGGCTGTGACAATCCAAGGGACAGGGACCAGGCAGCTCCCCTGGTCACAGCCCTCAGCAGGAAATGCTGGGGTTATTGTTACCCTGTGGCATTTAAGAGGGTTGTTTGTCTCAGCCCCATTAACCTTCAGCAAATTAAAGACAGAGGAAAAAAAATCAAAAATCAGTAGCAGCTCTCAGTAACCTGTTTTCCCAGTTTCCAACACTTTGTTTTGTTCCCAAAACAAACCACGTTATCCCAGTTTGGATAAAGACAGAAGAAAAAGCCTGTCCCTGCAGCATCCCACCAGCTCTAGCTCCTGTCTGCAAGGCACAAGTGGACAGGAGAGGAAAAGGAGGAGAAGACTCCACATCCTCCCAAATTAAAGTGTTTTTTCCTGGCCAAATGAAGGGAATGGCTTTGTTGATGAGTCCAAAGGGGGACCAGGCTGGCTGGAACCCCATCCCTCGGGATCCAGAGCCATCCCTGGGTGCAGCTGAGGGCTGTGCTCCTTCAGAGGGTTTGCAGGTTGAAGGTTTGGATTTATTGGCACGGGAGTGCCACACGCAGGAGAAGAGATGCACAGACACATTCCTGGGAGTTGGGTTCTCCCACTCACAGGGGCTCGAGAGAAAAAACAAAACAGGTTTGACAGAGAGCAAATTAATTCAGCATGAAGAAGCGCTGAAAAAAAAATAAGAATTATCTTTGACACACGAAAAATAGATAAATCCTGGCGGAAGATTACTTTAACAAGGCCAAAAATCCATCACAGCGCTGCAGAAAGGAGGCAACAGATAAAGCTTCCAAATGGATGTGATGTTTTTATACCCCCAGGCACTGGGAAGGCAGCACAGTTCAGAGATGACAGCAGGGATCTTAGCCAGGACTCCTGAATTGCCTCGAGATTTGGGGGATTGCTGCAACCAGAAGAGAAACCCAACCCACAGCAGGTGGTGCAAACTCCAGATAAGCTACAGATAAGCTGTTATCACCTCGGGCCTCAGTTTCCTCTTCACACAACCAAGGCAGTGGGGCAGCCCCACAGCTGGGGGTTCCCTCAAGCCCCTGCCATGTTATCAGTGTGATATTTGGGTGAGTGTTGTGCCCTGAAAATGAAACATTTAGAGCAGCCACAGCAATTTGGGTGTTGTGGATATCATTCCTGTCCCAGCAGCTTTCCTGAGCTGGGCACACAGCCCATGGCCCTAAACCCAGACCCCAATAACTCCATAACCTTCCTTTGTCGTGCTCTGCCTTCTTGGATTTGCTGGTCCAAGATCTCACCCTTGAGGGGCACATCAGAGCTACTTTTCAAAGCATTGAGATTGTCTTGAAACTTCCTAAACACACACGCACTTTAGGCTTTGAAAAGCACTCAAATACTTGTATGGCCCTCCAAAAACAGAGCAACAACAAAAAACCTAACCTGCCCCACCTCCTCAGTAAAATCTCTACAGAATTTTCTTTGTATGGACTCCTTGAGGATGCCAAAACCCTGCTCAGTTTTCAGACCCTCCCCAGCCTGTGCAGGTGCAGGACCCAGACAGGTTCCCCATCTCCCACGAGCACAGCACAACCCTGCTGGGTGTCCCCTCCAGCACATCCCTCTGTGCTCTCCTTTCCTCCTGGGCCATTTCCAGCCTCCCTCCCATGCCCTGTCCTCCCAAAAAAAACCTGCAGCAAGCAGTTCCCTTCAGTTTAGCAAGTGCTTTTATGGTGTTCCTTCCCCTGCCAGAACACCTCCCAGGTTAGCAGCCTCTGAGGGTTCTGCAGCTGCTTTCAAGCTGGGCACACGTTGTGACACCTCACATTTATATTTATGGCTCTCCAAACGTTTCACACAGACACTCCTGGCCTCCTTATCCACCCAAGGACACTGAAGGGGAAAAGATGCAGGATTCAAGCAGCAAGACAGATCAGAGCCACGAAGGGAAGGTAATGCCTCAACCTCAGAGCAAAAAGAGCAGCCAGGCACGGGCCAGACAGGTTATTCTGCTCTTCAACTGCATCCACTGCCTGTTTATGACATCCCTCATTGCTTCACAGAAATCCAAGTTAACCTGCTCAGCCCAGAGCCAAGCGTGCACCAGGGCTGACCTTTGCATGTGTTCTAAATTAGAGTGCACATTGTATTTCCCCAGTCTGTGTTTTTGCACAGACACAATGACACAAAAGAGGCAGAGCCCGCCAGCCAAGCCCTGCAAAGAAGGTGGCTTTAAATAGCCCCTTTGTCTTGCTTTTCCTTGCTGAAATGCTGCACATTATTTAGAACTGAGTTTTAGTTTTATCAGAGACCCAGAAATAGAGACAATGGAGGGCTGGGTGAATTTTTGGGTCGTTTTAAGTTTCTCATTCCATCCTACCCTCGCCCTCCACTGCAGGATTTGTAGCTGTAATCCAGTAACCATTGCCTGAGGGGTTCTCAGAGCCACAGGAGTGATCCCAGCCAGGAAGGGGAGAGGTGCCCTGAGAAGGTGGGACATGAGAAACCTCACCTCTGTAAATTGAGGGCAGAATTCTAAAAGCAAAGCTTCTGTCCTTGATGGAGAAAAAAAGTCAGCAACGTCAGCAGACTCCTGGGCTGGTACCCAGATGAGGTCAGAAATTAAAAGGTGTCTCGACACTAAATTAATGGGCAAACTGTCAAGAGAGCAACAGGAGTTATAAACATTTATGTTCCAGTTCAAGGCAGGAGCATTTAGTTCAAGGCATTTATAACGGTGTGGTTTGAGTGCCAAACATGAAAACTGGAGTCCTTTCTGCTCAGGCCATATGGATGCTCCTTTTTAGGTGTGTGCAGCAGCCTCAGAGATGATAAAATGCTTGGCCCTAGTGAAGAGGCCTGAATAGGAGTGACCTAATGGGAACACACACCCACAAGTCATTCCCATCTCCCCTCAGGGCTGTAATCACCGTGTGTCCCCCCCCTCAGCACAGCCCCCTGCCCTGGGAAGGTTTGTATCAGAGTGAACACTTTGTGCTTGTCCCAGAGCAACACAAAGGTACCTCCAGCAAACCAAAATTCATCCAGATTTGCTAAAAAACAAGACATCACTGCTAAGCATCAGCTTTTCCTGAGCATCAGATTGGAGCTCTGAGCAACCTGGAGGTGTCCCTGTGTTGCCCTGATCTTTTCCAGCCTTCTGATGTTTGCATTTTTGTAGTGGAGTTTCTCACAGATTTTCACGTAAACAAAAGTGATGTTATTGTAAACTGTTCTTCTTGCTTATCGTTCCTTTCTTGAGGAGGGACAATTGATGGACTTCTAGTTTGACCAGTGTGGTTGGAGAGGTGGCAACCTCATCCTCCAATCCGTGGTCATTGTCCAAAATCTATATAAATCAAGGTAGAAAAATAAACTTCCCTCTTTTTGCCCTGACGATCTGACTGTGTGAGTGTCATTCTTTTCGTGTCCTATAGCAACGTCCCTGTCCATGGCAGGGCAGCTGGAGCAGGATGAGCTTTAAGGTCACTTCCAACCCAAACCATTCTGGGATCCCATGAGATGGGGCTGCAGGGAATCCCCCCAGCCAAACTTCTGGGATGATTTCACACCGTGCACTGAGAAGGAAACACAACTTGTACTTGTACTCTCTTATCACCTTCACGATAAAGCCACATAAATGCTGTTCATTTATCAGTAAAAACAATCCAGCTGAGACAATAATTTCAATCCCCAGGTGAGCTGAGCCTGGCACAGCCCCCAGCACCTGGGGGAGCACAGAACTGCTGTTGTGCAGCAGCAATTAGTTAATGAGAGAACGGGCTGAGCCGTGTGAAACCGAAGTGTCCCCGAGCAAACCAAGAGGGGAATGTGTTGCCTTCCCCACAGCTGCCCCAGCCTGCCTGGAGCCTGCTGTGAGCAGCTCATCTCAGGGGTGTGAATCCATGCAGGATGGGCAATGCCAGCACGCTCCATGTGGGAATTCACTGCAAAATATGGGATATTTTGGCAGCTGGGTACAGGGACTCAGGGTGAGAAGCACAGAAGTGAAGATAAAACATGAGCTGAGAATTTCCCAGCTGCAGGAACCAAAATCCCAACCAAACCTGACACTTCAATGCCCGAGGGCAGCTCCTGTCCCCATCGGTGTGGACGGGCTGGGCTCAGAGCTGTGCTCAGGTGAGAGGTGCCCGTGCCACTCTCGGGCGAGATCCTTTCCTGAGGCTCTGGCGCCATCTAAACCCAGAGCTGTGATCCTTCATCCTTCCCGCGGCCCTTCAGAGCAGAGGGAAAACAAAACCGTGCGGGAACAAACTTCTCTTGCTTCTCCAGCACAAGGTCTGTAGGAAAACTTCCTACAGAAGGAGAAATCTGGGAGCTAAGAGCCGAGAGAAGCCCAAGAACGACACTTTAGGAGAAACCCAAGCACTGAATAAGGTCAGATCCACCCAAAAGTCACCCAGCACAGCCGTCTGTGTGCTCTGTGCTGACTTGGAACACTCCCAGTCCTGCAATTTGGTTTTACACTCCCGGACCATTAACAGAGTTCAGTCAGGGAATGATTATCTAATACAGGCATAAGTTCATTTGCATTATGCAAGGAAACCTTCCAGCGACTTTTGACCTTGTTGAGCTGCACAAGGGGCAAATAATTCAGAGTTTCTTCCCTACTGAGAGAGTTCCTGATTTATCAGAAAGATGCACATTGCTCCTGGAGTGAGAAGTCACCCTCAGCTGTGTCCCCCTCCGAGCTTTGCTCTCCTGGGACCAGCTGCTGCATGGTTATTTGCTTTTCTTTTGATCCCTTAAGCAACCAACTTCACAGTGTCCTTTTCCTGGCATTTATTCAGCCTTTTTTATTATTATTTATTTCCCGGTGAGTTACAGAGTATCAGTGCTGACTTTTTATCCTCGGCTGCCCTCCAGTGACAGTGTCCACCCTGGAGTGCAACTGCCCACCCAAGCCAGGACCAGGGAACACGGGGACCTGCACAGCTCACCAGGCTGCAGAACCTCACTTATAATAGATGTATAGATCAATATTTCTAAATTAAGAACCCTCGTGCCTCAGTGACAACTCCAGCTTTAAGGATTCACCGATTTTACAATCCCACACTTCCTGCTTTCTACCCAAACACTGATGATCTTTCTTTTAGCCCTTGACAATTAATTCCATCTTGGTTCAAATTCTCCTGGCCAATATTAGAAGTATCATCCAATGCATTTATTTACCTTCAGTGTTAAGCAAACGGGAGCAGCAGCAGCAGCAGCTGTTGACACAATGTATTATTGAGGTCTGACTTACCTAACAGTTCATTAACTTCCAAAATGTTATCTCCAACTCAGTTTGGCCCAGTTGGCTTTATAATCAAAGACTGGATGTTTGGATTTCGAAACAAAACCCAACATCGGGGAGCAAAGTTATTCATTGGTTAGAAATAATCTTGCATTACACAGCAAGCACGTAAATCTGAGGGGGGCTGACCACCCCAAAACCAAACACAGCAGAAGCAGCTCCCGGGAAAGAGAAATACAAGAAATAAGATAATAACCCACAACAGCAGGGCTTAAAAAGGCACCCAAAGCATTCATTTATTGGGAGCAGCCCAGCTCTTCATCCCCTGGGGGTTCAGTGACACCCCACAGCACAGGGACCCTCCCTTGAGGAACACACAGCTCTGACCCCAGTGGTGTCCACACACCCGAGAGCAGCAGCCAGTACTAACAAGAATCAGGAGTTATTTGGTTCATTCTTTTGGTTTTGGGGTTTTTTTCTGCACAATTCCTGCCTGGAGAAGTATTTGCTACAGGTGCAGACAGCCCAGTCTCACTTTGCATTGGCCCACATTCCTTTTTCTCCCACTGTAGCATCACTGGGAACCCACTCTGGATTTCTGCAAGTGAACCTGCAACTCGGGGCAATGCAACCCCCTGCTTCAAAGGCTCCTGGCACAGCTCCAGAGGGACTTTTCCCTCCCCTCCATACCACACACACCTGTAGGGAGGCTCAGGCAGGAGCATCCAGCAGTGCAGCTTCACCCCCTGCACATCACACTGCTGAACTCACACACTGAGTCAATGACAACACCCTCGTCCTGCCAGCAGCAAAATATTTTGGGTTCCCCCAGAGGAAAAGAAAACAAAACTAAGGAGTTTGTGAAAGAAGTCATTAAATCAGACCAGGCTGCAAGGGCCTAAAAAAAAATTGATTGTATTCCTTTAAGAACCAGGTGGGAAGAACAACAACGTTTTATTGAAAACTGAAACTGCAGCAGGTCACACGCATCCAAAAAAAATCCAAAAAAAAAACCCCACCAACACAACTGTTCTGCAGTTTTTGCAAATCCCAAAGGCCCCAGGCCAAGGAGAGGTTAACAAGAAACAAGTTGAGGCTTGCAGAACCTCGCTGCTCCACAGCAGCACCAGTAACCACGATGCTGCTCCGCGTTAGCCCGCACGTTACTCAATGCTGTTCTTATTCCCACCCAGGATTATTTGTATTCCAGAGCGCTGGCATCTTGTGCCGGTTGGCTGAGCTCAGTTATCAGCTCCCTTCAAATCCAGCCAACCAGGCTGGCGGCTGTTGGACTTCTTGGACACGAAAAAAAAAAAAAAAAAAGACGCATAAAAGGCAACAAGAACCTGACACCCGGCGGCGCGGCCAGCGCCAAGCCGTTTCTTTTCCCGGGTCTGTTCTCCCAGCCCCGGAGCTGGGATTGGCAGGAGATTTTGGAGCGCAGGACTTTGAATTACGGCGGGTGGATTTGGCAGCGCTGTTGCGCGGGCAAGCAGCTGCGAGGAATGAAAGTACATTCGTGGCCTCAGCTCGGGTTTGGCAGGGGGAGAAAAAAGCCCCCAAACCCTCTCGGAGATATCTGGGGCGGTCCCAGCACGGGTAAGCGGAAGGCTCAAAGCTGCGGCTGAGCGCGGTCCGAGCACTGACATGTCACCTGCCACCTGCCACCTCCCTCCCGGTCACCGATGCTGCTGGCGCATCCTCCCCATCCGAGGGACACGGCGGGACGGCCCCACCCGGGTTTTGTGTTCAGAGCTGCGGCAGCGCTGGGGGAGCCCCGGGACCCGAAGGGGAGCGGGACCGAGCGGAGCCGCACCGACCCCACCGGACCGCACTTACCGGGGGCGGCGGCGCCGCGCGGGACGGACTCTGCGTTGCCCATGGGAGGATGGACCGGGGTCGGGAATGGTCGGGAAGGTCTGTCCCGGGCAGTGTGGGTGGCAGGACACGCTCGGGCACCGCTCTCGCCGCGATTCGAAGCTGCCGCCCCGCCCCGCCCCGCGCCGGCACCGCCAACCGCAGCGGCGGGCGGGACACGGGCGGAGCGGGACCGGCACCGGCTCGGCTCCGATAGGCTCGGAAGGGTTCGAACAGAGCCGTGCCAGGTTCGGTCGCGTCGGGTGGGCTCAGCCCCAGCCCGTCCAGCCGCAGGAGGAAGTGCCCAGCCCGCTGTCATCCCGCCCCGGGGCAATCCCAAATGTTCCCATCCCTGTGCGCATCCTGTGCCCGCACCAGCCCCGGAACAGTGGAATGAACCAGGGGTCTCTCCACGCTCCGTGACAACGCAGAATTGTTTCCTTTCCCAAAAGGCTTTAAAACACGGCCCCGCAGCACGGCAGACCCCTGGCTGTCACCTGTCCCGGGGCACGGCTGAGCCTGGGAAAGCTCAGGAGCCAATGTCACAGAACGGGGTGAGGATTCCTTCCCAATCCCAAGCAGCGTGTGGTCCTCTCGTGCCACAGAGCTGGGAGATTTCCAGCTGGGATGAGTCCTGCTGCCTTCTGTTCCCCATTATCGCATTTACTCTTCTCTTTGGCACGGGACTGATGTGGACTTCGAAGGAATAAAAAGCAAATTGGAAGGGCTGAAATTCCTGAGTGTTTCTACTGTCGCAGCAGCCCAGCCACCCCTGGGAATAACAGAAAGAAGGAAAATGACGGTGGGGAGGCCACCATTTGTCCCAGTGCCGGTTTCCTCCTCCACAGCTGCATCCAGAACATCAGTACTGGGTGCCAGCAGCTTTGAATTGCTGAAATAGAGATGAAGACACGTCCTGCCCTGAAAACCATGGACAAAATAATGGGAACATGATGTGCAGACGAGTGTGCTCCTGCTCGGAGCCTGGGAAAGGGCTGAGTCCAGCACAAAGGAACCACGATGCTTTTGCAGGAGAGCTGCTGCCTTCCCAGTGCCCACAGCACACACCAGGATACGGGAGCCCGGCTGAGGGAGGGATGCCCCGCTGGAGGGCGGGCAGGGGGTGACAGTGACATGCGGATACTCCTTATCTGGCTGCTAATGCACCTTTTATCTCCTCCCTCGGGTGCGAGCGCTGTGACAAGCCTCGCACTTGAGCGACCTTCAGAGCCGCCTCCTGAGCTGACAGTGCTGTCCTCACACACGGC
>JANPWX010000226.1:159689-173855 GCA_024734555.1 Trochalopteron elliotii
CACACAGAAATGAGAGCAGCTCTTGCAAAGACAGAGCACTGGTGACGTTGCCCAGGGCACATCTGGGCTCAGCAGGTGCCTGTGCACTGGCAGAGGTTTATGGAGATGCCCCCAAATTCCCTGTCCCATTGTGCTGCTGGAGAGATGCTTGGGAAAGGTGCAGGAGACACCCTGCATGGAGCAGTGTGCAGCAGCAAGGATCAAGCCCTTGCTGTCACTGTGATATTTTTAGTTCTGTCAGTCTGATCCTCCAAAAAAAAATTATTTTCCTTCCCAAAACTCTGATAAATGCAGTAAGAGACACAACAATCAGCTGCTTTTGTAGTTTTATCAGCAGATCTCAAAGCATTTCACAAACCTTGGTCTCCAAACTGGAGAGAGCCCAGTCCCCAGAGAAGAAGAGGAATAATGTTTTCATCACAGTGGCTTCGAGGCTGTCCTGGTCCAACCCCCCACATTTCCCAGTGCACAGACTGGGTTTGTACCCCACACCTTTAGGGTATGCCCCTGCCCAGGGAACTAGATGGTTTTTAAATCCCATTCCAACCCAAACCACCCCATAATTCTGTGATCTCACCCAAAATCTGGATGCTCTGAGCACCTCCCCCTGTCCTCTGAGGATGCCACTGAAGAGCAAAAAGTTACATTTTAGTCACTTCACATTTTTCTGTGCACAACTCCTTTAAGGGCCATTTGCAAAACAACAAAACTTTGTTCTTTCTGTGAAGAACAGCTGAGTGAAGTGACAGATCAGCACAGCTGATTCAAGTGAGGCTCCCTCCAGCATCACTGGAATCCTGACCTTGGATGACTTTGCCAGGCAATGTTCTTCCCCTACTTTTCCAGCATTTTCTCTCTTCTGTAAAAAGCAGATAACAACAACACTGAGTTCTCCCCTCAGGATGCTGAGGGAATTAAACAGGCAAATATTGTTAAGAAAATTAATGCTCTGAAAACACAGTTGCAAGGATTGGGCAACTCAATTGCATCATCACTGTTCTCATTGCAGACAATATAGTCAGTTATGGACCCCCCTCGTGCTGGGTCTGCACAGACACTGTTAGAACCCTGAAGTATTAACATACTTCATAAATAAGAGTCATGCAGTGATATCCACAAGAATCACTACAACATTAAAAAAAAAAAACCCAAAATTTTTAATTATAAGTAAAAAGAAAAGCAACATTTTAGAGCTCATCATCTATCCATCAATCATTTCAGCATACAAAATTAAGAATTAAACAGTTTTAGCTCATGCCTTGCAATCTCCATTGATTGTTCCAAAAAATACTCCAATAGCCAAAACCATTGCTTTACCATCCAATACAATAAAACAAGTCATACCAATAGTAACAAGCATCATCTAAAAGTAAAAACACAAAAACTGATGTCTTCTAAGTAAAACAAATAGGCCATAATCGACCACAAATAACCAGCAATTTAACACATAATAACAAAACAATCACAAACATATTAAACAGTAGTGCAAATGTCACAATCATTTCCTATATCTTTTAACACACAATCAATGCCTCTGCTTTGAATTTTTCACAGAATTATTGAGGTTGGGAGGCACGTCCAAGATCATCCAGTCCAAGCTGTGTCCCATCCCCACCTTGTCCCCAGCCCAGAGCACTCAGTGCCACCTCCAGCCCTTCCTGGGACACTCCAGGGATGGGGATCCAAACCTCCCTGGGCACTTCCAAGGCCTGAGCACCCTTTCCATGGGGAAATTCCTGCTGCTGTCCACCCTGAGCCTCCCCTGGCCCAGCCTGAGGCCGTTCCCTCTCCTCCTGTCCCTGTTCCCTGGGAGCAGAGCCCGACCCCCCCGGCTGTCCCCTCCTGGCAGGGACTTGTGCAGAGCCACAGGGTCCCCCCTGAGCCTCCTTTTCTCCAGGCTGAGCCCCTTTCCCAGCTCCCTCAGCCCCTCCTGGAGCTCCAGACCCTTCCTCAGCTCCCTCAGCTGCTCCTCATGGGACTTAAAATGAGATCCACGAGGAGATGGGTGCAGGAATTTATTCCCAATTTGAAGGACACACTTCTGCTGGTGGTTCAGGTTCAAGCAGCATTTTCCTCTCCAGAATTTGAGGATCCTTAACAGTGCTCCCAGTACCACAGTAAACCCCAGGATTATCCGAAACAAACCGAGCCTCCCCTGGCCCAGCCTGAGGCCGTTCCCTCTCCTCCTGTCCCTGTTTCCCTGCGAGCAGAGCCCGACCCCCGCGGCTCCTGGCTCCTGTTCAGCCGCTGTCACCAGCAGCCACCCCCAGGTTCTTTTCCTCAGGGTTTTCCAGCCGCTCTCCTCTCCGGGAGCCGCTGCAGGAATTCCCCGCTAGAGGGGAGCTTCTGCCCACGAACAGCATCGCGGGCTGCTCTGGGACAGCGGTTTACAAGGCTTGGTTTTCACAATAAAAGGTCCTGGCGAGCGCTGTCAGACTAGAGGAGGAGTTTTTCTCTCGGTTTAGCTGGCGGGAAGAGGTTTGTGGCGAGTTCTGGTGGTTCCACGCACACCCCCAGCCCTGCTGGTACCTCCCAGTTCATTTCTGGAGGGGAATCACGGTGCTCTGGCTGCTCAGAAAAGACGGCAAGGAGCCAGCAGCAGCGGAAAAAGGGTGACATCCTTCCTGTGAGCTTGTCCAGGCTCCTTCCCAGACGAAGCTGCACGCTTTCATGTCGTTAGAGTGGGTTTTGTAAGATGTCAAAACTCCGGGGAAGGTTTCGATATTGGAGAACTCTCTGGAGTAACCGCTGACCCTGCAGGAGGGAGAGGATGCTGCGCAGGCATCCCTCACCTGCTGCCTGCTCTGAACGACCTTCCCGGGGACAGGAGAGGGCAGGGAGGGCACAAAGGTCCCTGCTGAGGCCACGGCAGACCTGTCAGACAGCGCTGGCAGCTCCGCACACACCGAAATGTCACCCGATAAGGGCACGGAAAACCAAAAGAAAAAGCGAACCCACGGTGTCTGCGAGGCCACATGAAATGAGATCACCGGCAGTTCCCCACCCTGGGCCCGGAGATTTGTCCCCCGGAGTGTCCTGAAGGCATCGCAGCCCAGCAGAGGGCACAGACACCCAGGACTCGCTGTAATTACAGACAGACACGGCTCATGAAGTGGTACCCGACACCTCCCAGCCACAGCTCCGGGATTTATCGGGCTGAGCACCACGGGGTGATGTTTTTATGTCCCTTTTCACCATAGAGCTTGTTCAAGGCTGGACATGGCCATTTCTGGCCTGGGGATTTTGTGTTTAGTGAGTGAAGAGGGTGCACAGGCACTACCCTGAGCATTCCCTGAAGCCTGGCCACAGCAAGAGACACTCCTTGGACCCATTCATCCAATTCCCTCATCCACAGAAAACCCAGCTGGCAGCTTCCCACAGCCCCACCGTTGTGGCCTCACAATACCCATGAATTCACAGATGAGTGTCCCAGTTCCTTAAAAATTCAACCTGGGAAAAGATTTCTGTGTAGGAAAACAGATCCTTCCAGAGAACACAATGAGCAAGGTAGCCTTATTTAAACTGCTGGCAGCTATTTATTTACTCGTTTTGCCACAGCTATTTTTGAGGTTGTCATATGAGATGGAAACTAAAAAAAAAAATCCAAAAAAACTTCTGGCTAATGTGACAGCAAAGCTGGACAAGATGAATCTCTCTGATTGTGACTCTCGTTACCACAAGTTAAATCACACTTGAGGAGGTTCTTGACTATTTTGCTACCAGACTGAAAATCCAGGTGTGACATTTTCTCATCGTAGCTAGAAAATATGTTGTTTGTTACACAAGATACATCCCTCAGTGCCATGGAAGAGTGGGTGGTGCTGCAGGTTTCAGGGCTAAGAGTCAGCTTGAAATGAGGCTGGAAGTCCAGATGTGTGAGGTGTCTGAGGGCAGCTTCTGCTTTGGCTTAGCATGAGTCACTCCTTCACTCCAGTAAGTCACAGGATTTAGTGGACTCTCATTTCAAACGGAAACAAATGGTGGAAAATGTGCTAAGGAATATTTCAGAGTGAGTGGAAGCTGATAAAAGCACTGACATTTGGTGCCTGGGGCCTGGCAGGGTTATTCAAGCAACCTGAGCCTGACTTCTTTCCACCCCTCTCTCTCTCCTTCATTGAGTCCTGGGTGATTTTTAACAGGTTACCCCATGACTCAGTCCTCTCTGCCTTTTGTGCAGAGGTGCTGGAGACTCAGCTCCTTGATAAGGCACAGCAGGTTCTGCAGCAGATGTGACTTTAGTGTGAATAATCCTGAGCTCACCGGCACCTCTGCGGCGGCCACCGCTGACGCAACGTCTCGCTGAGTGACATCCCAGTGACATCGTGTGCACTGACACACCAGGCACTGCCCTGGCCACTCAGCACTGCCTTCCTGAGACCTCCAGACACCCCTCCACACTGGCACAGCCCCTCAGGTGGCAGGATTTTGGTGGAAAAGAGACACCCTGGTTGTTTTTTTCCCTTCTCTAACAGGCTCCAGATGGCCGGTCAAGGTCCCATCACACTCTGGAGGTGCAGGTCAGTGAGTCACAACCTGGTTTTCTCCTCCCTGGTTCTCTCTGCATCCAGGATTTCACTGTGAAAGCTTTGAGTTGTCCAAGCTGTTTCCCAGAGTCTTGGGAACACGCAGCTCCAAGAGCTCTTCGGTGACAAAAGTGACACAGAAACAACACAGCTGGGACAAACCTCCCCCGGGGCTGAGGAAAAGGCCTTGCTTTACCCAGCAAATGCCAGAAAAGTCCAGAAAAAAGATCAAGCAGTGAAAAAAATTAGCACTATGGGCTGCACATAACCTGCCAAGAGCTTGCTCGGTGTGGGAAGGGGAAGCACTGGAGGTAGCATGACCAAGGTATGTGGGAGGAGGCACAGGAGGAAAGCTGATCCGTGAGGAGGATCAGCTTCAAAATACGAGACCCGGCAGCCACAGGGGGAGGCTCTGAGTGTCCAGCCAGCCCCAGGAGCACCGGGAGGACTCAGCTGTGTCTGCAGCACTCAGCAAGCCCCAGAATGTATGGCCAGGAGGGTCAGGAGAGCTCAATTGCGCAAGAAAGTTCTTCAAGGACTGCCTGGTTTTTTTTTTAATACTAATTATGAGAGTATTAAGCTCAGCCTCTGCTGCATGGTCAGTCCTGGAGCTGTCAGTTGGACTGGTCAGGGCTGCCTTTACCTCCCTCCCTCCCTCCCTGGCCACCCACAGCAGAGGCAGGAGCCTGCTCTGAGCAGAGGATCCAGAGTGAGGGCTGCCCTCCCTGACCCACCTGCAGCCACTCTCCGTCTCCCATTGTCCTCTGCCTCCCAAGACTGTTCAGGTTTCTCCCAGAAGGTTGTAGAGAGGATGAGCAGCCTCCCTGTGCCAAGCCTGCACTTGGCCAGGGAGCTGATCCCAGTTTCCTTGCTCTGGAAGGAGTACTGGGACCACTGGGCTGGCAGGAGGTGCAATGTCCTGCCCAGGGAGGGTTGGGGGTGAGCAAGGTGGTGTCTGCTCACACAAGGACTTGTCTTTCTCTTATAGATGTGGGTCAGAGTCCCTTCCTGAGCTCCCTCAGGTCAGGATTTGATCAGGATCCCAGGCACAGACACCACTACAGAGACAGATGTGACACAGATGGGGGTTTACATTTCCCTGGAGCTCCCTACAGCTTCTTCTGAAGTGGATTCCAGGACTTAAAACCCCTTCAAGGCCAGGTTGGCTGGAGATCTGAGCCACCTGGTCTAGTGAAGATGTCCCTGCCTGGGGCAGTGGGGCTGGAATGAGATGATCTTTAAGATCCCTTCCACCCCAAACTGTTCTGTGCCTCTCCTGAGGCAGTAACTCACCCCCTACTCCTGTCTTGGCTCCTGTGGAGCCTTTGGGGGGCACAGCAGATCTGTGCCCAGAGGCTCAGAGCCCTGCCCAAGGGCAGTGAACAGGTCAGAGCTGGCAGGGAAGGAGGCAGAGCAGGACGGGCAGCACCGAGGCTCCTGCCCTGCCTGCACAGCCGGTTCCAGGGGACAGCAGGGCCAGCGAGCTTCCCTGACAGCCCAGAGCAGAGCAGCACTGCCTCAAACACTCCCTGATGAAAGGGGTGGGATTGTTCAGAGCATCCATAATAATCCCTTCACAGGCCCTCATCCATTTCCTGGAAGCTTTGCCATTTTTCTCTGTGCTGTGAAGCCCAGGCAAGCCTGAAAAACCCGTTTGGTTTTGTTTCATGTTGATTTTGTGTGATTTCTTTCCCCCCGTGCGCCGGTGCCAGCGCTGCTGTGCCGTTGCTATGTTTTGTGGTGGTTAAGCACAGCACGGCTCCCACTGCCAGCACTGACGTGAACTCTGAGGATCTGGAACGAGTTAAACCAGCCCCACAGCCCTGCAGGGACAGTCCTGCCCCACAGCCCCCTCCTCACACCCCGGGAGAGCCTGGCAGGGCAGAAACAAAGCAGCAGCTCCGCATTTCAAAGAGAGGCAAACTTTTCAGGGAAGGCTGTGGCCACCAAAACAGCTGGAGTTCAGCTCAGAAACTTCCCAGATGAATTTTTGGCACCCTCGAAGCAGAGGTTGGGATAATGTGGGTGCAGCAAGATGGGGATCAGGCTCTGCTCCCAGGGAACAGGGACAGGAGGAGAGGGAACGGCCTCAGGCTGGGCCAGGGGAGGCTCAGGGTGGACAGCAGCAGGAATTTCCCCATGGAAAGGGTGCTCAGGCCTTGGCAGTGCCCAGGGAGGTTTGGATCCCCATCCCTGGAGTGTCCCAGGAAGGCTGGAGGTGGCACTCAGTGCTCTGGGCTGGGGACAAGGTGGGGATGGGGCACAGCCTGGTCTTGGGGCTCTTTTCCAACCAAAATAATTCTGGAATTCTCTGAGACTGGCAGCACTGTGGGTGGAGAGCATTCCCATGGGTGTGGTACCCTGTGGAGACCCAAACCCTGTCACCCAAAGGGCTCAGGGCTGGATTTGCTGCTCCACAAGGCAGACACACAACACAAACCCCCAAAGTGGTTGGGAATGATGCAGAGGAAGGTGCCCCCAGACCCTCATCACCCCACTGCCACCACTGTGGGATGCCTGGGGCAGGAGGATGGGGCTGGGGTGCTCCCCCCAGCAGCTCCCTGTGTGTCAGGAGAGGCTCAGGGCTGCTGCTGGGATTGCAAAACCCTCGCCTTCGTGTTTGAGGCTGGTTTTTGCCAGCGTTTCCAGGGTACAGCAGTGACTAATTCTCTCCGAACTTTCAGTTTCAGCCTCAAGCACTGCATTTCAGAAGGACCTGGTGTGTGTTGTGTGGGTAAAAATCCCTTAGACAGCTCAGGGCCGTGGCTATCTAGGGCAGAAATACTCAGATCCAGAGATCAGCCTCATCACCCTGGTGCTGCACTGAGCTGGCAGAGCCAGACCTGGCCCCACAATGCAGAAGGGGCAGGGATGAGCACACCCTCCTCTCCCTGACTTTCCTACAGCTGTTGAAGTACTGCTGGCCAAAAAAGTCATTTGTGGTCTTGCAAAGTAAATGAAAAATGCTGCAAAAAGGGGAATATTTGCAGACTGGCAACCGAGCAACGGATTTTTTTTTTTAAAGTAATTTCTATTAAAACAATCTCCAGACATTCATTAGACCTTAATTAGCAGTTAAAGAGCAGCAAGAGGGGTGAAGGCACAAGGACATGGATGCTTTCACTTGTGGAGAACCTGTGTTCCAGCACCAGCCTGTGCCTCCCCCCTCCTGCTTTCCAGGAGCCCTCAAGGAAGCTGTGGGGCTCCATCCTGCACATTCTGGAAAAGTACAGGCCTGGGAGAAGGCTCTGGATGCAGCTCCGGGGCAGGGAGGGGGGGTTTGCTTCCCCCCCTGGCGTGTGAAAAGGAATACGGGCCTGGAAAGGTGCCATGGAAATGGTTTTCAATAACAGCCTCTGGAGACAGGGGGAGAGGGGAGGGGACAGGGCCCCGCGGAGCTATGGCAGGAATGTCCCCTCAGGAACTCGCTGTTCCTTCCTGCAGCACCGACGTCACTGCTGGGCAGCAAGGCTCACACAGCCCCTCTGCTGCAGGGATCCTGTATGCTCAGCCCCACAAAAAACACAGCCCCTTCTGCAGGGGGAAATGGGAGGAAGAGGAAATGCATGGATCCACACATCCAGCTGCTCCCCAGTGCTGGTGGTGAGCTAAGGAGAGAGAGGTCAGAGGTGCTCATGCTGCTCCCAGAGATGTGCCCAAAGTAAAGCCCCCATGGGTCATGTCAGGGGTTCTCAGCACAGCCAATACCTCCAGGGGTGGCCCTGGCTGTTGGTGAGCATCTCCACCACCTTTCTGTGAGAGGAGAAATCCAACTCACCCAGCTGGTTCTTCTCCCACCTACTGCATCCTTGCAGAGGGGCTGGGTGGGTCTGACATGGCCACTTTGTCTACATGGGCAGCAGGAGGAGGCTGAGGGGTCCCACACACACACCCCACCAGGTGCAGGGGGAGGAAGGAGCCAGCCATGAGCTCCTGGGCAGGCAGTGAGCCCAGAATCACTGAAGATCAAATCCAGCCCGTGCTCCAGCCTTGTTCCCAGCCCAGAGCACTGAGTGCCAGCTCCAGGAATGGGCACTCCAAACCTCCCTGGGCAATTCCAAGGCCTGAGCACCCTTTCCATGGAGAAATTCCTGCTGATGTCCAACCTGAGCCTCTTCTGGCACAACTTCAGGCCATTTCCTATTGTCCCATGTCACTTGCTCCCTGGCAGAAGAGCCTGACTCCCACCTGGCTGCACTCTCCTGTCAGCTGGAAGGGATAAGGTCACCCTGAGCCCTCCTGAAGGCTGCTGGCACAGGCACCACCAGCTCACCTGCAGAGCTGCCCCTGTGGCACCCACACTCCCCACACAGGCTCTGCACCCCAGGATGCAAAGCTGCTCCCACAGAGTGCTCAGCACAGCAGCTGGGCCACCACTTTTTATAACCAGTGAGCTCCAGGGCCTCTCCTGAACTCTGCAGCACGAGGGAACAGCAGCTCAGGAAGAGGATAAACAGATCACAACAGCCACCAGGCAATGGGACAGACAGCACAGCCCCTCTGCAAACACCACCCCGCACCTTTGGCCATGGTAAGTGACAGCTCAGCTGCCACCACACTCCTTGCAAAGCCATTTCTCATGTCTTTAGCTACCTTTCAGAGACTCTTGCTGGAGGGGAGGAGGAGGAGGGTGAGGAAATTGAGATCTCCAGGGCGGGTGATTTGGTAGAAAGCCAGGTTGAAAGGGGAGCAGCCCAGAGCAGCTGGTGCCACTTCTGATGTGGTGATATTTTATCTCCACTTATGTCATGGTGGGAAGGGAAAAACAATGGGGAATTAGTGCCTCTTCACCAAGGGTTAAACTGTGGTCCTGAGTGGAAACTGGCTCGTGCAGGGGAAGGGGGAAATGCAGCAACAAACCAGCCAGAGCTGGTGAGTGGCCTGGACAAGCACAGTGACAGATTTCAGACTCTCCAGTGCCTGGATCCTTCATCCACTGACATCAAACACCCAACTCTGCAGCTTCACCTGCACCCAGCTGCTCCTCCCTCTGCATTTCTGTGCCTCCTCTTTCCATAAGGTACCAAGTCTCAAAAGCTGGAAGTGCTGTGGTACCACAAGCAGCACCTGCCCATGAAAGAGAAGTGTCCCAGGGTGCTGTAAGAGAGGAGAAATCCACCTGCAGCACTGCACACAGCATGGACCAGTTTGTTGGGGATGGAGACCTCCCAGAAAACAGCCCTTAGAAACAGAACTCACTCCCTGAAGGACCCAACTGGACATGAGTGCCTGGCTCTAGGTGAGAACACAAGTCAGAAATGTTTCATCCATGCTCAAAACCACTAAATATTCCTCCAAATGAACATCACAAAGAAAAACTGCCAGCTTTGGAAATACCAACTATTTCCACTTTGAATTTATGGCTGAGGAAAAAGCCCTTCCTGGTGTACAGGCAGGTGGAGGTAAGAGAACAGGAGGTTTCAGGAACAGGACTTGGATTAGCACCATGATTAGTGTCATGTTTTTGTGCCACTTGTCATTGCAGTGTTGGGTCCTTAGAAAGCACTGAAAAAGCTAAGAATGGCAAATTCTTCTTAAGCCTTAAAGAAAACCCTTTTACATCCTTTTCTGTCTTCTCAGAAGCCTTTGTGTCACCACCAGCCCACCTGTGTGTCACAAGAGGAAACACTTCAGACTTCCAGTTTCAGATGCTGCACTGGCAGAACCCACAGCCATGAGGAGCCCAACCCATGGCCCTGCACATCCCTTTCTGCCTGGGGAAGAGGTTCCTGCAGTGAACAGCCTGGCAGGGCCTGCTCCATCTGCTCCAGCATCTGGAGGCAGGAGCAGAGCTGTCCTTTGCTACCCCAGGAATGTCACATCCCCTCTCTAAAACAGCCTGCAGTGTTATTCGAGGCCTCTTGGTATCGCTACAGGGTGTGCAGTAAACCAACAACTCCTTTTGATACTTTTCAGGCATTTCTTCAAGCCCTGGTGGACAAATGGCATCCTGCTCCTCCTGAGATCTGGTCGATCTGGAGTGAGAAACGGGTCCAAAATCAGCAAAAGCAACCAGCGAGTTTACAACTCCCCATTTAGCATCCCTCTTCATCCCTTGCAGCCTCGTTAAATGTTTTGGAATCTCACACTTGCCCAGCAGCCCATTTCAAACGAAAGCAAAGCCCTCCAGCGACCTCAACAAACCCCAGCTGTAAACCAAGCCCAGGCCTTCCTGACTCCTGATCCACGAGCAAACCATTGGCAAGGAGCTCTGGAGAACAGAGCCCTCCCTCTGGACGAGACCTTCACGGCCACCAGCTCTCCCTGCTTTTTTCTCGTGCCTCCCTGCCAGTCGTGCCCAGCTGTTTCTCCCTCTCTCCCTGCCTCCAAACCCATGAGTGTCATCACACACACACACACAAACAAAAAAAAAAACAAAAAACAAAAAAAAACCATCCCCGCATCCCCCACCCAGGAAGATCGTTTTGCACCAGAAATAGAGCGCGCTATACTTGGGATGCAGCCCGGGCGCCTTAAAAATAGCAGCTGGCCGTGCCAGGCGGGGCTGTGCCAGCTGCCAGGACAGACAGACAGGGGTGCCAGGGAGCAGGTCCTGCCCTCGCAAGGCCATAAATGACCATGGTGCTGCCCAGCAAGCCAATTGGTGCCTGGCAGGGACGGCAGGGTGGGCAGCGCGGCGCTGAGCGCTGCCGGCTCCCTGCTGCCCTCGCCGGGACCCCTCTCCCCACGCTCCGCATTCCTGCGGCTCATGGAAGGCATTAACAGCAGATAAAAGTACAGAGGAGCCCAAATGGAGCATCCTGACGTCAGTCATCCCCGAAAGCCTGGAAGGGAAGCTGTAAACAGAGGAACAAAAGGAGTTATAAACACCCATCCCCACTGGCGCCCGCAGAAAGGCGTTAAAGGATCGAGAAAAAAACGAGGGAAAGGTGCTGAAATTTGGGGGCTGCTCAGCGCTGGGATGTCTGCTGGCTCCCTGAGGGAGGAAAATCTCCTAAATGGAGTCGGAAGAGCGAAAGAAAGACCGAAAGGATTTTTTTCTTCTTCTTCTTCTTCTCTCCTTGCGAACAGCTTTGTTCCTTTCTGTTCCTCCCTGTCAGTAGGAAAGGGTGGGAGCTATTGTTCGATCCCGCTGTTCAGCTGGCTCCTCACTCCCAGGGCAGCCAGAAATCCTTCAAAGCGTTCCTGGTGACGCAACAGAGGCTCCAGCCAAGCTACAGCAGCCAAGACAGCTTCGATTTTGACCAGTTCGACTGTTCCACTCGCCCTGCACTCATCTCAGCGGGTGCTGCAGATGCATTTATGCGCCTTGGAAAGCCCTGAGCACTCGGGTACCTCATTCTCAGCCACCAGTGAGGACTAAAGGTGTTTCCAAAGGTCATCTAAAGGTGTTTCTAGTGGTCATCTGCTCTGAGGTGCCAGGTGTGACACATCATACAGACATGGTTACAGGAACATAGAATGGCCTGGGTTGGAAGTGATAAAAAGCTTAAAAATAATCTCATTCCACAACCTACCATGGCGGGGACACCTTCTAGTATCCCAGGGTGCTCGGAGCTCTATCCCAGCCTGGCCTTGGACACTTCCAGGGATCCAGGGGCAGCCACAGCTTCTCTGGGCACCCCATACCAGGGCCTCCCCACCCTCACAGGGAACAAGTTCCTCTGTATAACTGAGCTAAATTTCCCCTCCAGGCTGGTACCCGGACCACCAGGCAGGAACCCTGCTCTCCCAGCAAAGCCCAGTGACACGGGGGAGATGCCACATGTGCCCAGACACAGCCCGAGTTCACAGCTGATGCTATCGCAGCTGACACGTGGAGGACTCAAGGCTTTGTTTTAACAACAAAACCAAGAAAACATCCTGTCATGTAACACTGAAACCAGCACCTAGGTGATTAAAATAGAAAGACCCACCAGCCACGGAGTTGATGCCACTTGTTTACATCAGCACTGTCTCTGGCTAATGGGAATGAGTGCTGTGAGCACTTTGAATTGCTGAAAAGCAGCAGAGATCTTTCTGCTGTATTTTAAAGCATCTTTCTGTCCTTTAATTTGTATGCAGGATGGATTTTTACAATCACTGAATATCCTAAGATGGAAAGGATCCACAGGGATGATCCAAATCCAGCTCCTGGTCCTGCACAGACCCCCCAAAATCCCACCCTGGGCATCCCTGGCAGCGCTGTCCAAGCTCTCTTGGAGATCTGGCAGCCTCAGGGCTGTGCCCATTCCTGGGGGAAGAACCTTTCCCAAAATCCAACCCAAACCTCCCCTGGCACAGCTCCAGCCCTGCCCTGGGTCCTGTCCCTGTCACAGAGAGGAGACTGGACATGCCTTTGGAAAATCAACCAATTGATGTAATCTTTAAGTTATCACCCAAAAATCCCTGAAATACATCTCTGCAATCATCAAGATTTCATTGCAGAAGACAAGAAAGGACAGAAGTTACTAGTTGGTTTGCAAGTATTACAGAGTGTCAGGAAAGACTGTTAGAGTTAATGCACATCTGTAGTTTATATCCTCCCTAAATTAGAAAAATCTGCCATTAAAACCACATGGTGCTATGACCCAGCTGCCAATTAATAAAACCTTAACAAGATTTGAAAGAAGAACAAAATACTGATGTGTGAAAATTTTACCATAGATCATATTTTGACAAGAACTTCGAGAATATACTGAAAATAAAACACTTCTTCCCAGTGCATAAAAGACCTCAAAAAAAAATCATTAGCCATCTCTACCACAACTGCTGGAGAACAAAAAAACCCTCCTTTCAAATAAAATTAAATTATCTCAGAAATTAGAAGTCTAAAAATGACACTGTATTTTATTATTTGAGTACAGGTGGGAGTTAGATTTGGCTGTGAGACAGACTGTAATTCAAAAAAAATACATTGTGTAGTAAGAACCTGTTAATTTGTAGCCAACTGGTTACTGAGTTAGACGGTAACTACGTCATATCAGAGTCCTCTGGGAGTTTATTTTTAAACACAGCCTATAGTTTAGGGATGAAAACGTATTGATATGAGAGGGGCTGGTGTCATACAGAACCCTTTGATGAGAAATAAAAGCATTTTCTGTGGCCTTCATGATAGCCCCGACATGGCGTGGACAATAAGGAGAACGTGGAATGAACTGGCTGATGAAATTACTGTTCCCACAGCCCTGACTCACCCAAGTGTGAGCACCAAACCAAAAGCTGGGTGACATCTAACGGGGCTCCTGCTGCCCGCCGTGCTCCAGCACTCTCCCATACGCCAGCACATCCATGAGCATCTTCTCCGTTGGCTCTCAGAACACCTTCAAACCGCAAAGAGGCACCACAACACGGCTGAACGCCCACCTGGAGCTCACCCGCAGTCCCAGGAGGGGAGCTGGAAGCTGCCCACGGTGTCTGAGCTCACCCCTTCCCCGTCGTGCCAGGGCTTCGAGGGGAAGCCCAGGGCGAGTCATCAGGAAACGCATGCAAATGCCGCAGCTTGAGAACCCCGCTGGGGAAACCCCCGGCCCAACCTTCCCTCAGCCACCCTCAGCCCAACCTCACTCCAACCGCCTCGGCCCCCAGCCACCCTCAGCCACCCTCGGCTCAATCTCCCTGAGCCCCTCAGCCACTCTCAGCCCAACCTTCCCGAGCTCTCAGCCACCCTCAGCCCCTCTCAGCCCCCCCCCGCCACCCCCGG
>JANPWX010000226.1:185836-214974 GCA_024734555.1 Trochalopteron elliotii
GCGTGCCCGGCCCCGCCGGCGTGACGTCATCCGCCTCGGGGCGGCCGGGAGCGCGCACCAATGTGTGTGCACACATTTACACACCTTTACACACCTATACACCCGCGTGTGCACACGGGTACACGCACAGACGTACTGCACACAACCCCCCCTATATAAAAATCTGTACAAATATATTTATAAATATATATATAAACATGTAAAAATACATTAAATATATATGTTCATAAATACATAAAATAGATATACATATATACAATATCTATATTATAAAAATATTTAAAATTAATAGATATTATATATAAATGTTTCAAATAAAGTATTAAAATATATACATATATTAAAATAAAATATAAAATATTATACATATATAATAATAATTTAATATATATTAAATTAAAATAGAATATAGATGCATATATATATACACATATACATACATACACACACATATATGTGTATTTATATATATATATGTATAGGTATGTGTATGTATATGTGCCTATGTGTGTCTTTATATTTATAAATATGTGTGTACATATATCCGTATGGGTGTGTGTGTATATATATATATATATATATATATATAGTTGATGAAAAACTCTGCATATGAAACCCCCCATGCCCTGGGCTGATCCCCCAGCATGGGCAGCAGGGGAGGGGAGGATTCTCCCCCTCTGCCCTGCTCAGGTGAGGGAGTGGAACAAGAGGATCTTTCAGGTTCATTCCAACCCAAACCAATCTGTGACTCTCCAAAATATCCCATACACACAGATATACTCTGTGTGTGTATGGTACACGGAGCCACGGGGTTTATTGGGGCACTCAAAACGCGGCGTTTAACGGTTGTACTCAATTATCTTAGGGGTGTTTTCCGAGCTGAATGATTCTGTGTTTCCACACCCTCTCATCCACCCACCCATTCACATTCGCCCTCTCTGTGCCCACTCTCTGCCAGCTGTCCTTGTCCCCTGTCCCATATCTCCGGGCTGGCCTCATCCTTCCACCTCCCAGCACTGGCTGCTCCCTCCTTTCCCACAGAATTCAAGGCAAGGAGCAGCACCGCGGGGATGTCGAGCTTTGGATGAGGGTGTGATTATCCTCCTAAAATATATGTATAAAGGAACGAGCATACACATACATAGATTTGTATTCATGCATAGGCATAGCTACATGTACAGACAAACCCACACATAAATATATATGTGTAAACATATATTTGTGTATATATTTATAATAAACACACATTTGAGAGTCGTTCCCATCATGTTTCATGGAGATGGAAAAAAAAAACTGAAGCAGACCCATGCAAAGTTCACTTTTCCCCACGGAGAACTCCCCCAGGGATTGGGGCTGCCCAGTAACCGGCAGGCCACTGGTGGGAGGTCTCTTCTTTTTTTTCTTTCCCCCTTCTTCGGTGCATCAGCACTTCCCAAAAGTTTTCTTCTTTTTTTTCCATGGATGACTGGCTTCCACCGAGCCACTCGGGTGTTTCTTACTCAGGGCTTCCAGTCAGGGCTGCTGCCACTTCCCCCCTGCTCTGCTCCGTGTGTCCCCTCCGTGTGTCCCCAGCCCTCCCGGTGACCCACCCCAGCAATTCCCCTTCCCCCAGCACTGCCCTGCTCCTCCCAGCTGCTCTTTCCTCACCCCATTCTGCAGTTTTGTTTTCATTTCCTCCCTCCAGCTGCTCCTTTTGGAGAAGACCTCTGCACCCACCCACCCCTCACTCCAGGGCTCCTCTCCCCCCTCCAGGCTCCCACTCCTCACATTTTCTGTCTTCCCCAATATCCCCCAGGCTTTGACCACCTCAGACCAGCCATGCTCTGTGTCTAACTGAGATCTCCAGGGTTTTCCAGGTTCCCAAGGGGGTCCAGGAGGAGGGACAGGGACAAGGGCACAGGTGGGTGAGTGCCAGCTCTGGCTCACCCACAGGATTGTGTCTGCTCTGCTGAGCAGTGGCTTTTCCTGCCAGAACTGCAGCCTCAAAGTGAATCTGTTATTTCAACACGTTCCTTTAAAATAAACACAGGACTGCACTTTTCATTCCGTTTATTTATTGTTGTTCTTTTAGCAGTGGGCTGGGAGCAGATTGCAGGAGGAGCACACACACTTGGGTGCTGGGAAATGACTCCATCACACCAGCACCCACGGGCAGAGGGACCCCACAGGACCCACCAGCTGGGCAGGTGACAGGTGTCCCACCACAGGGACCTCATCCCTGGTGGCAGCAGTCCCAGCTGCCCTCCTTGGATGTGCTCCCAGCCAGCACCTCAAAAGATGTGATATCACTGTGACACCAAGCTCTGGTGACCTTGCACATCATCTGTCCAACACCAGCCTGCCCAGATTGCTCTGAGGAGATGAACAGCAGGAATTCTCCGTGATGGATTCCTTGCCAGCTTTCTTGCAGCACAAGCCAGCACGGCAGATGGCCACAAGACAGGGCTGTGTTCATCATTTTTCCTGGAGGAAATGGACCTCAGACACGGAGCTTTTTGTGGGGCTGTACCCAGGAATGGATTCACTCTTCTCCTTCAGAGTGTGATGTGGGATGTGGGAGAGATTTAAGGCATCTCCCGGCAGGAGCACGACAGAGGCAAAGAGTCTGTCCAGCCACAGTGGAGAGCCCCTGTGGGATTAGGAAATGGGGACATCCTTAGAATAATGAAATCACAGAATGGTTTGGGTTGGAAGACAATAAAGAACATCTATTCCACCCCCTCATGGCTCCAGGTATCCCCGTGCCACTGACAGGCTTTTCTCTCCTCGTCCTAAACTCCTCTCAGTGTCCCACAAATCTAAAAGACAGAGATATTTTTTTTTCCCCCGAGTCCAGCATCTTCCATTTTTCCCGAGTTTAAAGAAATTTCCAGGCCTGCCGAGGGTCAATGTGCTCCCGATGGCATCCACTTTTCTCATCATGATGTTAACCAGCACCACACAAATACTGAATACGAGCCAGGTACCTTGGCCGCTCTGAGCCAGCGCAGGGATGACACCCCACAGAGGCCTTTGCACAAAGGGAATTTACCTCCACAACAATGATAATTGCTTTTCGATGCGCTTATGTAACTGAATCTGGTCTTGTTTATAGCCGGTGTAAATCAGGAAGAAAAAAATTCATCACATGTGGCAGTGTGTACTTAATCACCCGCGATCCTGGGCTGGCTATTTCCTTGCTTTATTTTTGTTTTCTTTTCTTAAATAAACCTGCCGTAAGAATGCAAGAAAGCAGAATACAAAACAGGCCTGAAGTGGCTTTTAGAAGCTCGTACCAATTTGAATGACTCGCTAAAGGATTCGTTTTCCTGCCCTAACAAAAGCCAGGAAACACAAAATTAACCCCTTCCTCCAAAACAACCCCTTGTTTGCACTGGGGCCACGATGCCTTTGTGAGGGTAAGAATAGAAACATGAGCACGGAGTGTGGGGGTGGGAGGTGACGCTTTTCTGTGAGCAGATGGGACCCACTGCCGACTCCCTTTATCCCCGGGGCTTAAACAGTTCCCTGTTCCTCTGCCAAAACATGTCCGAGGACATGAGGACATGAGTGTGAGCATTAAGGACTTCTTGGGAAAATGACTTCATGGCACAGCTGAGGGTGGGTTTTTTTGGTCTCAGCAGGACCTGAGACCTGTCCTGGCTCCTCCAGGGACCAGGGGTCTCTCAGTGCAGCCTGGCTGATGTTTTTTGGGGCTGACAGGGCTACAGAGAGCTTCTGCTCTGCCTGACAGCAATGCCAGTTTGTCCCAGCTTGGTGACAAGTGATGATAACCCCTGGCCTGGAACGGGCCCATTGCACAAACCAGTTACCCAGCCACACTGGTTTTTCAGGCTTTTTAACCAGTCACCCATGGCCAAAATCAAATGGAACCACTCCAGAATTACGGCACCACTGGAACAGACCCCAGCCTGGATCTTGCTGTCTTTTCAGTGCAAGTTTTGCCTGAATAAAGATATGAAGTATCGAGCCCCAACACTTGAGACACAGGACAAAAATGCATGTGGGAACATTTGGAAACGGTGCTGGATGCATTTCTTCAGCATGTGTAACATTTTCTCTGAATTCAGTTTCACAACCCAGCATTTCCTTTTGTAAATATTTGGACAGATTTTACAGAGGCACAGATTCATAAGAAACAGAAGGAAAAAGAAAGGAAAGATACATAGGGAGACGGAGAAATAAAAAGAAGGAAGCAAGTAAGGAGGGAAGTAAAGATGGAGAGAAAGAAAGAGGAAGAGAAAGGGAAACAAAAAAAGAATTCAGAGAGGAAAGGTCACAATAAACCGAACACAACCAATATAGAATTACTGATGACTCACACCGCAATGAAAACATTATTTTTTATGCATTTAAATCCCAAGATTTAACCCTTTGGCCGAGCTCAGGCTGCCTCAAATCCTTCTTCTCAGAGCTGATGAGAAGGGGAAGAGGGTGGCAGCAGGGTAAGTCCTAACAGCATGAAAACCAGCTCTGAGCTGAGGTGTCACTCCTGGAGACTGGCTGGAAAACCTGGTGCATTTATTTCTGTGGGCCACGACTGAAAAGCCTTGATGTCAGAGCTTGGATATATCAACCAGGGACACATCTGGATCCTGATGGACTTGGGGGAATATGGGAAAACCCCTCTCTCGCAGCCCTGCCTGGGGAAATCTCAGCTCACTGCTCCCCTCTCCGCTCTCCTGGCTGCTCCCAGGGGCTGGCAGCAGCGGGTGCCAGTCCTGCACACAGTGGACCACAGTGGGCACTGCCTGGGCTCTGGGCTCCTCCCCACGAGCTGCTGGGAGCTCCCATCTCCTCCTGATGCTGCAATCAGCACTCCAAAACGCTCTAAAACACTCCAAAACGCTCCAAAACACGAAGGTCCCAGAGCTGCCGCTGGGGTTTGCCACCAGCTCTGCCAGCAGCCAGCCCCGTGTCACCCTGTACCCGTGTCACTGCACCCACCAAACGCTTCTCACTGCCTGAAACTCGGGATTTGCAGTGTGGACAGTCCCCCATCCCAATCCTGCAAGGCTCCACTCTGCCTGAGCAGCTCCTGCCAGTCTGGAGTTCTGCTTTCTCCTGCAGTGACTCACAGAGCTGCCTCGGGCAAGTTGCTTAGTGCTGCGTTTTAACATGATTACAGGCATTACAGAGCCAGCCTGGGATACCTGGGATTTGATATTCAAAATCCTTAAATACCTGCCTGCAAAGGAGAATCTCTGGGAATTAGTGGCGCTGATACACTTCACAGCTCTGGGATCAGCTTAGTAGGGCAAATGGTTTAGGCAATTTAATCTTACATTTAATTGCCTCTATTAATCTGCTATGAATCATGCCTTGCACTAGGCATAAGAGTATTTATTCAACAAAATCGCTGTATTTGTAAAGTTCTCATACTTCAAGATGAAAGGCATTAGATACACAATAAAAATATACTTATGGGAAATTATTCTTCCTATTGCCGGGTGAGTGTTTTCTCCATAACATCTCCCGATGGCTGGTTTAGGGCAAGGCCAGGCTTCCGTGGGAGGAGGCTGAATTTGAATAGAAAACAAATGACGTAGCTCGCACCAAGGAGCAGGCAGGGAGAGGCGTGTTCTCCTCCCCAGAAACATGAGCCCGGGGTTTATTGCATGTCAGGTGATGTCAGCGTTTTGTGGGCGCAGTGACTCTGTAAGAGCTCCGGGTTCCCAGAACCATCTATTCTCATAAAGATTGAGATAAGGGCTGCTGAGGCACTGCCGTTTGCAGGTTGTTCTTCTGTTCTGCTTATCTCTCCAGCGAGGTGAGGGCTTCATAAACGCACGTGGCACAGGAGAGGCTGATGTTGAGCCTGGGATTGCTCTGCCCATTAGGACAGAACAGAACTGGAAGGGATAGAGCTGGAGGTTGGCATCTTTTCCCTGTCCTGGAGCCACCACAAACCTGTTCTCCACTCGTAGCTCCATCTCTTCCCACCAGGGAAGGGTCTGTAAAGCCAGCCCTGTGAGAAAGAATTTCATGTTCACACATAACTCACAAATAATTTGGGGTGGATAAAGCCAGCTTGGGATAATACAGGACTTTTAGGGCTGAAAGCTGCAGAGCTGATGGAAAGGCATTTCTGTTTCCTCCTGAAGTCCTGTGCTAAGTGCAGGAATCAATGGAAATCCTCCTGCTGGACTTCCACTGCTCACCTGTGCCACTTCTGCCATCCTCCAGGTGTAAATTTGTCCCACTTTAATGGTGTTAAAAGGGGTATAGAAAGGGAGGATGTAACAGCAAAAGCAACTGGAAACTGTCCAAAATAAAGTGAGGTTTCTCTTATCAAAAGCCACAATTCCTGCATTCCTGGACTGTGGAGTAACTCGGTGTGGGGACCCAAGAATGACCCTTCATGAGAGCATGTCAAAAAGGAAAGAAACTCGTAAGGAAAGCGAGGCACAAAGAAATCCCAGTGGATATCACACTGAACATGCTCCAGCTGAGTCCCTTTGTCACTCTTGTACCATTTTCTGCTCTTTCTTTCTTAAGCTGAGCTCCTGAGGTGTTTACAACCAGTCGTGGTGTTTAAACCATAACTGTTCAAAAATCCCCCCTGTGTGGGTAAGTCCAGAAGTGCTTATTCATTCTGTGCCCTGCAGTTTGTGACAATGTTTGCAAAATGACACGGTTCCCTCATGTGATGGAGGGACGTGATGTGTGTGTAATAGCGGGCAGTGAAAACACAGCATTACTCATAGGGGAGAAGAACACTTGACTGTTTGGGAGATGAAAACCCTTCAGGCTGTGGAAAAAGCCAAAACTTTGGCCCACGGTTGCACAGGAGAACACATGGGGCAGGGTGAGTCACCTCTCTGCCACTCGAGGGGGGACGGGGTGTGAGGTCCAGGAGAGGGATGGGATGATCCATTTCTTTGTCCCTGAAATGCCTTGTCATGGCCACTCCTGACCCTCCCACATGGCTCATGGGCCACTTGATAAAACCCAGGGCTGAGCTGATGTCATGGCCTTGCTCTGAAACCTCCAGGTGAGCCCATTTTCGTGCTGTCGTGTGAAGTGTTGGACAAACTGTTTCTTGGTGGGGATGGATGAGGAGTGAAGTCACACAGCAGCTTTGGCTCAAATGGATTTGCCCAAACATGGGAGGTTTCTCCTGAGGGGTGGCCACGTGTGTGGACAGATGCCCTGTGGCTCTTGGAACTCTTGGAGCTGTGATCACAGCTCTTCCAGCTGTGATTTCACCTCGGCTGCTGCTCAAAATCCAGAGCTCTGTTTAGAGAGAGGCCCAGCCCAAGGGATGCTCACATGAACCCACTTCTGACAGTGTTTCTTACTGCTGCTGTGGTAAAGAACTCAGTACCCACTAAAATCCCCAAAAAGCCACCCATAAAAGGATGAGGGAAGCCCTAAAATGGAAATGGTTGAAAAGTGGGGGGGACTTTCCTTTGAGTGTAGCATCTCCTGGAGGGCACGAGCAGCCAGAGAACCCCACCATGGTGCCAGCCTCATCTGGATGGTTCTAACCTCATCTGGATCATCCCAGCCTCACCTGGATAGTCCTAACCTAACCTGGATGGTCCCAAACTCACCTGGATCACCCCAGCTTCACCTGGATGGTCCCAGCCTCACCTGGATGGCTCCAACCTCACCTGGATCATCCCAGCCTCACCTGGATGGTCCCAGCCTCAGCTGGAGGGGGACCCTGGGTCTGGTGAGGCTGGCAGTGAGAGAGGGAAGGCAGAGGTTCTCTCTGAGGGAAGGCAGAGATTCTCTCTGAGTTTAAAACTGATCTCACCACTGAGAAGCACAATGTCTCATGTGGAAATTGAGGACAAGAGTCCAAGTGTTTTCCCTAGGCCTGACACAGTTATTTCCTTGTGTTTTTATATCTCTTACAGCCATCTCTGAGAATGCTCTCGTGTAATCAGGTCAATCAATATGAACACTGCCACCCCCCAGTTAATGGGTTGAGCCAGTCACAACCATAATCAGGCTGGCGAAAAAACCAAATTTGAATTGAATAACTGAATAAAATAAGGGACTTCTGTTAAACACGCAAAAAAAAAAAAAAGTGACACTGGATATGTTTGAGCACATTTATTTGAACACAGCCTCTGACCTAAACACACAGAATTTCAAAAATGTGTGAAAAGTGAGCCAGGGGCTGAACTTCTCAATTTGGCCTCTGATCAATTTAATAATTCAAGGCAGGTTTTTTTCCTCTTTTTCCCTTTCTGTCCAGTTCAGGTTCAGCTCACGTGCCAGGTTCACCAGTGGGATGTGCCTCATCGATCAGCAATCACTTTTGTTTCTTCTTCATTTTTTTTTTTTCTTGAAAAAGAGGAAGAAGAAGTGAAAATAGCTAAAGGAGTGGGGCACATTCTCAAATGGTAAATACAAGAGGAGCATGAATCATCCCCTTATAGAAATGACGAGAAAGGATGGAAAAAGGTAACGGTTCGGGAGAAGAAAGTTATGTTCTACATGGCTGATTCAGCTCTCTGGAGTGAAAATGAATCATCAGAATATTTAAATCATATTACCAGTATTAACACACACAAAACCCCCAAGCCCAGGAAACCTTTGTTATGAAACAAATTTGATAACAGGCAACCAAAGAACAAAAGGAGCGCTGGCTAAAACCCCGCGCGCGGTTCTGTCCCAGCACACAGAACCCCGGAAAATCAGAGTTTGCTGCAACTGCCATCACAGTGCCCCACGTAAAGCAGAGCACTGAGGAGCCTCACAGCCCCAAACCCTTCAGAAAAAACCAGGCAGCCTCCCCTGTGCCTTCCAGAGCTTTCACGCTGGGGCAGTGACACCAAGTTTTTGAGATAAAGGAATTACCTGGTGGAGAGTGCATTCTCCGGGGTAATTACTCCTGAGGAAGGGCTCATTACCCCTGAGCAGCACAATGTGAGTGGATGGCACAGACAGCAGCTCCAGACCTGAGCAGGAGCTTTGACACCAGAGCTTTTCTTATCTAATTGAACCCCAGCCCAAATTACAGCATTAACCAAGCTGTAACACATTAGATTTCAGGCAGGCTCCAGGTGGAGAGAACAGAGAGGTCAAAGGATGGTTTTAAATTCCTTTATTTTCCTTCCACCAGTCTGGCTCAGCTTAGCTTGGCTGGGACAAAAAGTGACCCATGTGTCTGGGGATGTTTACTTTGCAGGATCTATCACAGCAGAGGCAGCAAAGCAAAGCACAGGACTCCTTTACATAATGAGTTGCAAAGGTTTTCCAGTGAGAGATCTTGTTCAGAAAAAAGCACATTTATGTATTCTGTAAAAGACTGTAACATTTAAATTTCTCAATACCAGAAAGAAACATGTCTGTTCAACAGCTGGAATCCTTAGAAGGATCAAGATGAGGTAGAAATCCGTCTCCAACTGATTTCTGGTTTGGTTTTTAGTCTAAATCTTGTAGCTTCTTTCTCAAATCTCCAAGTTTATCTTTCAACACTGGCACCAAGGAACAAAAGCTTTCATCAAGAACCCTCACGAAGATTAGCCAAAAAAATCCTGAGTAGCTATTTTTAACAAAAAAACCCACTTTTTACTAAAGGAATGTATATTCCTGAAGTAAACATGGACAGGAAAGGCAGAAAGGGAGACTGACAGGCAGGGAGACAAACGCTGCTCCACAGAGAAGCCTCTAAAACATCTGGAATGTTGCAGTGAAAGGTTATTTACCAGGAACGTCAGCCAGGCCCAGTGCAGATGGTTCTCATTAGTCTGAGATCAAGAGACCAGCAAGGCTAAAAATATGTGTTTGCTTTTTTAGAAACTGGACTTGGTTCTTTTCTGGGCTTCAAAAATAATAATCACCCTTACGCAACTGCTGTAGCTTAGAAGTATTTTCTTGGAATATTGTTTGGCACTCTGGTTGGGATGCAGACTCTGTGCCATTGCTATTACTCACACAGCCCTTCCCCCGGAGGCTTTGCTGATGTATCTTTTACTTAGAAACAGGGGGATGGCACATTACGCCAACAAAACAATGACTTTTGTTTATAAAGTGACAAAATACCTGAATTTGTGCTCTGGGCCAGGAGTAAATGTGTGCAGCTTCCCTGGAATCCGCTGGAATATTGGATGGAGTCACTGTGGGGGCCAGAGAGCCACTGGCAGCAGCACCTTCCATGCCAAGCACTGCCCCTGGGGCAGGTCGGGAGTGCTCGTGGTTTTCTTGGGAATCTGTTTGGAAATAGTTGGTTAAAATCAGTGGGAAAACGTTGAGTTACATCAGGCAGGAGCCTGGCTCAGTGAGAGCCAGAGCAGGCAACTGTAATCCCAAGGGGAGAGGAGAGGTTCTGTGTTGGACCAACCGAGGACGGCAGGGAGAGGGAACTCTGCAGACCTGAGACGTTCTAGAGCACGTGGGTTTATTGCAAGGGTGGTGGGTAAAAAGGGCCTTTTGCCTTCAGACACCAGCCTGGGCTGGGGGAAGTCCCAAAGAGAGAGAGAGAGAGAGAACAAGAGGGTGAGAGGTAAGAGAGGAGAGAGCAAGAGAGCCAGAGAGAGGTGGCAGGGTCAGAGCACAGGGGGAAGAGCTAAGAGAGAGCTGGAGAGAGGAAGAGGGCTAGAGAGAGAGCACGAGAGGAGGAGAGTCAGAGCGAGAGGTCCTCGTTACAATCCCTTATATCTCCTTTTGTGTTGAATATTCTAATTTATACTAACCAACCAGTACATGACACAAAACCCTATAGAATCTACATACAGCCTATAAGAACCACTACATTACCATACTGTGTTATATTTTAAACTCTAAAAACTACTCTTTAGACTTTTCTCTTTTGCTAAATTGACCTTTGGATCCCTCAGCCAGCAGAAGGGTATTGTTCAATCCAAAGGGATTCTCCTTCAGCTGGCTGGGCTCTTGTTTTCAGGTTATACAGTAACTAAGGCTGGGTATCCTACAATTCAAAGCCAGCTTTCATTTCTATTTCGATTATAGGTTTCATATTTTCAGAATCTTTTGCTAAGCAATCATATTTATAAGGTTTCCCTGATTCATCTTCCCCAACAGTTCTGCTTTCTGCTGGCATGGTTTGTGAGGCCACCTCCCCAGAAAATCCACCTGCCCTGGAGGCACTGGGGACTTCAATAAGATCAGCAGCTCTTGCATTACCCATCATGACACATTTTGTATTGAAAGCTCTGACTGGCAGCCAGCAGAGCACGGGGAAAGGGAAATGTCATTCCACAGGGGATGGTTCTGAGGTCCTCAATGGGCTTTGGCAGCTTCCATTCAGATTTTTGAAACCATGGGTTTAGTGGCAGGGAAAAGAAGAGAAGGGGAAATGTGAATGTGGTCTAATGAACAATTCTTAACTAAAAGATTTGAGCTCTCAGTGGAAATACCAAAGAGAACTGTTCACATCTTTCTGATGGACCCAAATTGAAAAAACAGGGTTTGGAAGAATGCATTTGATAAAATGGTTTTCCACTGCCATGGGTTGTCCAAAGCAGAAGAAAGGCACAGGCCCTACTGGAACCTGTCACTAAATTCAATGTTTTTGCTCAGAAAATAGAATTTGGGAGGACACAGACCTGAAGTTTTAAGCCTGGGTACAGCAAGGCAGTGTGATCACCAGCAGAAAGCTGATCAGATGATGGATGAGTGCACTCTGTCACTGAGCTTTGAATCACTTCCTTTTTTTTCATTTGTTTTCCTGCGGTCAGTACTGCCAGAAAAAATAATATTTTGAAGGGGAAAAGTGTGATCACTTCTCCTCTCATGGGATTTCAGTTTGTGAAGGATGATTTCTCAGAGAGGCTGACTGCAGGGGGAGATGCTGTGAGGTCTGTCCTGGACAGGAGATCTACAAAAATGACTTTGTGGGATTTTATTAGAATTTTGGGGGTTTGGGGTTGGGCTTTTTTTCTGAGCAGGGCAGTAGAAAAAGCAGCCCTGGTGTCTTTCTGTCAGTGAAGAACAGTTCAAACAGGCTGCAATGAGAGCAGGGAACTCTCCTGACTCCTCTGGAAAGCAGGGA
This sequence comes from Trochalopteron elliotii, assembly GCA_024734555.1. Lineage (NCBI taxonomy): Eukaryota > Metazoa > Chordata > Aves > Passeriformes > Leiothrichidae > Trochalopteron > Trochalopteron elliotii. The sequence continues at coordinate 197,808 of JANPWX010000226.1, forward strand.
CAAAAAGCAATGGATAGAAACTGCTACACCTGAACATGAGGAAGAGTTTTTTCCTGTGCAATGTCCAGCCCTGAAGAGAGAGCAGGGAGGGGATGGAGTCTCCCTCACTGGGGATATTCTGGAATTTTCTGGATGCAATCCTGTGCCCTGGGATGGCCCTGCTGGAGCAGGGAGGTGGCACCAGTGACTGCCCCGGCTGGATCTGCTGGGAGAGGGAGCACTGGAGTGTGCAGGGATTGTCTTCTGTCACCTCCCAGCAGCATCAAACTCACCTCAGGAAAAGAACAGAAGCAGATGCAAAAAAAGGTGAAAGTCAGAGCTGGCAGGAGCGTGGTCAGAATGAGTAAACAATCCCCAAAGTATTCAGTGACAAATTCCACTCTCATACACAGAACTATTTTTTTTTTTTTTTTTTTTTACTTTTTTTTTGAGCCCAGCACTGAGCATTTCTTGAAATAACACCAGCCCCCTGTCCAGGGCTGTGCTCTGCTCAGCAGGGCTGTCAGCTTGGCAAGTGGGCGACCTTCTGTGTAATGTATAATTCAAGTATCCAATACACAAATGATTGCAGCAGAGGCAGAGAACATGCAAATTATGTCCCACATCCTGCTGTTAGTCATCCTCAGGGGGGGGAACTCACCCCTCCAGAGCCAGGATCCCAGAACACACTGTATGTTTGTTAATCCTCACTTTTTTTTAAGTGTTTTGACAGCAGCAGCAACCTCACAGCCTTTCTCTTGAAGATGACTGTAACCTAAAACTCCTGGAGTAAAAGACTCAATCCTTTCCCCCAAAATGGCAAAAGAATTATCCATATTTCGTTTTACTGCTGCAGAACAGTTAGAGGTATTAATTTAAAATATGGGAGCAAATTACACGGAATCTTTCATCAAAGGGGATCAAAGCACTTTGCATATTAATTACATTTCAGAATAAGTCTCTGAGCTAAGCTTTATTACAGGAGATAGTTCTGGGGATTCATCTGGGTGAGAGGAAATCAGGACACCTGGGATTTACTGCCTGTGACGTGCTGCCTAACCTTCCTTCAGATCTTCTGAGCCTCAGTTTCTCTCTCTGGAGGAGAAGAATGGTTATATTTAACTTTGTTTTCAAAGGCTGAGAAGGAAAATCCTCTGGCATAAATGATGTCTGAGAGTTTACGTGGCAATTCCAGCACCAGAGCAGCCCATGCAGCAGGAAGGGTGGTGAAGTGACAGATGTACCCAGAGGAGTCCTAAATCTGCTCTGTCTGCCAGGAAATTTCCCACTGGGGCTTCCTTGCAGGTGCCAGGATCACCCCTCCCTTCTTCCTCTCTCAAAAATCCTGAAGGTACAACAGGGACCACTCGAGCAACCCTCACACTCCCAGCCCTGAGCATCTCCTGGGCTTGGGAAGCTTCCACTTTCACAGTGACTTTCTAGGAGATAACCTGTTTCCATCTGACAGCTCAGTGCAGTCTTAGGATGACATCATCCAGGTTTCCAGGGGCTATCAACAGGAAATAGGTAGCAAAGCTCCTCTAAAATTTCAAGTTTCATTTGAGTGATCTACAGGCTGGATGCTTGTTGCTCTGCTTGTGCTCTGTGTGCTTGAGAAACCTTTTCTAGAAGAGTCCAGAGGGACAAATCCTGCTCATTTCTTAGTGAATCTGGGACAAAATAATTCATGAGAATGAACCTTTCCAGCACTTTCTAGCAATAACGACATGAAAAAATCATCCCGTTTTACAACACTGATAATCAGCGGCTTATGAAAAAAAAAAGAATCAAGAGCAAGCACCTTGAACAAAGGTTATTTTCCTTTGTACATCATTTAAATGGGTCATGTAGGATGGTGGATGTGACTAAACCTGAGTGGCTGAGTGTCACGAGACCGAGGATGAAACGATGAGAATCAGCAACAAAAAAACAGGCCAAGAGTGAGAGGATGGGCCAAGCAGCCTTTGGCTCCTCATTATCACAGATGTCAAGAATAACCAAAACAAACATTTAGCCCAGCCTTGGGTGAGTTCAGGATCAGATAGGAGTGTGCAGGAGGTTATTGTCATCCCAGATCATGGCAAACACCAACTTCCGTTTGGACTTTGGCAGAAAAGATGTTTTTGAGTCCTACCTGTGTGCCCCAAGGGGTGCTGGACTTTGCTCTCACACAAATTCCACATGTTGGGGGGAGGCCTGTCGTGCTATTGCCAAAACCTGATTATCTTGCTTAATCATTTACTGAAATTCAATTTGGTGCTGCCTGCAGTGGCAAAGGAGGGGGTTCCTGTACATCCCAGTGCACTGGGATGGGGTTTGTTCTCTCAGAAAGAAACTGGGATGGGTTTTGTTCTCTTAGAAAGGATCTGGGATGGGGTTTGTTCTCTCAGAAATGAACTGGGATGGGGTTTGTTCTGTTAGAAAGGGACTGGGATGGGGTTTGATCTCTCAGAAAGGAGCTGGGATGGGGTTTGTTCTCTCAGAAAGAAACTGGCATGGGGTTTGTTCTGTTAGAAAAAGATTGGGATGGGGTTTGATCTCTCAGAAAGGAATTGGGATGGGGTTTGTTCTCTGAGAAAGCAGAATGGCCTGTACAGCACCCTGAGCAAGGTCCCATTTTCCTGGGAGGAACAGAACCAGTGGGATCTGAAGGACTGGACAGGTTCTGGGGTGAGCCCAGACCTTGTGCAAGCAATCCAGTGCTCCCCACGGGGCTGCCCTTCCTCTTTCCTACGTGGCACTGCCAGCAACAGGAAAGCCACCAACGTCACCGTGGATTTGCTTCTGTCCTGTTCAGCCACTGGCACAGAGCCCCTCCCCAGAGGGGCACAGCTGGGCACAGCTGGGCACAGCTGGGGCAGGAGATTTCTGCAAACTCCATGAAGGAGCCCTTGGCAAAGTGCTCTGGCAGAGCCCCACTCCTCACTGGACAGTCCCAGATCCACTCACTGACCCCCATCTCATCCCTGTGTTATGTTTTATCTTTTTTTTTTTTTGCTAGGGTTGGGATTAAAGGTGTGAGATGATATTTTTTGTTCAGACTCAGATGTTTATTAATTTTTGTCTATATTGTAGTCTCACAAACCGTGAGTTCTACAGCACTTCTGGCTAACAAAGTAAAAATGGCCCCTATTTCTTTCTCCACAAGGTCTTCTAAGGATAAACTGTCTAATTAAGAAGTGACACCTAAATTATTTTTACTTTTAACCCAATAACCAACCACCTGTAGCCTGCAATGTGGACTTTTTTATCTAATTACAAAACACCACCCAGACCCATGAAGAACAAGTTGAAAAAGAAGGACTGGCCTCCATCTTAAAACCTCTATTTTGTTATATATATATATAAAACTATATTCTGAACCGTTTAACTCTAAGTTTTCCACCCTGTGAGATCACACACTTCTATTCCAACTCCACACCCACAATCCCAGTGCTGTCACTCAATTTTGGGAGCCTTTTCCACGGCCTCAGGTTAATGCAGTGTTTGCTTGGGGGTCAGAGCCTGTCAGCACAGAAAGGCTGAAATTCTCAGTGCCCAGGGTTCCAACACTGTGCCCCCCTTGTCTCATCCCCATGCAAACAAGGCACAGCACGAGCAGCAAACCCAAAAACCTGGAGGTGCCACAGCCACCAGTGTCAGCACTTGCCAGAGCTGTTCTGAGATTTGGCTTGCTAATGTCTGAGGAGTTGAGATGAGAACGATTATGGAAATGAGAGACAGAAGTCTGGGACAAATGCTGCTGGATTGCTTCTTCTGGGGCATGTTCTCATCTGCAGACCTTTGTAATTGCAAAAAATGGTGCCTTGCAGATACCTTGAAGGGACTGGAGACAGACAGATGCATCTCCTCATCGGGAAGTCTGTCTTGATAGGCAGCCAAGATCCGAGGGGAGCGTGCATTATTTGCTATTATCATCATCATCACCATCCCTAACCTCATTTCCCTGGAGGTTTGACCCAGTGGAAATGCACGAAGGGCTCTCCTGGGGTTTACACTGTGTTTGTCAACCATGCTGCCACACAAGTCCTTCCCATGGAACTTTGTGCCTGAGAAATGGGTCACACACTGCCCAAAGACACTGCTGAGTTTTATTGCTTTTTATTTTATGGTTTCAAGCTGCACTTGAAAGCCATAAGAGAGCAAAAAAAAACCTGAGTGTGCTGTGAAACACCTGCAGAGGCTGCCTGGCTCCTCTCAGACATCCACTCCAGTGAAGGAAAACAGGACAGCAGAAAATCAGTAGCAACCAGCAAAAGTTGATTTATTTGTGCCAAAACAGAATGATGAACCCTGAGGGTTTTTTTGTTTTTTTGTTTTTTTGGTTTTTTTGCATGTTGCATGTGCAGGAACATGATGTCAACACCTCCGTGCTGCAACAGGAAACAGAAGATAAGACTTGGTGAAGCCTCAGCTCTTCCTGGGAACTGAGCTGCCACTGTTTTTGTTTATGTTGTGCTTTACAAAGCTGAAGTTACCGACACAAATAATCTTTTTTGGCAACTTCAGCCTTACTTTTATTTTCCAAACAGTTTTAGGTGATTGCCAGTACATCTTATTTCTAAATACTCGCCTGATTTTTGAGAAAAATGCATGTGTACAAATGCTGCACCATCTGCAGTTTGGGCTGTACAGCCACAGCGTGGAAATTCTTGACTGGATGACAAAGAGGAATAAAAAAGAAAATGAAAAATGATGTGCTAGTCATAATTACCAGGCATTCCAGAATATATTTCGGGAGAAGTTATTTGTCCTGAAGATTCATATGCCTGCTTTATAATTGCCAGATGACTATGCAAATATTAGCAGTGACATGACAACAAATGACATCCCCCCCACGTATGGAAATGAAGTGAAATCTAAATTTACGAACCACTCATTTTCATTATTCATCTAAGACTAATCACAAGCACTGGGAAATGTCACTGTAAAATCCAGTGAGGGTGGTTTTTTCCCCCTGAACTGAAAATCAGAGGGCTGTTTCTTGACTCTGACAGCTCACTGAATTTAGCACCCGCTGCCCCTGGTGTGCTCTCACTGAAATTCGCCTCTGTTTGTGGGGCACTGATGCCTGAGGGCACAGAGAGTGATGCTCCAGGAGGAAAACTGCTCCTGAAAGGAACAGGAGCCGGCACAATGGAGCCACTGATTAAGGAGAACAGTCCTGGAGGATTTCCTCTTGTGCCGAGCTTCAGGAGGAAACAGCGAAGCCACGCAAGGGAAATGAGTGCATTTGCTCAGAATGAAAAGGTCAGCCAGCCCCAACTTTTCAGCTTTGATACACGCATAACATTCCAACTCCCATTTTTATGGCAGATTATAGCTTCCCAAGGCCCTCAGGAAGTTGACAGAGAGATTGTGAGGTTATGGGGTGGTGTGAGAACGGAACTACCTGTGATTTACAAACTTGTCATTGCAGCACAGCCACTTCTGTGCAATGAAGAACAAAGCAACAACCACCCAACAGCAATCCCTTCTGCACCCTCATCACACAGCTGGAAATAACAGCTGCAGTCAGAGGCAGGGACATCCAGACTTCCCCCTTAAAACCCCCTGCAAAGGGAGTTTCACAGAGTGCAACACGGACAGGCAAAAGCTGGTGAATGGCAAATCTACACAGATTCTCCCAGATCTCCTTCGCCTGGACATCACTCAAAGTTAAACAGCAGAGACTGTAAAGACAGAAACATCTTTGATGCAAAATATTGCTATGTTTGGGGAAAAAAACCCATACAGGACTCCTGGGTTCCATCCATAATAATCCCATTGCCTCCCTATCACAACTTAATCTCTCCTAAATTTAATTCCCTTATTTATAAAATAGAAAGAGTAATATTTAATTTTCTGTCGTGGGCCATTGTGAAGTGGTGAATCTTCACTGCTTTTCTGAAAGAAAACCAAATTATTGCTGCCTGAATAAATGGGCTCTTTTTATTAATGCAATAGAGGCAATGGGATTCATATTATTTCAGTTATGCCTCAGCTTTCTCAGCTTTTGTGCAGCTTTGAAAACCAACTCTCAACTCTTTATGTCTGTTGAAAACAGATGCTGAACTTGTTGATGCAGGTGTAAAAGGGTTTTATGGGATTTTTGCTAAGGAAGGACACAGCACACAGAGTGAAACCACGGCACTGCTGAGGTTAATGGGAATACTCACAGCATAAAATACAAACCAGCTCCTTGTACAGCATCTTTTGTATCTCAAGAGCCTCACTGAGACATAACTAAAATACCAAATCTAAAAGGCTTCCAAACACTACCTCAAGACGAGACTGGTAGAACAAAATTTCAGTCCGTGGTACTTGAATGTATAATGAAAAATCCATTAGTGACTCACTTTTCCTAAGGATAGAAGGCAGCATCTTTATGAGTCAGCTTTCTGCTCAGAAAAAAACTCCTGCCTTCAATGGAGCAGGAGCCACACCATTGAAAAGAGCTCAATTATCAGCCATTACACTGTGGGACAGAGTGGGGAACAGGTAATGAAAAGAGCAAAAACACATGAAGGACTTAGCTCATGGAGGACCTCTCAGCATTATAAGACTGACCTTTAAATTCAGTGAGAAGTGAGAGTTGCATCAATCCATCACCTGCCTGGGAAATTTACTGCAGGCCTCTCTGGGAGTCAAAGCACACATGGGTGCTGTGGCTGCAAGGCTAACAAAAGTAGGGTTAAAAAAGGTAGGTGTCTGAATCAATTAAGGGAGAAAAATGGAAAAAAAAAGGTAATTAAATGTACTGAGCATTGTCAAATTTGGGTGACTGTAAGGGATGAGAAAACTTTTGTAGAGTGCGACAGATAACATCTACAGATAAAGAAACAATCATGTATAAGAGGAAACGTGTTGAATACTGACCAAAAAGTGTGATATGGGTTCTGAAATGATTTAAAGGAAGTTTCTTGCATTTCTCTTAGGGCAAATGAAGGGAGCTCACTTCTGCACTAGCAAGGTACATTTTATTTTTCATCCCTCACTTCACCTCCTAAATCCTTACTCAAGCAAAAACTCCCACTGGAGTCAATTAAATCTTCCTTCTGATTTGAAACAACACAACTAATGCAAGAGAAAGCCTTTCAAGCTCGTCAGCTTTTTCACACCTCTTGGCTGCCTGGAGTCATCTGCAGCAGCGCCGTGTCCACATGAATCACAGCAGCCTCGGAGCCACACGGCCAAGGAGGCCAGCCTTTTGGAGGCTGGCACTCTCCCTCAGATGAGCTCTGCACACTAGATTAATTCCATTGTCTTCAGTAAATTTCAGCCTGCTTTTTGTGGGCGTGAGTCAGAGAGTTTGGCCCTCCACCTGAACTAATATCATCTGTGGCTCTGGACAGCACTGCGCTGCTTTTTCACGCTGCCACTCCTCCCGCTCAGCGCTCCTGCCTGGGATGTGCTGCCCACACAAGGCCATCAGGACCTTCGTGCCACTCAGCAGCAGGACCTTTCCTCCTTTATTCCTAAATAAGTTTCTCAGCTGGGTCACAGATGCCCTGTAAATCTTACTAAAGCTGACTGATTTCACAGCGAGAGAACTCTCTGCCGAAATTCTTTACTTCCCCCTTCCCCTGGCTCCCCCCCCACCAGCATTTACCATCACTGGCTCAATCATCACTTTTGCAACTAACAGCAAAAGGCGACAGAAAATTTTCTCCAGGCACTGCTGCTGGGAAGGAACCTTCCCTTCCAGGGGTTCACTTTCAGTTTCACCACCACTTTTGATCAATTATTGCCCTCTCTGGGAGAGCCACAGCCACCTTACCCCACTGCCCTGCCCTGCCTCAGTGGGGACATGGCAACACAACGTCACTTACGTGAATTTTACGTGTCCCCACGTGCACCAGGGCAACACCAGAGGTTCCTCATTTACATAAAGCAGCTGCAACCATGACTCATCTCTGCCTTGTCACTGTGACAAGGCTCCTGATGGCGAGGGGACACGCTGTGTCCTCCGTCACCCAACGTCCAGGCTCTTGCAGAGCCTCAGAGTGGGGAAATAGCAAAATGTAAAACGTGCCCAGGAAATTTCCCTGCAGCGTGGGAAAGCTGAGCTTCTCCTATTTCATCTCCTACATCTCATCTGCAAGGCTTTGCTGGTGTCCACCAAGTGTCCATCAAACCTCTGTCCTCCTGGAGAAAGGTCTTGTGTGAATTAACATCATGATTTCCATCATTTCCCATCCATCAACCAAGGCCAGAGGGCTCCATGCTCAGGAGTGCTTAGAAAATTGGAAGAGGGCTGAGGGATGCTGTCCTGCCCCATAAACCAGGGGTTACTCAACTGAGAGCATCTTTCTCCATGTCAGCAACAATTCTACAACACTGGGATTGGGTATTTGTCTGCTGTGACTCCCCTGAACAAGAGTGGATTTCAATCTCTTTAAGCTTTTAAGTTTTAGGCTTAAGGAGTTAATCTCTGTGGACAGCCTCTGTCCTCCATGGAATGAGGTTAGTGCTCTGAATTACACCTGGAGGAGACCTTTTCCTGCACATAGGCTTGAGAGGGAAAATTTAGGAAAATCAGTTTTATTAGGCTAATGTTAGCCTCAGTGACTGCCTCTGTAATGAAGTTTTCTTCTTCCTGACACTGTTCACACCACTGTCACCAGAAAAAAACATCCACTGATATGGAAAAAGGAAATCAGGGAAATTCCATTGAAATAAGTAGAATTGGAAAGTTCTCTCTCTCTTTTTTTTTTTTTTTAAATGGGGTTGTTCTCACGATGATTTCAGGGAAGAGAGTGAGTGAGTTAGTGAGTAAGAAGATGAGGAAGGGGCAGGGAAATACCAAACACTTTCAGTCTACGCCCTCACACAGTGAATGAAATTTGAAAACAGTAGAATGGAAACATTTGGGACGAAGAATGGAAGAAAGTGAAACACAAAGGATGAGAGGCTCATGTTTCAGTGCTGGAAAAGTCATGATGAGCAGGACAGTCATTTTTACGTGTTTGTTATATCCCTACTACGAAGCCAACCAAAACAGAAGGGGCTAAATATTGTACCACTGAACCAAAGCCAATATTCCAAGGTTTATTGCCTAGAGCTCAGAACTGGGATAACCAAAATCTGTGTACAGATTTCAGATTTCAGCACAGGCCAAAGAATTTCCCTGGGCATCATAACTTTGGCAACCAATATTGCAGAACGGTAAAACAGGAACTTCAAGAGAACATGATATGGATGTTTTCTAGACCTTCTTCCTCCCAGAACCTCATCCAATGCCTGCAGATTTCATGTCAGGCAATCACAATCTGCCCAAAAGTCTGACATGTTCCCTTCTGTGGCCGCTGACACCAGAGATGAAAGGTACAGACGTATTGACACCATAGGATGCACCAGAGCCAAGCTGCATTAGCATATGGCAGCTAAGATTAATGTTTGGAAGTAGCCCAGTCTCTGAGTCAGACTGATCCTTTCCGTTCATAAACTTTAAAGTGCCAGGAAAAAAGTGAAAAAGTCCAATTAAAATAAATCCTGCCTAACTCCACTGCAGGCTTATCATCACAGCGTGAGGAGGACAGGATTTTCTTCTTTCTCCTGCGAGAAGCTTGAGCAAGAAACCATGAAGTGGCCTCGGCAGAGACAGGGTGAAAGGAGTGTGCTTTGGTGAGGGAGAAGTCTGGAGACTGCTGGGCCTGCCTTCCTCTAAAGGAAACTCCTCTAAAGGCTGGAGGAGTTTTCTGGAAGGGTTTATTCGTTGCTTTGGTTTAGTGATTTCTGATTTTGCACCCCATCCTTTGAAAGGAACCTTTCACTTCATTTCTGAGCATTCAGCTCCCCCAGGTACATCTCCTCTAAGCTTCTGCCTTAAGCTAAATTTATCCTCACCTCCAAGTTCCTGCACAGGCCTGCCCACATGTGTGGTCTGTTTGTTCCCAGTTCCCTTCTGCTGGGCATTCCCTTCTCCAGCAGCTTCCCTCTCCATTCATTCCTATCTTTCCACACTCCCTTGCATGCTCTGTGCCTTACAGCACTCTCCTCACCCCATCTCAAGCCAAAACTTTGAGGCTGTCACCAGTTTGGGGTCTCTGTTTGGCCAGGTGGTGATTCCTGGAGCTGGCACCGAGAATGGATGCTGGGTTGGATCACAAGGCATCTGGAGTCTGAGGCCAGATGCTTTTTACGAGGGTATATAGTGACAGGACAAGGGGGAATGGCTTCAAACTGAATGAGACCAGGTTTAGATGGGATATTGGGAAGAAATTCTTCCCTGTCAGGGTGCTGAGGCCCTGGCACAGGGTGCCCAGAGAAGCTGTGGCTGCCCATGGATCCTTGGCACTGTCCAAGGCCAGGCTGGACAGGGCTTGGAGCACCCTGGGATAGTGGGAGGTGTCCCTGCAGACAAAACAAGGCCAGAGACAATTATTTCTGCCTTAATTCATTAGAGGGTTAATAAAACATCTTTATAAAATAGTTTTCTTTGGCCACACCCTGATTTTTGCAACAGATTCTTTAGCACTGACAAAACCTCCCCAACCCACTGACCATCACAGCAGTGCCAAGAGACTGAGTGAGAACAAGGAAAACACAAGTCTCATTTGCAGCAGAGGCAGCAATTTAAAATCCATATCCTTGCTACCAAAAAGATGGAAAAAAAAAAAAAAGGTACGTATTTCTTGTCTGTAATGTCCCATTGGGCTTACTCAGCTACACAATATCTAGAGGAAATCACTGAGAATGCTGATAAGGCAGCACAGAGGACATGCCAAAAGCAAGTCAGGGAAGTGCAATTCAACATCTCACGCACAGGGCTGGCTCCAGAGGGTCAAAGGATGGGAGAGAACCCGCTAAGCTGCAGTAGCAGGAGTTGGCAACTCTTCCAAGGAAACTTCCAGAGCCTTGTTTGAGAAATTTCTCCTTGTCAAGTTGTTGTTTGGGTTCCCTTGTTTACAGCCTGAGGGCCTTTGTGATGGCCTAGGGCTGCTGAATCCTCCCACACTCGTTCTGTGCTAAAAAGCTGGTTTCCATGTATTGCTGTAAAAAGCTGGGTTCCATGTATTGCTACCCACAGGAGAGCTCCACAGAGACCTGACCTTGCACTTGGGTGCCTGAGCTGTCTTCCACAGCTCACACCTGGGCAGAAGAAGCCACCCATGCAGAGAGGTCACTGTGGATGCAGTGAGTCAGGCACAGCATCCCCATCCCTGAGCGCCCACTGAGAGCCTGCCCGTGCAGCGGGCTCTGGGAGAGATCCAAAACAGCACTCAGGCACCAAAGTGCAACTTATGCAGACTGCTGGCGCCTGTGCTGGTGAGAGCAGCCCAGGAAAGCTCTGCCTGCCCTCCTCAGCCACGTCAGATGCTCTAAGTGCCCACGGCTCCTGGGGAACGCTTCCGGAGGCGCCGCAAGGTCTGGCGCCTCTTCGTGCCCCACTGCTCTGGGTGGGCTCAGTTCCCTCAGCTGCTCCCTTGCCTCCTGGTCCAGAAATCAGGTGGGGCTTTTGTCAGGAAGACCTTCAAGACCCAATTTCCCAGGCATGATGTAGCCAGCAGAAGGGAACTCTCAGGAGTGCTGACAGGTATTGACCATCAGTGAGGCAGGGGCCCCTTGTCCAGTATCCAAGCACAGTCAGTGTTTCCAAGGTAAAAACCCTAATTCAACACCAGGAATTCTGCACTTCTGGCTACACAGTGGCTCAGCCTTCAGAGGCTGGGCAGAGCACATTTTTCTCCCTTCCCTTCATGGCTTCAAGTTTCTCACAGTACTCTGTGTTCAAAGGTCCAGACCCATCTTCCAGGGAAGGGCTCAGCACTCAGTGAGTATTTAAAGCAGAGGGGTGGCTCATCTCCCAGATATATTTTCCCTGACGAGACTAATTTAGATGTTGATCCCAAATGTGTTACCTAAGGCCACAAGCAAACATTTTCTGGCCCTGTCTGAGTTTCACAGTGAGGTATTCAGAGGTCCTCTTCTCCTCAGTATTTCCCACTGGCTGGAGCAGGAATCTCATCAGCAGTGTGCAGGCTAAGGGCACTCGAGTCCTTCAAGTCCTGGCCCTGAACTATTCCACTCCAGTGTAAAGGGAATTTTAGGCATTTAACTCCCTAGAGAGCATTACACCTTTGAGAACCAGGTTCTAATCCTCAATCCTCCTCTGCTGCTAATCCCAAATCTCCTTGAGATCCGGCCCTCTTAGAGTTCAAAGTCCTCACCCTAGTTAAATGTTAACTTGCATCTCGCTGTGGCCATGACCTTTGGTCAAGTGTTTGCAGTCTCCTGAAATACACTGAACACCCACCTCCACAGGGGTGCTGTGCAAAGCATGATGTAAGCCTGGGACAGGGGCTGCAACTTCCTGGTGGCATTCATTTCCATAGTGGAAAAAGAAATAATACACGAAAAATGTTCTGCTCGCTGTGACTTTCCCACAGTAAATTCCTGGCACCCAAAATGTGCCGGGAGACAGGCTTGAAAACAGGCAGTTTGTATTAAAAGCAGGGTAAATTTTCTAGGGGTTTTAGGAGTGGAAGATTCCCCTTAGCATTTGCCCACTGTCACAGGACAAGGGAGAGGCCATGTGGCTGCACAGGCCCCCTTCTCCACACTCACACACATCAGCTGTACCCATCCCTGTCAATGAAAAATCACCAGATTATTTCTTCTGCCTATTGAGCAGGAAGAAGAGAGGTGGTTGTTATGTCTTCTTAAGGAAAAAGCTTAGCTATTCAATAAAGAAGGAACTTACACAGTAAATTCAGTAGATACTCATTTATTCTACTGTGTATTTTAAGTCCCATCTTGCAAAAATAGATGGACAGCATTACATATGTGGCAATGATAAACAAACTACACTGCAACAAGACTTTAAGACAACATCTCAAGCTTGCTTTTTGTTCCCTGGAATTTGGGAAGTACTGCCAACACGTAGCTTATCCAAATCCTAAGAGGAAGGGCTGAACTTTCATTACTGATTATACTTAGCACAGCACTTGTATTTGAATTCTTCACCTCCACGCGCATCCTGTTCCTTCAGCAAGATTTCCTCACACGCTGTTATTTATATTTTGAAAACGCTTTATAACTTTTTTTTTCCTCTCTCTTCATTCTCTGCAGTGTTTTTTCCTTTTCCTGAACGGCAGCTGTGTTCAGGGCTCCGGGACACGCCCTGCAGAACACAACACACAAGCGGGGGGAACACGCCCTGCAGAGCAATGCGCTCACTCCATTCCCAGCCCACCCCTGCCACACCAGCAAACTGGGAATAAAAGCACCGGGGGCGGGGGGAAATGGCCCGGGGTGGGCTCTGCCACACAACATTCCAAACAAAAGCCGCGGGTCAGCTTTTGGTTGTGTTTTTAAACATCTCTGCAGCAGAAGGGGCATTGGTGAATAAGCGCTGAGCCTTCCTAAGAGTCACGGCGCATTCCCCGCTGATGAAGGAATTGACCCGAAGGATGAGTGTGTGCACCCGCCTTTACCTTTGGCAAACAACGCTGCTCATGACCCAGTCACAGCACCTACAGCGAGCACCCAGTGCAAGAGCTGTGGCAGGAGCCAGAGGCTAAAATAAATAAATAAAAATAAATAAAAAAAATGAAACTCAGCCGTGTGTAAGGAATCACCAACAGAACAGAAGAGGAAGTCGTGTATATGAGTGTTACAGGATGTTAGATCACCCCAAACCGTGCTGAACAGGTAAGGGTTGGGGTTACACTTTCCTGGGAAAGAGAAGCCTTTGAGATTACAAAACTGAGACAAGTAAAATCCATAGAATCATGGAATATGCTGAGTTGGAAGGGATGATCCAAGCCCAGCTCCTGGCCCTGCACAGACCCCCCAAAATCCCACCCTGGGCATTCCTGGCAGTGCTGTCCAAGCTCTCCTGGAGCTCTGGCAGCCTCGGGGCTGTGCCCATTCCCTGGGGAGCCTGGGCAGTGCCAGCACCCTCTGGGGGAAGAACCTTTCCCAAAATCCAGCCTAAACCTGCCCTGGCACAGCTCCAGCCCTGCCCTGGGTCCTGTCCCTGTCACAGGGAGCAGAGATCAGAGCTGCCCCTCAGAAGTTCCAGGAGACCTCCCCTCAGTCTCCTCAAGGCTGAATTATCAAGGATTAGTATTAACTCTATAAACTAACTTCATTATAATGTGAAGTCAAAATGTAAAAATAGTATATCAACTGGAGAGGAAGAATATCCCAGAAAGCTGGACATGAATCATTTTACTTGCATACACCAATTTATGACATAAATAACCAAGAAGATGATTCAAATAAAACACTTTTTTGGCACTGTTTTTTTATAGGAAGGAGGTACCAGTTTTGTTGTTTTGAGGCATTAGTCAGGAATTCAGATAGACTCATCCATGATCTGATTTATCTGTAAGAAAGTGATCTGGAATGAGGAAAATGCTCTTTTGTGCAAGAATTATGAACATGAACTGAAGGCATTTGTTTGCTAATTTAGAACTGAAGCTGATCTTGCTCTGTAGTCTTAGGTGAGTCAATTCATCCTCCTGCTTTGGTTTCTTGGTTGTTAAAGAGGTCTGAAAATATTGGTTTAGTGGTTTCAGAGTAGCAGCTTGGCTCAATGAACGTTCCCAATGCATCTTGAAGAGGAATGATAGTTTTAAGTCTACTGTTGTCAGAAAAAGGTCGCTTTATTGCTCCCATGACAAAGAAAGTTAAATTTTCCATCCGTTGTCAGTATCAGTTTGCTCATTCCGTTTCTAATGGTGGGACAACCACCTCAGATAAACCCCTTGCTTTTGGTTCCCATTCTAACACACACCATGAGCTCAGCTGCCACACCCAGCTGGACTGGGGACAAATTCCTGTTCTTATCTCGGGCCCCATAGAAGCTTTATGTAATTAAACAATATTATGACGAGGGTCTTATCTCAGGGCATTAACTTCTTCTTCCCTTGGCAAGGATGTGAGCGAGTTGGACCCAAGTGCAAAGCTGCTCTGGGCCCACTGCTTTCTCCAGTTTGACCTTTTAGTGGAAAATAAAATCCCCACAAGGTGAGCTCTCGCTGAGCTGTGTTCTTGAGACTCGAGCCTGCGGGAGGAAAAACTCTTCAAGGCCACCTCCAGATTTATCTACTGTACAAGTGAAGAGCTTTTGCAAACCCTTCAGCACTCTCTTGGCTCCTGAGAGAGCTGATGCCTCTGCACAAGACAGTTAATAACAGCTAATGATGTGGGGGCCTTGCCAGGAGTGCTGGTTGTGTAACCACCTCGGCAGGGACTGTTTGTTTTGTTTTTTTCCACTACAACCGTCCCCCCTGGCTATGCCTGTGCAATCGCTTGACCTCATGAGGGATGAGAATTGTCTCATTAATTTCACTGGGCTGCTCACTTTTGGAGCACAATGCAAAGTGCAGCAGGATTTCGTGGCTGATCTGTTGGCAATCTGCTGAATATGCTTGCACGACGCGGCTGGATAATTTAGGTGTCTGATATTAAAAAAAAGCAACCCAAAACAACAGAACAAAAAACCAATTAGGTATTTTTATCTATTCCCTGGGGGCTTCTGGGGGATAATGCCATGTTACCTCATACTTGGGATTCGTCCAGTTTAGTTTTTCATGCTCCCAGCATGAATTATTATTTCTTTCTTTGAATGGAAATGGTATTGATTAACAGCTCTGACTCTTCAGTAGCTTTCCCCTGCTTGTTTCAATCTCTTTTTTTTTTAACCATGTATAGGCCTAGTTTCTGTGTGAAAGGAGAAAAAAATGGAAAGATGTGCACCTCTAAGTAAAGAAATTATGACAGCAGGAGGAGGAGGAAGAAAGGTACAGAATCAATTAGAAATGCAGGATATTGCATATTCAGATTGCTGTCATTTTGCTCTTTCTCTTGCCCTGCTTTTAGACTCAAAAGGCAGAAATAGTTGTATTTTGTTCCTGTGGTGCAGTCTAAGCTGGTGACAGAATTATGGCAAGGAATGGGGATGGTGCTTGGAGCAGTACAGGATTGGCCTCGTGCATTGCACTGAACCTGACAGGGATGCAGCCAGAAAAGGGAAATGCCAGGAAAAACGATGAAGGCAAAATGGAAAGACTGGAGAAATGCCTCATCTAACAAGGAGCTTTTTCTAACTTTAATCCCTTGTCTCACTAAAATTGCAAAAAAAAGATTTCCAACAGCAGGTGCAAGAGCTGTGCTGGCCCTAAAGGAGCTTATGATAGAATCATGGGATGGTTTGGGTTGGAAGGGAGCTTAAAGATCATCCAGTGCCACCCCCTGCCATGGGCAAGGACAACTTCCACTGTCCCAGGCTGCTCCAAGCCCTCTCCAGCCTGGCCTTGGACACCGCCAGGGATCCAGGGGCAGCCACAGCTTCTCTGGGCACCCTGTGCCAGGGCCTCCCCACCCTCACAGGGAAGGATTTCTTCTCAACATCTAAGCTAAACTTAAAGGGTGCACACGGATGGAGGGGTGGGTGTTGTTCCTTCCTTTGTGGGCACTCAGAGGTGTGAGACTTTCCCCCGTCTGTCACCGTGGCTTGGCTCTGTCTCCAGACACAGCTCGTGGTGCAGTCACTGACACACGCTGGTGTTATTGTGATGCTGAGAGTGCAAAAGATGCCAGACAAAGCCTGAAACATCTCCACACTCCGGTCTGGAGCCCCAGGAGAGGCTGAGGGAGCTGGGGAAGGGGCTCAGCCTGGAGAAAAGGAGGCTCAGGGGGGACCCTGTGGCTCTGCACAAGTCCCTGCCAGGAGGGGACAGCCGGGGGGGTCGGGCTCTGCTCCCAGGGAACAGGGACAGGAGGAGAGGGAACGGCCTCAGGCTGGGCCAGGGGAGGCTCAGGGTGGACAGCAGCAGGAATTTCCCCATGGAAAGGGTGCTCAGGCCTTGGAAGTGCCCAGGGAGGTTTGGAGTGCCCATCCCTGGAGTGTCCCAGGAAGGGCTGGAGGTGGCACTGAGTGCTCTGGGCTGGGGACAAGGTGGGGATGGGGCACAGCTTGGACTCGATGATCCCAGAGCTCTTTTCCAACAGAAACAATTCCGTGATTCCGTGCTGCCAGCGCCCTGAGAGCCGCGGGGCTGAGCGGTGCACGGGGAGCACCGAGCGGAGCCTGCAAACTGCGGGAGCCCTGCGGGCCCTGGGGCCGCCCGCATCCCTCATTCCCCAAACCTCATCCTCTCACCCCTCATCCCTCATCCCGCATTCCTCATCCTGCACCCCTCACTCTGGATCCCTCACCCCGCATCCCTCATCCCTCACCCCGGATCCCTCATCC
>JANPWX010000226.1:219970-232068 GCA_024734555.1 Trochalopteron elliotii
TTCCCCATCACAACTCTTAGGTCTAATCTACCCAAACATACTCCTTTTGCTAAGAGCAATCAGTTGCAATGATTTTGTCCAAAATATTAACTCCTGCATGTGATAGAGCTGATAGCCATCACTTCCTAAATTAATGTCATGGGGCCGTAGCACAGCTCTGATTTGGGTAGTTACAGATTTATAGAATCACAGAACAGTCTCAGCTGGGAGGAAGCCACAAGGATCAAGTCCAGCCCCACAACCTTGGCCTTGTCAGCACCGTGCTCTGCCAAACTGAGCTGCTTTCAGCAGCCCCTGCATTTCCATCCCCACCTGCAGCCACGTCTGGGGAGCCTGTTCCAGTTCACATTGTGCAATGCCCCTGGTAAACAACCCTTCCAAGGGCTGTTGCTGCCACCTTACGTAATGACCAACGTGGATTTGGGGTGCCAGGCAGTGCCATGACCAACTTTGGCTCAACAATGGCCCTTTGAGGGCACCTGAGAAATTATTCTGCAGTCACAGCAGGCAGATGGGCAGGCAGAGCTGTACAGACAGAGCCTGTTGATGTTTGTGCCACAGATAACTGATTATACACGGTGTGCATGTCTGTAAATATTTCTTCCTAAGTCTCCTTACTCCATTGTTTCTCTCAAAATATCATCGGAGTGGAGATTTTTTTTTTTTTCCCTGAATAAGTAGGGAAATATTAAAGTTTGGCTTTGTAGGAAAGTTTTTGCATTGTTCCATCTGAACTTTAACTGTCCTCCTTTGTGCAGCCCTTGGTGACACAGATGCTTCCTTCATGCCATCACGGTTGATGGCTGTGAAAATGACTGGATCACACTGTAAACAGGGCTGAAGCAATGCCACCAACCTGCACTGGGAGCTGGGGATGTTGTTGAGCTTGTATTTTGAAGTGTGCTGGTGTATTTTTTAGGCATGCAGTTCAGATGGTGGAGGTGGTGAGGAAAGAATAGTCTTGCAATGAAGGGAGAAGTGGAGAATCATCTGTTTTTCTTGTCTTCCATCCAAGCACAAGCCCTGAAGTGATGTCTAGGTATTCCTGTCCTGAGCCAGCTGCTCTCGAAATGGAAAACCTGGTCTGCCAAAAAATTAACCACAGCCTTGCCACACTCTACAAAATCTTCCTTATGCTGAAATACCTGAATATTTTAGTGGCAAATCTTCTTTATACTGAAATGTCTGAGTATTTCAGTCACAATCATGGCAGACACACACAAGATGTAGTTGCCCAGTGCACCTCACTGAATTATGTGTGTTTGGATTTTTGCTTTTCTGCTTGGTTTCTTTGAAGGATGTTTCCAAATGAGATGTATTTAGTTCAGTTCAGAGAAGCCAGAAAGATTGGCATGTAATAGAAGAGCCTTCAAAATGCTGTGTTCAAATGTGCAGGCCTGAGTTACTGCTGACAGGATTTCAGGAGGTCATAATTTTTTAGTGTTTATTTAACAATTCTATCTTAAAGCAGATCACCTGGCTTCCAAATTATCCCTCTCTGAAGACCACTGTGTTCCCCCTAAAGCATCAGTAATGTAAATGTGACTTTGTTTTCTGATAAAGGTGAAATCTTTGAGCCTTGCCTGGATTCTGTGTCATTCTAAATGAAACGTGACCCAACTGCACTGAGATCTGAACGTGGCTGCTGCATTTGAACAGGTTATATCTGGACCAAAAACCAGAGGTAAACCTGCAAGTTGCAGCTCTTGAGTCTGTGTCAGTTATGTTTTTTTTTAGTGGGCATCCATACAGGTATTTCTTGGAAATTATGTCAAACCAAGGAGTTGACTTGAAAGCCAGGTGATGCAGAAGAGTTGTGCTTGCTTGTAGGTAACACACTGACATGCAAATAACAACCAGGACTGAGTTGTAGAAGCTTGTACAGAAATTCTTGTCTTGGAATTTAAATAGGAGAACCTGAGCTGGCCACTGCAGAGTTATTGATATTCTGGAAAAGTATTTATATTTTAATCCCTCATATGGGATAGGAGTTTCTTTTACTGATATGGAGAAATCTCTCTCTGCAGTAGGTATGGATTGGCCTGTGTGCTTTTGAGGGAAGACTTATGAATATGGAGTTGTTTTCTTCACATATCCCTCTTTCCCCCCTTTTTGTTTTTTTTTCTTCCCCAGATGTTGTATTTGTTAATGCTCTTTCGTACCAATCTCTGATTTTTGTGCTGAGCACGTTGCAGCTGGGACTTAAACCAGAGAGTAGCTTCCCCAAATAAAACCTGCACATCTCTGATGCTAAAATAGTTCTTCCCAGATCCTGTTTCAAGGTGTTCAGCAATGCAAGACAGCACCAGAGCCTCAGTGTTTTGTGATTTCCTGGAAGCTGGTGGGAAAGACTGTGGTACAACTCTTTTTTTTTTTTTTCTTTTTTTTTTTTTTTTCCATAGCTCTGTGGTTATGTGTAGGTAAATTCTTGGAAATCACAGTCCAGCTTTGATTTTTGTTCAATGTCTGCTGCAGATCAGGACTTTGGTTGGTTTGTTTGTGGGAAGGGAATGTGGCAGGAGGTTGAGAGCCCTGAGCTGGCATTAGGAAAAGGAGAAATGTTCAGGACCAAGGGGATCACAAAGGGTGGAAGTGCTGGGTGGGATGTGCTGGGGAGCTGCAGGAACAGAAATCTCTGAGCTGAAGGCTCTGGGCCAGGAAGGGTTACAGTCAGCTTGTGGCATTCAAATAGCTGAACAATCTGCTCAGTTTGGGGAGCAGCCATTTGTATATTTAATGCTCTTCTCCATTCTCTGTGTTCCCCAGAAAATGCTGCTCCCACTCAGGAGTACAATGGCTCTTACAGTCCAGCAAAGGGCTGGATCCCTGTAAATACCAGTCCCCTCACTTGAACATTTTTTCTTCGTGACATTTCCCCCTGTTTTGATGAAGCAGAGTGTAATTTGCTCACTTTATTAAAAATACATTTCTCTTCCATCCTTCATTTTGACACCTGCTTCAGTGCCTAAAAGGAAATAAAATGCTTGCTGGCAAGAGTCCACCTTTGAGTATTTGTGATTGTACTTTCCTCCTCCTCCTAATTGCCTTTGGAATGTGTTTGAGCCTAACATTTTATTTTGAAGGGAAAAGAAAAGTGATGTAGTGCTTCCTGTCTTCCATCCTTCAGTGTCACCTAAAAAAAAAATAAAAATAGTTGCACTTTTGGCATATTGCAGCAATACAATTGCTGTGTATACTCCTGAGAGAACAAGCTCGATATGCACTGGAAGAATAAAACCATAAAACCCCAAAATTTGGCTCGTGGTTGACAAAAAGGTGTTCTGCAGGACAGCACAATAGAAGCACAGAGAGGGCAGAAGGGAGGAAAAAAGAGAGCTGGCTCCTTGGAAAGGAATCAATTTAAGTGGGAGCAGAATGTATGAATTTTCGTGCCCTTTTTTTTTTTTTT
Source organism: Trochalopteron elliotii (assembly GCA_024734555.1). Lineage (NCBI taxonomy): Eukaryota > Metazoa > Chordata > Aves > Passeriformes > Leiothrichidae > Trochalopteron > Trochalopteron elliotii. Next base: position 223,380 of record JANPWX010000226.1, read on the forward strand.
CCCAGCAGCTGCTGTGAGGATTGAAAGTGTTTTGCCCTAGAAATAAATAAATAAATGGGTTTGTTTTTCTGTCCCTATGCAGATCCTGTACCTGCTAAGGACCCAGCAGGCCAGATGACATAATGGGCTCAGGCTGGTGCCTCCGAGGTTCTCTCAGCCCCGTTCCCTAAATGTCCAGTTACCCAAAGGCTGGATTATATAATTAATGACAGTCCTCCTGGCCTAACCTTGTTTTCTTGTTCTCAGTACTCCTCCTTGTTTCAGACACTTCCTCTGTTAGTTTCATTATGTTCTTGGAACTGGAATTAAGAGGGAGGAGCTGGCTGGCAAGGAAACGTTTTCCTGCATTTCACTCCTGGGTTTGTAAGTGTGGAGAGTCAGCAGGTCAGAAAAAAAAAATCCTGTTTGCTTTGAAAACTGGTGTGATGTGAGTGAGAAGTCAGTCATACAGCGTTCGAAAAATTGCACTCTTCACCTGCTTGCAGTCCAGACAAACTGGGTTAAAACTCCATCAGCCCCATCCACCTCCCTGCCTGGTCCTTCTCATATCAGAGCTTGCTCAGAGTAATTGAGGATTACACAGTTTCCCATGTAATTCTGGAGCCTTGAGAGTTTGTCCGGGGAAGCTCAGGTTGTGCAGCGTGTGTTCACGTCCCATTGTGTGTAAATGAGGACTGGCTGATTGCTTAATGATGTGTGTGCATTATCTGCGGTTACGCGGGTGTTAATCTCATAAAATGTGCTAATGACTGCTTGGTGTTTACAAGTATCGGCCCTTCGCTCCGGCTTTGGATCTGTGTTTGCATCTCCAGCTCACACTCAGGGCCAGCCTTTGGTGTTTGTGTACTCGGGGTTTATTTTTCTGTGTGAAACTGCGATTAGCAGGATCACTTATCTCACCTCGCACACGCTTCGAAGTTTGTGTCCCAATTCACAAAACCATCAAGACTCTTCACAAACTGCTCTCCTGGTACTGAACCAAGCTGGGCTCTTGCAGAGCACATCCAGTTTGTTTTCTCGAAGCCACCTTCCTGCTGCTTTCCTTGGACAGACCTTCAAAGAATCAGAGAATCACAAAATGTTCTGAGCTGGAGGGGACCCACCAGGGTCCTTGATCCAGCTCCTGGCCCAGCAATCCCGTCCTGTGCATCCCTGGGAGCATTGTCCAAATTCTCCTGGAGCTCTGGCAGCCTTGGTCTGTGCCCCACGACCCTCTGGGGAAAGACTTTTTTCCTAATATCCAACCTAAAATCCCCCCAGCACAAGCCCAGCCGTTCCTTCAGGTAGAACATACATACAACCCCATCTTCCTGCAGAAATATCATTCACCTTGGACTTTGAGGAGGCTGTTAGTTCTCACTCCAAGAAAAAAAAAAATAGAAGGACTCACACACATGCTTTCCCCACACAACCACAGTAAATTCTTATTCATTAATCAGTGCAAAAAAAGTGCTCAGAAGACTACTAAATTAAAACTTGGTAGGACTTGGAGCTTTGCTAGTTTAGCTTCAGAAATCTGCAGTTTTCCCATCTGTAGATTCCCACGTGCTGGAGGGAGAGGTGGGCAGATGTTGCCAGGTGGTGCTGTGGAAAATGACCCGGCTGAAGAAGAAGAAAGGTTTAATTGAGTGGAACAGGAATGACACAGTGAGTCAGCTCTGGGAGCAGAACAAACTCGGGTCTGTTGGCTCCCACTGCTCATCCTGGCTGAGGGATCTCAGCCTGGCCCTGCCAGAGCTGTCCTGAGCTGCTCTCTGCACATCATGTTCTCATCTGCCAGCAGACAGGAAACATAGAAATGTCACCTAAACAAAGAATTAGCAGAATGAAGGGCTCAAAAGTCAGTAGTTCCTATTTTCTGCCCCTGCTGCCGACTTCCTACCATTGTTTTCCCATTCATTTAAACAGATTTTCACCTACTTGGTTGGGCTGGGAGAAGAGTGATTGATTTTATTGTCTGTGCTGGGTTGTAGGAGCCAAGTGTTGTTGCAGAGTTGTCAGAACATGCACTTGTCTTCGGGTGGGGAAGAAAAACAGCTCGAGGAAGGATTTCAGAATTACATCTTGAACTAATATTTCTCAATGAAAATAGAAAAATTAATGCTTTCTATTCACATGAAGAGTAATGTGTAAGAATGAGGCAGCTCTACTTCCTCAGCTGTTTTAGAATGAATTTACTGTGTGTAGAGATTCTTCTTTTATTGCTAGGTTTGTGGAGCAAAATTGGAGATTTTTGCCCATCACAGGTACAGCAAGGACCACAGGAACTGAAAATGCAGAGAGTGCTGGAGCTCACCACTTTTTTAGTGTCAAGTAAGAGAGGCTTTGCTTTAAAAGGACAGGCTTTTCTTGATGCTTCCCAATTAAAGCCCATCCTTTCCTAGTTCACAGACTTGCTCCAAGATGCAGGTCTGACTTTTTTTCCTGTAGCATCTCTCAGGCACCTGAGGAACATAATCCAGCCCGGGGCATTGCTGAGTAATCTGTGTCCCTTGCTCAGGATTCTTTTTATTCCCCTCCTCAGCAGTCTGGTGATGCCCAGCCCCTCTCAGGGTCACTGAGCAGAGGGGAGTTGTGTCCTGCTCCTGCCTTAGCTGTGTCCCACATCCCAGCTGTTCTCCAGCGTTCTTTTTTACTCTTCCTCTTCACATATTCTGTCCTTAAGCACACGGACTGGGATCTTTCAGGCCATCTCTGCACACCTCAGCTGTTACACTGCTGAATAAGAGCAATTTAACAAGTAAAGAGGTTAATCTTTTTATCTCTGCTCCTGGGCACGGGAGTTCTAGGGATGGTTTCAACACTTGTCAGCAGTAAAACTCCCCCCAGCTACTTCAGACAGGCGTCTGGGATTTTATTTTTATTTTTTAAGTAAATGGTATTTTGCTAATCAAGAGAGTGCCGTGTGTGCAAACCTGACACAGCTGTGCTGTTTGTTCCACCTCTGTATTTCCCTCAGCTTGAGCTGTCACACTGAAAGCTAAATTGGTGGCTTTTGATTTATCCATTCTACAGAAGTAACAGCTTTGCTTTTCAGGATCTTACCACGAGTGTCTGATGTGCTTTGTAGGAGGGAATGAAGCCAGAAAAGCGTGTTCTGATAGAAGTACCTGCCTGCCTTTGGAGGAGTGAGACTGTGTCTTAAGCCTTCTTGGTTTTATTTAGAGCTAAATGGCCTCTGGAGAGGTTAGAAGCCACCTGATGGCTTGGGCTGCTGGTGCCCAGAGCTTTCTTGACAAAGCTGGGGTGAATTGTCCCAAAGTCATTGTTTGGGAGCAGTGACCCAAGGAAACAGAGGAACAGTTGCTGCCTGTTAACTTGGAAGCTCTTAGCTAAGTGATTGGATTTTTTTATTTTAAATCTTTTTTTTTTTAGTATTCTCTGTGCCATCTTAGTTTCTCTTATTTTTTTTCTAGCCTGATCTATGTTTTTTTTTGTCTGTCTCGAGACATCAAGTCTCTCCCTCAGCTCCTCAGCCTCTGCTGGATCTGGAGCTCCAGGTCACCATTCCTGATCTAGAAACTACAGCCTGACACTGTGGTTTAGTTCATATTTATGTTTTGGGTGCTGGGGGAAGGATGGGGAATGCCATCCCTGTCTGTTCCAGTGGCTGATCACAGACCCCACCGTGCCAGAGCTGGAGGGAGACAGGTTTTTCTCTTGGACACTTGTAATTCATTCTCAGTCTTCTCTGAGATGGCCAGAGAAGCTGCCTGAGCAGAGCACACAGAAATGCTCCTTGTCACTCAGCAGCATGCCTCTGGTGGGAAGGTTTCTCTAGAAATACCGCTGGGGATTAAAGCCAGGGCGTTTCCATTTGTGTCTCCAGCCTGAGTGATCGTGCTCTGACAGCAGGCAGAGCTTCCTTTTGAGACCATGAATTCACATGGAAAATAACCAATATGGCCTGGGTATTATTTTCCTCTTCTTCTCCCCTCCCAAGCTGCACTGATTTGGGGAAGGGGGCAAGGAAAGACAGGGTGCTTAAACTCTGGTCTCCCCTTTGTAACGCCAACCTCCCCTGAAGTGTTCCTGGAGAGAGAAAAGAGAGAGTCTGTTTGTGCACAGTCATCTTTGGATGTCAGATGGACTTAATCCAAGTTATATTTACCATGACTGAGTTTCTCTCTGCTTCCCATGTTCTTCTGAAAAACGCTGAAGTGTTTTATGCAAAGTGGATTCTCAGCTGTAATTGGGTGTCTCTGCTAAGAGCCTTAATAGTAGCAGCTACTGAATGAATCACAGTCCATAAACTCTTCTGCTGTCTCCAGGAATGGGTCTTGCAGAGGTGGGAGCAGCAGGAATATGAGGAAACAAAGCTGTGTGTGTGGTGGGAGGGGGGGAGGCTCTTCAGAGCCATTGTTCCAGCTCATTTCACATGCACTCAGACGTGTTTCCTGAAGTGGGGCTGAGGTTGATCATTCTCTTCTTGCTTCACACCTGCCTTGGTTTCCTGAATTGCTCCTGCAGCTCCTCTGCCGTGAAATCAAATTTCAGAACAGACCCAGCTGTACAAACCTTGTGGGGAGAGCTGGTTGTCTTGTTGGTCCAGTGGGGAGCCCAAATAAAGGGGATGGAACCAACCACCTCTGCTCTCTGGTGTGCACTGAAACAACAGAAAGGTTCAAGGAGGGAGATAGGAAATGGCACGAGGAAGAGCAGAAGTGTGTGAGTGACAAATCCCAAGGTTATGTCCTTGTCTCCAGGGAAAACCAATCCTCAGAGTTTGTAGGAGCATCCGTGGATGGCAGGGAGAGGGAACTCTGCAGACCTGAGACGTTCTAGAACACGTGGGTTTATTGCAAGGATGGGGGTAAAAAGGGCCTTTTGCCTTCAGCCACCAGCCTGGGCTGAGGGGAAGTCCCAAAGAGAGAGGGAGAGAGAGAACAAGAGGGTGAGAGGTGAGAGAGGAGAGAGCAAGAGAGCCAGAGAGAGGTGGCAGGGTCAGAGCACAGGGGGAAGAGATAAGAGAGAGCTGGAGAGAGGAAGAGGGCTAGAGAAAGAGCAAGAGAGGAGGAGAGTCAGAGAGAGCGAGGTCTTTGTTACAATACATTATATCTCCTTTTGTGTTGAATATTCTAATTTACACCAACCAACCAGTACAAGACACAAAACCCTACAGAATCTACATATAGCCTATAAGAACTACTACATTACCATACTGTGTTATATTTTAAACTCTAAAAACTACTCTTTAGACTATTCTCTTTTGCTCCATTGACCTTTGGATCCCTCAGCCAGCAGAAGGGTATTGTTCAATCAAAAAGGATTCTCCTTCAGCTGGCTGGGCTGTTGTTTTCAGGTTATACAGTAACTAAGGCTGGGTATCCTACAACTCAAAGCCAGCTTTCATTTCTATTTCGATTATAGGTTTCATATTTTCAGAATCTTTTGCTAAGCAATCATATTTATAAGGTTTCCCTGATTCATCTTCCCCAACAAGAGCTGAGGATGATTTTTCTCTTTAAGGGCACTTAAGTTGTAGTTGGCTGGATTCACTGATACCTACGTGGAGTAATTAGAGAGGCTTGTGTGGTTCCGAGGGATGTGGCCTAAAAATGAATTTGTTTGGGATGTCTAAAATGACAGACGCTCTCAGAGTAAAGGCAGTGGATGTTTTCAAGCCTGTTATCAGACAGACCTGCCTCAAAGTGACTCTTATCAAAAACCAAATGGATGCTGCCATAGCCTTGACTGTCCAGGGCTGTGTTTGGCACCTGCCTTGCTCTCTGTGTATCTTCCACAGTTTTTTTGATGTTGTTTTCATCAAAAGCCATCTAGGATTGTTGTTTTGAATGGTTATTCCCAGAAATGCACAGTGCAGCAGTTTTTCTGTCCGCCTGAAGAAGAAAACCAGTGTAACAGATAGAACTTAACTTTATCTTCTTTTGACAAAAAGCACTTTTTTTTTTCAAGACTGAGTTTTTCAAACCTTAAAGTCTGCATGGCCTGCCTGCGTGTCATTTCTTGGAGATGACAAGTACAACATGTAATGGTAGAAATTCTCTTCCCAGTTTTAACTGGGTTTACTGGTGAGTATGTCATGAGTGGACTTTGTAAAGAACAGGCAAGCTCTTTGTTTAGTCAGGAATTGGTTTGTGTATGTGGAGAAATAGTGACCTCATGCCTTCTTGGCTTCTTGAGATTTGAGGTTTGCAGCCACTCTCTGACCCTCCTTTTGCAAGGAGGACTTGACAAATGGGGGAAAGCAGCAGAGACATTTCACTGGAATTTATCTCCAGCTTGCAGCTCCTTGCTGATAAATGGGGAGGGCCACTAGCAGCAAACAAGCAGAAGGGTAAACAAGGTTTGGTAACTGCTTTAACCTGCTTGTATTCCCTGTGCAGTGGCAGGGAAACAGTTCTGGCATGAAACAGTTCCTCTAAGGCCAACTTAGTCTTCTTTCACTCTACAGAGCAGATGTAAAACTTCACACTGCCTAAAAGTGCAGAGTTAGCTGCTGTGAGAGGTTTGGAGCAAAAAAAGGAGAGTGGTTTTGGTGTGACAGCCGTGTTTTCAAAGGGGCTGTGAAAAGACAGACTTAATCCTGCCTGCTAGCTGCCTTGGGAGTGAATTAATTGTACTGCAGATCCATAAATTCTGTGTGAGAGGAGGGATCTCCACAGAAATCTGAGTGGTACAGCCCTAATCAGCCTCCCACTGAAGGGCTGAAGAGAGGGCTTGTTATTTCTTCATTTTTTTGTGCTGTCTTTTCAGCTGGAGCCCTTGAGTGAGGGTATTTGTTGATCCAGGAAGCCATCTCAGCCTGGAAAGGTGTATTATTCTTTGTGTCCCCACCCCATGTCTGTGTGTCATGGTTGTCTTGCCTTTCTCTTTTTCAACCTGCCAGCCATCTCTTTCTCAGGGAAGTCATGTTTCCTTACCAAGAAGGAAACAATCCGGGATGGCATTTCTACTGACCCTAAACCCCTTTTTCAGGATCACAGAGTCCCAGGGTGGATCAGGTTGGAAGGGACCACACTGGTCCAAACTTTTGCATCCAGACAATTCTGGAATATCCACAGCAAGGGAGACTTCACACCTTCAAAATTGACTTTTTCTCTCTGTATTTGATAATTCCCCCTGTGTGTAGTTCAGTCCCTTTCTGCTGTAGAATTGCCAGGTGTTTGATTAACTCCACAGTGAAGTTCTGTTTCTGCTGGAAAATGTGTTGTCCCTGCAAGTCACTTCAAGTTTTTTGTTTAGTGAAACAAATTGGATTCAAAGAGATCTCAAAGCTACTGATGTGTAATAAAATTGAAGTCGTTGTTCACTCCACACTGGGCTCGTTACTGAGAGTGAGTAATGTCACCAGGAATCAGTGACCTCAACTCCAAATGTGGTATCTGCAGAAAAATAGATGCCACTTCTCCAAGCTGGTGAACATGGGAGGTGGAGAATCAAGTGTTGTTTCCCCACCCACATTCTTCTGGGTGAATCACAGCCGTGGACCCTTTCTGCTGAGCCAAGATGACAATGGTGTGTTTACACCACCACTGACCTGCTCAAAGTGGAATGTCAGCCATGATACTGGTTGGGTTTTTATTTATTTATTTATTTTTAATCGTCTTTGGCATCAAAAATGTAATTTGTTGTAATGAATGCTCACAGCCTCTAACTTTCAGGATGTGCTGAAGTACCTACAACAGAGCAGTGTGCTTCAAAAGGAAGACTGCTGTTTAAATATTTGGTTGTCATGGGGGAAAACATCATCTGCCTGAAGAACAAAACCATTTTTCCCCTGTCTGTGAGCATTGCCTTCTGGAAAGAGACAAAAACTAATCTTTTTGCTGCTGATTTAAAGTGCCTGAATTCAGTTCTGTGACCAAGTGCCACACGAGAATGTGTTACAGTTCTGCTTGACTAACTGGAATCCAAAATACAGTCCAAGAGCTCCAAAGCAGCCTTTCCCTGGCCCCTCAGGTAAAACCAGACCTTGCAGAGTGGGACATGAAAACATTCCACTGCTGCTCGTGTGTTTGCTGGGACTCCACACAGGGCATCAGTAATTCTGGGGGAAATTCAGCCCTGGGTGCCATGGCCAGTGCACCCCTCCTGACTTTGTGCCAGGGGGGGATGGGCAAATGCTGGAAACTGAAGGAGGAATTAGTGTTTTTCCTTCTCTGATATGAACTCCTCTGAGTATCAGAGTTTCCCTTTGCTACAGGACATTTAAATTTACCCATTGTCTGGTTAGTTCTACTTAAAAGTTGTTGGGTTTTTTTAATTGCCTCACATTCTTTGCTTCTTGTTCATGAAAAACTTAACAGCATCTTAGAGAGAAGTTGTTAAAAAAGCTCTTTTCAGATTTCCAGAGATGTCAGAGAGGATTCTTCTGTCTGGAGGCGTGGAAATCTTTAGTGAAATAATGTATTTATTACTTCATTTCCTGAAACATTTCGGGTCCAAACATGAAACTGTTCAAGTGTACATAAAGCCCTGGCAGGCAGCCCTGCCTGTGGCAGCTCCTGCTGAGGGAGTGAGCTCATCCTCAGCTCAGGGGAGGCAGGTGAAGCATCAGCTCTAGAAAAAACCTGCAGGTTTTGGGTCCTTTGCCCTCCCTGGCACTCATCCAGCAGTGTCAGCCACAGCTCAGGTGAGACCCCACCTGCAGAGCTGCCCCAGCCCTGGGCCCAGCACAGGCAGGAGCTGGAGCTGCTGGAGAGAGCCCAGAGGAGGCTCCAGGATG
>JANPWX010000226.1:237013-275572 GCA_024734555.1 Trochalopteron elliotii
TTCCCTTCCCTTCCCTTCCCTTCCCTTCCCTTCCCTTCCCTTCCCTTCCCTTCCCCATGTCATCCTTCAAGCTTCTGCTTTCATCCATAAAACCTGAATTGAGCACTTTTTCTAGTGTCTCTGCTTGATCCAAGCTTACTTAGGCCATGGAAAAGTTAATTTGTGGGTTTGGGTGTTGCTTATGTGATTAAATGACAATCTGAGAGAACTCTGCCTCATATGACATCAGCTTTCCAGTGAGCTGTTTAAAAAGCAGGATTTTTTTTAATTTTTTTTTCTTTTAATGCTGTGATGGGCCATCATTTCAACACTAGTAAATATTTCTGCTGGTGAGAACAAACTTCCTTTTATAGTATCCACAAGGCTGCTGTTTCTACTGCATCCAGCCTGGAGCAGTTTCCTATTTCTGAGTGTTTGCTCACACTCAGCAGCTCCTGGTGCTCACGTGCTCTGTCTCCCCCTGTTTCTCCCTCAGCTTTTTTAGCCTTGTTGATCTATTATTGTGGCTTTGGCCAGACGACGCCAGCTTTCAGCATTTCATGGGGCTGGGAGAGCAGCAGCTTCCTCTGCCTGTGAGAGAGACCATGATGTCATCAGCTACTTTGGGTTCCTGATGCTTCGGTGGATGTGGAAAGAATGCAAACAGCACTTTCCAGATGTTCTCTGGGCAGCTGGAAAACCATACATGGATTGTTTGCTTGGGGAATATTGCTGGGCTGTTTGGGAGGCAGCAGTGAGAAGGGTCATGGAAACACAGCTCCTGTGCAGCAGTGCTGTCAGGGGTCTCACAGAGGGCTGTAAGTTTTGTATTCTCAGTATCTCTTGCTGAGCAATCCTGTTTGTAAGCTTTTCCTGTCCCATCTGTCCCAACATTAAGTGATGGCACAGTTTATTCAGGGCTCGAGCTGGGCAGCTGAAATATCTTTCTCCCTGCTCTGCATTGCCTCTCGTCCCTTCCTTCCTCCAGCTTCACCTCCTCAGTGAGGCACAGAGTCCTCCTGATCTCCTGCAAGGCAAATGCTGTTTTGTTCCTGCAGTTCCTCAGGGTCATCTCAGCAGTTAAGACTAAAGAAAAGAGCAATCATCTAGTTTTTAAACTCCCAGTACAATATTTGATACAGCAGGAGCTACTGAATAAACACAGGGGTGTTTCATCTTGGTGCAGTGTCAACTGGGAATTTGGAAGCCCTCTCCAGGGCTGGAAAAAGCATCAGCTCTCATTCACTTGTGGCACATCCAAAAAAGTCTATTTTGAGGGAGAACCGGTCACTTCCTTCTTTAGGGTGGCTGGGTGGGTGTTTTTTAATGCATTAATTAATTTTTATTGAGTGATGGAAAGACTGATGTCAGAGCTGCATTGCGGTTGGGCGTGCAGGAGCACAAGGTGGTAGGAAATAATCCAGCTAACACATGAGGGCAGGGAGAGTTTAACCATGGCCAGTTTAAAATAGCAAAGCTGAGCCCTGTGGATATTAAAAGCTATGACAGAATCAAAACAAGGGTCTAATATTAAGCTGGGTTTTGCTGGGGGAGGAACAAACCTGTTGGGTTGATTTCTGTTGTTGTATCCAATGTCCAAGGGATGGTTTTTTTTGTCTCAACACCTGGGTTACTGACTGTGGGGTTGTCTGTTTTTGGCTCTGCAGGATGCAAATGACACGGGGCAGTGTAGGTTGTATTTCATTGGGGTTTTTTTTGCCAGACATCTTTATTCAGGAGTCTGTTGAGTATCCTTTTCTTTTTACAGTGGTCTATAAACTTGTCCAGCATGACTTCTTGCCTGGCTGCTCTCACAGTTCAGATTGCACAGATCCACAACAGGGAGGTGGAGGGAAATGCTTTGGAAATGGGAGCCAAGACAGAGCACAGTTACATAATTGTACAAAAGAAAAGGGTTTTTTGTTTTGTTTTGTTTTGTTTTTCCTTCCCATATCCTCCTGCCTACTGAAAAAATGTTTTTGGAAAGCTGGATGGAAAAAACTTCAGCCTTGTTCATCCCTGTGGGGGCATGAAATGTATTGAAATGTTCCACCTGTTTTATGGCTGGTGCTTTTCCTCTTTCAGGTTTGACATCTACAGGAAGGTGCCAAAAGACCTTACACAGCCAACCTACACAGGGGCCATTAGTAAGTAACTTCTTTTTGATGTCCTTGCATAGCCCTGGTCTAAAATTAAAGATTGTTTGGCCTCTCTGTCTGCAGAGAGTTTTTTTAAAGGGGTGTTAAGCATTGGAAAGGGTGGCCTTTGTTGCTGAGGCAGCTTGTTCTGCCCATCAAACAGTGGAATAGCTTGTGTCAGTTCAGAATTGTAGCATCACAGAATGGTTTGGGTTGGAAGGAGCCCTGAAGAGCCTCCAGTCCCAAACACTGATAGTGATCCACTCTCACTCCCATGTATCAATACACAGACTTTGGCTGATACACATCTCTTGCCTTGGGCCCCTTTTCCTTCCTTCCTGCTCCTGAGGGAGGCTGGAGGCTGAGTAATGCCATTTCACACAATTATGTGCAGCAGTGAGCTGCCTGGGCAGAGGGCTTGGTAAACACAGATCAGGCTGATCCTGCCAGGCCTGTCATTACCCTCCTCATGCAGCTTTCCTGTCCTGTTGAGCAGGGACTTCCTTTGATCAGGGAGCTGTGCCCCACTCAGCCGTGCTGGTAGATGGGTCAGTAGTCCTGTATGTCACTGCTGACGTGAGTGATGTCACATCCCTTGGTGACAGCACAGGACTGAGTCAGTGCCAGTGAATCAGGACACAAAGGAAAGCCCTCTGTGAGCTGAAGAAACTCCTCGCTGTGAGCACGGTCCAAAAACAGGCTGCCCAAGCTGCTGTGGAGTCTCTTGTGATGGTTCTGGCTTCTTTTTCTCTGCCAAGGCCTGAAATTTCTAGAGTCCCAACAGTCTCTGTCCTTGGGGATGCTCCAAACAACCAGAGCTGGCCCTGAACAACCTGCTCAGGGCAGAGGAGTTGGATGAGATGATCTCCAGAGAGGTCCCTGCCAGCTTCAGCTATCCTGTGCTTCTGTGGAGATAACACATTTCCCTAAATATTTACTCTCAAAGTCCTTGTCCCCTGAGTTGTCCTGGCCACTGAATTACTTGTATCCCAGCTCCCATTTGGGTTTGCTGAAGTTGTGAACAAAGAGCTTGACTCAAACTGTTTGGGAATTCAGGGGCGGATGAGATTTAGTGTTTTGAAAGAACACTTTGAACTTGTGAGTGATCCTGCCTTCTCTCCTGTTTTGGAAACTAAGAGTTCCCACACTGCCACTGGGCTCCCTTTGAGAATTTGTCTTGTTATGAATCACCTGCAAAAGAGTATTTTAGAAGCAAAAAAAAACCATCAAAGGCCATTGAGTTTAGGCTTTCAGATCTGCAGTAAACAGCTCAAGTGATAAGTCTGTTGTGGGAAGGCTTGAAGGTTGTGACTCTTACTTACAATTATTAGCTGAGTTATTTCTCCCTATTGTTATTTGCAGCTTCTCAGGCTTTGATTTTCTTCTCTAACTGGTTCTCCTTCTTTTTCTCAGAGTGTTTTTAGGCAGCCTGATAGAAGCTTCTGAACCACAAACTGGTGGCTTTGCCTGTGAGAGGATCTTGTGAGCAGCTTTTCTAATGGGCTCTTCTGTCTGACCAAGCCTGTGGCTTGTAATTTGAAAGCCACTAATCTTAAGTGTTGTAGGAGGCCATGGATGAGACCAGCCTGTTGCCAGGCCAGTTGGAAGCCTGGGAAAGTTGCATGACCTGGTGATAAAGTGCTTTAGGGAAGTCAGCTTGTGTTAACACTGGGGGCTTGAGTGCAGGGAAAGGTTCTGGCCTCTCAAAAAATCTTTTAGGCTTTAGTAATCATGTGGAATTACTATGCCTGCAACTTTATTTTGGCTTTCTCTAAGTCCTCCAAGTTTTACAGAGCAGATATAAAATAGTCCATGATACCCAGCTATTAATTTAGGCCTTTTCCATATGATTTCTGGTGAAACCTTAGTTCAGCATCACTTCTGGTGCTAAAGGCTTTCTGGAATAGGAATGGACTTCCTGCAGGATTCCAGCAGTGGGGTTTGGATTGTGAAAAGCTCTATTTTCAAAAAAAGGTTGAGGTTTATTAGGGAAGAAGGCACAGATCAGATTACAGAAGAAAAGAGATGGAAAAGAGTAGCTCTGCTCCTGACACCAGGGCTGAAGGAGCCAAATCTTTTAGGGAAGAAGCAGCTAAGGGGGAGAGTAAGTGTTGGGGAATTTTGAGGGAGAAGAGTGGGTGATCTTGAACATGAGCATGTTCAGAAGCCAACTGGAGTGTTGTTGAGGCTTTATTAGGTATGGCTTTTTAATTCCCAGTTCTGCAGTGACCGCTGCATACAGGACACTTCAGATCTGTGTGGTGGCCACTCAGCTACAAACAATTTTTTTAGGAATGAAGGAACCAAGAACAATCCACTGCCATTTACTTGGAGTGAGGTTTGTCCAGAACAACACAGCCACTGCTGTGGACTTCTCTGGGAGGTATTTAGAAGTTACTCATTCCTTTTCCTCAATAAAAATCCCTTCTTCAGGCAGCATCCCCCTCGTGCTGTTGTCCCTCTTCCACCGGGTTCTGCAGGACCTCCCATGTGTGTAGCGTGTTTGTGGTGCCACTGTGACAGACGTGGTGACAACCTGGCCATGTTTGGGTACAGAGGCAGCAGCAGCAGCACTCCTGGCTGCCTGACAGTTGGCATCTGGCTGGACAGGAGCACTGGGGCTCTGGAGAGGAGCCTGCAGCCCGGGCAGCTGCTGTCACCATCCTGCTCTCCAGCCCCTCGGTGTGGGTGCATAGTTTGCATGCACATGTTGTATGCACACATGGAAATGTTATCCAGAAATACTCGGTGCTGTTTGGGGGCTGGAGTTTTAAATACACATCAGGAAATATCCCAGTTATGATTCACATGGCGCCTGTAACAGGACCCGTTCCTTGCTCTTCGTAGCAGCCTGCTCCATTGAATAATAAATACTATTAATTTTATGCCTTAATATAGACATGGCTCCACGTTCTCAGTCTGTGTGATGTGTTAAACACTTTGCCTTTCCCTCATTTCTCCTGGGGTGGGGAGGCAGAGCCAGGAATGTACGTAGATGGGGTATGTGGCAGAAGGGATAAGGACAAAAAGGTTAGTGCAGGAATAAAAACCTTGGCAGAGTTTCCCATCCTTTTGGGATTGCAGATTAGCCAACAGCAGTGTGTCTACACCAGCAACCTTTGATATATTGATCGTGTTATCATATTAGAGCTCCAAAAAACCTGTCCCAGATGTTGTTGGAGCTCTGTGGGAATGTTGCTGTTCTCTTGCAGTTAAGCGAAGCTTTATGTATGAATTGTTTGATTCTGTCTGATCCCAGCCTTTAATCTACTTTTCCAAATATAATACACTTGTCAAATGTGGGTGGTAGGACTGCACATTTGCATGGAAGCAAGTAAAAGCCTTCACTGTGAAAGAAGCAGCTGAAGCACCCCGTGCATAAATTCCTGTGCTGGGAAAGTCGCCTGTGCCTGCAGCTCCACGCTGAGAGAGGAGCTCCTGTTCTGCAGCTCAGGAGATGCTGCCTCTGGAGAGAGTACCTGATAATGCTGTCACATGAGTCTCATGCCAAAAACTCCCCCTGCCCTGGAAATGTGTGTGTATAGGGAGAGTTTTAACAGTCAGTGCAAGTGTCCAGTGTCCTCTTTCTCAGAGTGTCCAGCAGCAGATGCCTGAGAAGGAGCAGGAGGGGCAGGTTAAACATTTCACCAGGCTTTGCTCAGTTGGCTCCTGAGCTTCCTAAGCTGCAGTTGGTTCCTTTGTGTTCAGTATCCCTCAGTGGATTTCTTCCTCAGGGATGTATGATTCCTTTTTGTAATTTAACAGGTTTTATTTCTTAAGCATCCATAGTCAAGAATCTCAGAATTTAGTTGTGTAAAGGAAAACCTTCTCTTATTTTTAACCTCTCCTTTCCCTGTTGTTCCCATACTGGAAGGGACAGTCAGTAGTTGTTTCCCACTCACCTCCTTCAGGCTGCTTATGATTTTATATCCCCCTCTCATGTGCACCCTCAGTAATCTCTTTTACAGCTTCAAAACTGACTCTGTGGTTTGAAGACTGGAAAAACCATTGAGGAGCTTTGAAAGTCAGTTCCTGCCAGGCTCTTCAGGGCATTCTTGTGGGTTTTATTAGATACAGGTTAGTGGAATTTTTCTGTGCTATGTTTGGTGAGTATTGTCACAAACCTTCACTGCAAGAGCTGAACTGAAGATGGACTTGAGGGAGCAAGTACTGGAAAAGAAGATATTTTGATGATATAAGTGGCAGAGAAGGAAGTTTAAAAATTGGAAGAGAGAGGAAGCTCTGGGAGGGAATTTAGTTAGGAGTTAGTAGTAGCAGGCTTTCCTAGAAGTGCTGGAGAGCAGAGAGGTCTGGCTGGTGCTGTGGAAAGTCTTTATGGGATTACAATAAGCAGCAAGGAATATGGGAAGCAATTAAAGAAAAAAGAGTTTTCTACGTCAAACACTCTCCCCTGCAGCTGCCAGAGATCAGACATCTCATGTCACTCTGTCAGTGAGGAGCAGCACAAACACTGCATCTACTCATGGCCTGCCTTGGTTGCTTTTTTTGGGCTCTTATGTAGGTGTGGATGTTCTCACAAGAATTTGCTGCTGTGCTTTAGGCAGACCTTTCTCCTCCCCCAGCCCCGTGCCAGGGGCTCAGCTGGATCACAGCCCTGGTCACCTCCTGTGTCCTGACAGCCAAGACTGGGGAGCAACTGTGTGGCCATCTGAGGTTTCTCTTTAGGAATTAATATCCCTTCTTGCTTCCTGTTTTCCTGCTGGTCTTCAGGGTTTTTTTCCCTCTCTTTCCTCATCCTAGCTAGTGGATTTTTTGGCATCTCTGTTAATCCCTTGCACTTCAGAGAGGGTCATTAAATGAGTCCACAATTGAAATTACTCTGATGAGGAAGCAGAAGCAACGCATTTCTCCTTCCTGAGAACTGGAAGAATGAGGCACAAGGCTTTAGGTCACTCAAGGGTCTGTCTCAGCACTTGCCCTCAGCACCTCTTTCCTTCCCTTGCCTCTCACATTCTTTAGCAAGGGAGTTTGGGACTGTTGTTGTGTGATAAAACTGTTCCCAGCCTGTTGTTACTTGAGCTTCCTGAAGGAATGGGCAGTCAGGCTGTGCAGGTCATATGGAATAAAGCTGAGGAGCAGGGCTTTTTTTTTTTAATATATATATTTCTCAATCCTAATTAGTGGCTCTGGTGAAGTGGTCATTTCACAGAGAGCTGTGCTGGGATGGAGGGGTTGTGTTGAGGTTGTGCTCTGGCTGTCACAGCCCTGGAGGAGCCTGTCAGCTCCTGCTTTGCCCTTCTGTGAGTGATTCATGGTGGATTTGGGTATTGTATTGAACACAGAGACACACTGCAGCCCTGTCTCCTTGAGCTGGCACATCCTTGTCTGCTGCAATCATCCCTGATCCATAGGATTCACAGCTGTGCTTCCTTCCAGCCCCTCCTGTGTGGGTGACTGTCACTGCTGCTTGAATGTCCCTGCTTTGAATAATTTCCTGGGGAAGAGTAAACAGTAACATTCCAGTAACTTTGGGTTCCCTCCATGCAATCCAGGTAGGAATTCTTAGGAAAGATGTGAGACTTGTTGTCTGGGTACCTCACAGGTCCTTCAGTGAGGATTTTCCCTCTCTGCAGAATCAATATGTCAGCAAGGAGAGAAATCAGAGAAGTCAGGCACTGGCTGGACAATTCCAGTGTTGCCATGTCTCTGCTGTCCCAGGCTGTGAGGTGCCTTACACAGAGCTTTGGAACCTGACAAAGAGCCAAAATGTCATCCCCAAAACACCACGTTAGGGGACTGGGTGCTTTCAAAGCAAGGAGGTGCTGGTTCCTTTTGCCTTCTGGAGGTTTTAATAGTGATAACATTGGGAGCCAAGGCTCCAAAGTGATGTTGGCAAGCAGTTGTGTCAAGGAGAAGGGAGTGCTGGCAGACCAGCGTTGTGTGCTGAAGGTGGAGAATGCAGGAGCTGTGGGGAGATGGAAATCAGGACAGAAAAAGTGGCCCAGAAATGAAAAATACCCCTCAGGATGTTTGGATATTGGCATGGCATTGAAGTCACTGCTCTGGTGAGCTCCTCTGGGTCATGGACTCTAAAGATTGTTAATTCTCAATTATGTGTGGTTGGCATATCCAACCAAAAACCAGTTTTTGTCTTTTGTTAGACATCCAAAACTAACCTTTTCCTCTCCTTACCTCTGTTCCAGTCTCTGTCTGCTGCTGTCTCTTCATATTGTTTCTCTTCCTGTCTGAGCTCACCGGATTCATAGCCACTGAAATGTAAGTAAAAGTCATGTTTTCCCCTTGTTTGTGTGGATGTGAATCTTTACAGCTTTACTGTGATCTGAGAGAAATACTCCTGTAATTTCACTAGGTCACTTAGTTGCCTAATGGGTTTGGGATTCCTTTAGGTTGAGTCCAAATTCTCAGACATCCATTCAGCTTTTTAATTTGCTAAAATTAATAGGCAAACTTGGTTCTGAACTATTTTTGATAGAGAAAGCTGTTCCAGACTTGCTTGATCCTTTATTAGCTGCATGCTGGATTGCATAATTAGCAGCATGGAGAAATGGATTGCATAAAATAAGAATTATTAGTTTAATATCAATAATTGTTTTTTTTTTTTGGAACAGCAGAGCTGAATCTCTGATTCATGCAGGTAGCTTCATTAATGTGTGAATTTTTTCTTCTCCTGTTGAGCCTTACTAGGAAACCCTGTTCACAGGTTTTGTGCCTGAGGACAAGTTGCCCCAGGTGGTGACAGCTTTGAGAAAAATGGAAATCATTTCTACTTTTAAAAACTGCTCATTGAACAGGCATGGAGCACTTATTAACACCGAGTTAATCAGATTTTTATTTTTTTTCCCCTGTTCTCATGTTCTTCCTTCCTCACAGTAAACTTTTAGTAATTCTTAACTTATCTACCTTTGTTTTGGGCTCTAGGAAACCTTCTCCATCACCTTGCTGATGTGGCAGTGAGCTCACTGAGCATGAGGCACAGTTCCTGGATAGTTGGGAAGGGTGGAACCTCTGTCAGGCTCACATGATGGTCCTGACAGCCACAGATGTCAGTGCTGAGCAAAAAGGCTCTGAAACCTTGGTCAGATGGAGCATTTTGATAACCAAGAGGCTCTTTCATTGTTCTTGTGCAGCTCTGTCTTGGATCAAGAATATAATTTCAGGAATTATGTTAATGTTGACTAATGTTTAACTGAAGGCAGGAGTGTAATCAAGCTCCAGGTCGTTTTGTGTGCCTGTTGCACGTTTACTTCAGAGATGGTATCTCAGATTTCTTGCTTGCTCACTGTTTCTTTGACTTCAGTTCCCTGTGTTTGCTTGTGAAATCCGGTGTCACCTTCTCACCCACTGCACAGAGCTGAGTTTCCTGGGGTTTCTTGTTTTAAAAAAACAGAGAAAAGCTAGACAGACTGCTTCCAGTAAAGCACTGCTTTTTCTTGCTCTCCTCTTAGATCTCATTCTCTTGCCTGGTTTTCTTTTCTCTTTCAGTTAATGCTTTACAGGAGGAATTAGTAATATTTACCTAGTTTTGACCCAGTTCTTGGAGTGTACTTGTCTTTATCTAGTGGCAGTTTCCTGACTAGAAATTCCTTTTTGAACAGCACAATTGCATAATTCTCTGAGGCCTCTTCTTGCTTTTTCCTTAAGAAGATGATGCATTTTCCACGAAAATATTGGGAAGTGCTGTAAGCATGCCCAGCTGGCAAGTTCCTCATTAAAACCTCAGAGAGGTGGTAAGTGCCTTTCCCAGCAGGAGCTGTGTGGGGAGGGGGTGTTTGCAGGCCATAAAGCAGTAAAAATTGAGAGGGGATGTCATGCAAGAGCCTGGGACAAATGACTGCAGGAACCTGGATTCGTCACGGACTGTCCAACACAAAAGCTCACACAAAGAGTAGGAAAACCTCCTTCTGATGAGTTACAAGTCATCAGGCTCTTGCTGGGAGCATTCACCCCCAGCACTTGTGAAAAGGTTCTCCCAGAAGAGTGGAAACACTTCACAAAGTCACTTCAAGACCTTCCCAGTTCAGCGACTTCGAAAGCAGGAGTGAACTTTTATTTTTTTTTCATTTCTTACTCATTGGTTTCTCTTCTGAGAAACCCAGTACAAGTTGTTGTGAGCCTCTCGTGGTTCCCTTTCAGTCAGGTATTACTGGCAGTGCATTGTGAGGCAGCTGAGCCTCATCACTGGGAATAAGAATTGTGAGCTCTGCGTGGTCTGGAACTTGTGAGAGCTCTGTGCTGCCATTAAACTGGGTAATAGCAAATAACAGAGAAAATACTGTCTCAAAAAGGGGTTTTGAGCCTTGTTTGCCCATGATCCAAATACTTAAAAATGTATGGAAGATTCCTTATGTGCAAACTGCTGTCATCAACTTTGATTGCAAGCTTCAAGGTTGTTTTTTTTTTAAGTATTTAGAGTCTCCTACAACAGATACCTCACCCAGACTGAAGTTTCCCAATGCCAGCCAGGACCTGAATGATTACAGCTGGGCAGTTACATGGGATGAGCCTCCCCTGTTTTGTCACTGCCAACTGTGCTGTGAGACTGCATCACTCTTTCTCCTTTTGTGTCATATTTCCCTTCAAGCACTTGACAGAGCCAGGCTGGGTGGGGAGAGCTGCACAGTTTTGATGGCAAGGTGAGCACTTGGCCTGGTGTTTTACATCAGGGACGTGGCAGGTTCCCTGCTGAGCACTCCTGCTTCCCTCACAGCCCTGTTACACCGAGAAAAACACGAGGAAAGAAGGTCTGCACCACACTGACCCCAAATACTCACTGGCTCCTGCCCACTGCTGGACTTTCTTCCACATTCACATGAATGCAGCAACCTCAGTGCCTGGTATTACTCGAAATCTCAGTTTGGCCACTCTTGCCCAACTTCAAAGCTGTTTTTCCTTGACCAGCCCATTGTCAGTAGCATTTACAGTCTCAGCTGCTGAAGGCTTGTCTGGCTGGCAGACAGCCAAGAAATGACACCCTCGTCTCGAGGATCACAGTCATAGCCCTAAACCCAAACATCACCTGTGTGGGGAGGACAGCAGCTGTGTCATAACTCGTGTGGGCATTCCTAATGAGCACCAAGGCTGTGTCTGTGCACAGGAGCTGACTCCAGTTAGGAAGTCAAACCAAGACACTGCAGGAAGCTCATGGAAGGGGTAACACACTCTAAAGGCACATCCTATTCTGCTGCTGACGGGTTTCCTGGGGAGACCAGCCCTGAGGAGGGTAGAAAACTCCCAAGTTGCTCATCTTCCAGATTTATCCTGTGACCCTCACAGGCCTGTGAGCAGTCCTGAAGGAAATCCAAGCTTGGCACTTAGGTGGGGCTGCATCCTTCCCAGGAAAAGCACAGTGAAGGGCTGGTAAGGGGAAAGGAGCTTTTTTTCGTTTCTTAGTCACAACCCATCATTGGCATTAAGGGGAGGGCAACTTTAATTCTGGAAGTCAAGGATCTGCTTGATTTTCAGTTTTTTTTTTTTAATCCAGACTGAAAGTTACAGAAGACTTAGTGCAGACTTCAGGCTTTGGAATGTCCCCATCCCTGGAGGTGTCCAAGGAGCACCTGGATGTGGCACTCTGTGCTCTGGGCTGGGTGACAAGGCGGGGATGGGTCACAGGCTGGACTCCATGATCTTGGAGGTCTTTTCCAACCTAAGTGATTCCAGACCAAGAACCTTGATGAGTCTCCTCAGTTCTGTAAAAGATAAAGCAAAGGAGCTCTGTGCTCCACATTGGAACCTCTGAAAGACGAACAGCATCAAACACTCTTATCCCACTGAGCCAATGACTCAAATGGCTGAAGAAATTTAGCTAAAGGGTTAAATGTGCCTGGTTTTTCCTGGGCAGGATCAACAGTTGGTTGAGTTGAGAGCAGTCTGAGGGCTCAAAATTCCTTGTCCTGCCTTTAGCAGCCTCCTCATTCCTCTGCTGCTGTGTTGCAAATCAGGAGCATAGAAATCACCCATCTCTTCTCTAATTAACTCAGATCAGTGCTAGACATTAATAGCTGGCAAAGATGATAATCTCACAGTTTTATCACTCTAATTAGGTCATGAATTATGTCCTGTAAGATCAATAATAGTTTTCCAAGTATTCCATCATTAAGGATTAAAGATGTAATTAACTCATCTAGTCTGCCTTGCATTGGCAGCCAAGGGAAGGGGTAGGAGGGTATGAATGTGGTGCTTGTGGTATGAATGTTGCTGCTCAACGCTAATTCATCTGCCACAGCACACTGTAGGAAGAAACAGACTGTTCCTGGCAGTGTTTGCTTTTTCTTTCTGTTTTGTTTTTTTTTTTTTTATGTAATAACAGACAAGAACCTATCTGAAGTGACAAGTTTGCTAATTGGAAAGCTGAGCCCCCCTGCAAGGCAATTAATTACTTAAGCAGAAGATCTGCAGTAAAATTATGCCTTTTCATGAAAGCATAAACCATGAATCATGGACTCATGGAATACCCTCAGCTGGAAGGGACCCACTAGGATGATCAAAGCCCAGTTCCTGGCCTGAAACAGGATAGCCCCAAGAAGGCTGTCAGGAGTGTGGGAGGAAGCAAAACTCCAGGAGTTTCAGGGTGCAGTGTTCCTTGTCCACACTGGATTCATTTGCATGCCCAGGACTGATCCTGCAGAGCAGCAGGATTGTCACCAGACCTGTCTTCAGAAGCTTTCTGTCCCATAGCTCTCCAGAGTATGTGGGGTGTGTTTTGTGGCTCTCAGCCCATGGAAATGGTACAAACCAGCAGAGTGTGATCCTGCTGCAGCAGGGGTTTCTTCTGCTGCAAACCATAATCTGGGAGCACAAGCCAAAAGATGCCACAATTCCTGTGTGCTGACACTAAGCTGGGGATGCACCTCCAACCCTGCTGGCTCATCCAGTTGAGGCAGATGAAATGCTGGAGCCAAGCAGCCCAGCACAGGCAGCACAGCTTTGTAGGCAAAGGGGAATGGATGGGAGTTGTAATGCTGCTCCTGCCACGGACTGACCTTGAGACAGACACTTTTCTGCAGAAGGATGTAATCCTTAGCAGCCCTGAGAGAGGTAGGCAGGTAAGAAGCTTAATGAATGTTTGGGTAGCAAGGTGGGGATTACCTAACACGAGGTGTTAGACATTTGTGTGGGGTTGCTGTGCCCTGTGTGGGCTTGCAGGAAGAGGAAGGTCGTGTCATGATGTCACCTGCAATTCCTGACTCAAGTGTACACTGACGTCTTTCCAACCCCTCTCCTTCTTCCTGTCTCCTGGAGAGCTGTAATTCCTTCCTTTGTAGGGCAGCGTGTTTGCTGTGCTCCACAGCTGATCTGGGACAAGGACCTTCACACTGGAGAGCTGATGGGGATGCAGGAGATGACAGATATCACAGCAACAGACACATGGTGCAGTAGAGAGTTTGCTGACCTGCTTGTTGTTTCTTCACGCAGATTGAAAAGAAGATTTGTCTGATGTTTTCTGCTCTGGCACCACTGAAAATGTGGTGGTGCAGGAATCCCAGCCTTGGAGGGTTGTGTTTCTGGAAGGTGGCTGGTTAGAGCTGAAAGGGCAAGTGGAGCCAGGAGGGCTCATCTGAAAAAGTCTTTTGAGAAGCTTTGGGCTTCCTCAAGAAAGAATAATTATTTTCCCTCTTAGGCATGGGGTCCTGGAGATCAGAGGGTGCCTCCTGGGAGTTGGAGGACAAGGTGAATTGCAGCTTTCTGGAGTAAGTGGCTGTATTTTCTCTGTGGCTGATGACTGAGGAGGAGGCTGGCTGATTGTTTGCTGTGAAAGGGGGAGAAAAAAGGCAGAAACCTGAAGCAGGGACATAGGACAAGGAGGACAGAGGACAAGGCAGATGTGTTTAGAGAGCACCCACGCAGTGTCTGAAGCTCTGGAAGGTGGATGCAGTGCCCACCCTCAGATCCAAAGGGCTGCAGGCTCTTCAGCTGTTGAAGTGCTGAAGTGAATGGCCAGAGCTGCTGGGTGGGAATAAGTCACTGGGTAAGTTTTGTTTCTGGGGAAACAAAGCTGTTGTGTCATAAATCTGAGACCTAAAGCAGGGGGAACAGGTCTGACTTTCTTTGGACAAAACCCTGAAGCCATGTCGTGCCCTCTGGCTGCTGTGGCCCCCTTTCCTCACGTGCCATTGGCATGATCTGGCCAAAGGGTCCCTCCAGCTTTTTGCGTGGAACGCTGGAAGTTTGGAAAGCCAGCAGCCCAGCAGCATCACTCAGGAATGTGAAGTATTTCCAAGTGGCTCTTTCTGGAAGTGAAGCAGATTCCTGGTGTGTGGATCATGGAGAAACTTCCCTCCCGTTCCTTGGGTCAGTGGTGGGAGGCTCCAGCTCTCACCTGTCGTGTTGCACCCCTTGTACTTTCAGAGCTCTGCTCACCCTCCTTTATTGTGCTGCTTTTATTCAAATATTCCTTAGTAGCAGCCAGGAAAACACCAACTCCTGCGTGTTTGGAGAAGGTACACCGTGCCTTTGGAGTCACAACATGACCAATATCACTGCCCCTCTCTGCCTGGCCTCAGGTTTTCTTTCCTATGTGACCATCCCAGATTTACTGTTAAAGCACTGTTACTCCTGGGACACTTTGTATTCCAGGACAGACAGCTATAAATTAGAGTCACCCTCTTTTCTTCCATCAGAGACGTTACTCCTTCAGGGAGAGTGACTAGAGGGGGAAATTGTGCTTTTCCTGATATCCCAGGAGAGTCTGATTAAATAGTAGGAAGGCTCTCTGCAATTTGGCTTCGTGGCCCTGGGGAGGAGGATAGCAGGGGACATGTGAGTGGCAGCCCTTTGCCACCCAAACCTGGGTGCCAGTGGTTCACTGGAAGGAATAGCCTTGACCCTGGAAATCTGCATTCCTTGTGAGATTTCCAGAATTCTAATACTCTAAATATTTGAGGAGGGAATGTTGAAAACAGCATTTCTCCTGAGGTTTGCCCCAGCAAGTGCAGCCTGCGGCGTGTTGTCATTGTACCCTTGGTTCCCCATAGTGAGAGGGAATATCAGTGACACACGAAGGATGAACTTTGGAGCTGGATATGTCAGCTTGGGCCCTCAGCAAGAGCTGATCAAGCCATGAGGAGGCAGTGGCTGGAGCTGGGAGGGAGAAGCAGGATCCAGCTGGATGGATGCTCCATGCAAGGTGACACTGCGGGTTGAAATGAGGGGAAGGATAGGAAGGATCCACTGTCACGAGCTGTCTGATGTCTGTGCAGTGATGGATTGGGTTATGAAATCTGGAACATGAGTAGGAGAGGGGCAGGGGGCTACTGGGTAAAGAGGAGGAGGAGGAAGTGGCTGTGAGCCTTGCCCAAGGGACAGGTTGGGAGCTGCTGGTCCAGTGACCGGACTGCGGGACAGGAAGCCAGTTTCCTCTATCTGCAGCTAATGGCTGTGTGACCTGGACAAGCTGCCCTACTTCTCTGTGCCTCAGTGATCCAGCAAGCAGCCAAGTGACGTCAGCACTTGCCTTCCTATGGCAGAGCTTCCCTGTGCACAGTTCATCCCCTGATTTCTGCCAGAGAAATCAGAAATTTGGTTCTCACTCGCTCATCACCAAAGGCTCCTGCACCTTTGCTCTGACAGGTTCAAGGTTAGAAATCAGCAAATACAAACACTGACCACGCTAGGGCTTGTCTCCAGAGAGCTGGGATGTTCAGCTGAGCTGCTGGACCTGCCTGTGCTCTGCCAGCCCTGCTGTGGGTGCTCCTTTTGCCAGGAGGTGCCCGTGGCACTGGCTGGGCATCTCGGCCAGCACAGCATTGGGAAGGAGCCAGGGGTTATGAAATGGGAAAATGGATGGCAGCACTCAGGGAGCACTGAGAGGTGCCTTGCTCTGGGGGATTAATGGCCATCCTGGCTGGAGCTGCTCCTCCCAGCCTTATTTGGATATATGACTTAATCCAGTCGCTGCCCAATCCGTCAGTAATGGACACGTAGAGGAGAGGATGCATTCCACCCAGGAGGAGAGGGCTCAGCCAAAGAGCTACTAACTAGGTCACTGATGAGCAATCTTTCCCCTCCCTCTGTGTCATTTTTATTAATCACTTGAAAAATAGGTTGAGTAATGATTGCAAGCAACTTGTCAAGCCAATTAAAAACAGAGAAAGGTAGGGCTGTGAAGCTGAAGACAAATGCTGTGCTGGTTTTAAATGAGTGTCTGTAAACCCCACTGACCTGTGAGTAATTGCCTCCAAAAAACCTGGCAGCATGTGTGTTTCTCAGTGTGAAGGTTTGTTTCTTCTGACTCCACGGGGCAAACAGTTCATCGTGGCCCAGAGATGTATCACCAGAGCAAAATCACTCTGAATCTGTCTTGTAGCTGCCTTAGTCTGGTTTGACTTTTAGCACGTGGACTCTCCAGTGGGGCTTGTCAAAGAGTTTAGTGCACTTTGAATGTAAAATAAAAATGCTGCAGAGCACTTACTAGTTTTATTTTTGTAATTTGCCTGAATCAAAGTTCCCACAGCTTTATAATTTGCCCAGCTGGAAGAGAAATTGTCAAATGTTATTTGTTGAACAGGGTAAAAAGAGCTTCTGGGTAACCTCACCATCGACTCAGTTCAATGGGGTGAGTCTCCCCAGGGTGGATTCTCCAGGACCATTCAGCAGATTCAGTAATGGGGTTGTTTTGGTTTATTTTTTACGTGTGGGATGGATTGTATGTGCCAACAATAAATATTTATACTCTTGCATTCCTCTGTCTCTCTATCTGTGTTTTGTCTCCCGTGAGATGCGTGCCAGCACTGTGGGTGCTATGAGACAACATTACTCTTTGGGAGGCTGGTGTAGAGTGTGTGAGATCCTGCTGTCCAGGATGTTTCTTCCCATCTGTTCCTGGCTCAAATCTTCTTCTCCTCATCTTTAGTCACCACTTTTGGTTACCATTCATAGATTGAAACGTGATATTAGGGAGA
This sequence comes from Trochalopteron elliotii, assembly GCA_024734555.1. NCBI lineage: Eukaryota > Metazoa > Chordata > Aves > Passeriformes > Leiothrichidae > Trochalopteron > Trochalopteron elliotii. The sequence goes on from JANPWX010000226.1 coordinate 254,013, forward strand.
AGGATGCAAATATGTCGTGCTGCCTTCCTTCTCTTGCTGCTGCTCTGTCAGCTGGCTGGCAATAACAAAAGGCAATTAGTGACACAAATAAGCTTTCCTGGGGGGTAGCTGAGAGCAGCCTTTCTCTAGAACTATTTATGGAACAAATGGAAAAACACATGCTTCCCTCCTGCCTAAAAGGAGTAGCAGCCCAGGGGAGGGGAAGGTTGGATCAATAACCTGCCACCTCTTCAGCATTAGGGTCTTGTTTTGTAGCACCTCTGAGGACTCAGGGCACAGAAGGGTACAGGAAGCACAGAGCAGAAGTTTTGTTTTCTGCTGGTGCAGAACTTGTTTAAAGCCTCCTGTGCTTGCCCAGCAAGAAGTCAAATTAAGCTGTGATTTGCCCCCATTCCATCCTGGAGAGCTTCCCCTGCTCTCTGTTCCCCTGTTGTAGCCATCTCACAGTCAAGCTTCCTCTTTTCAGTCTCCTTTTTCCCCTCCTCATGCAAGATTTTGGGTTTTCCCTGTGGGAAGCAGCCCCGTGCCTGAACCCACCTGTGTTTTTGCCCTCCAGAGTGAATGAGCTCTACGTGGATGACCCAGACAAAGACAGTGGAGGGAAAATAGAAGTGAACCTGAACATCAGTTTGCCAAACCTGCACTGTGAATGTGAGTACCCCTTTCACTGTGCAGCTCTTCTTTGTGCTTTAAGAAATACTTGAAATGAGCCCAAACTGGTACAGTGGCCTTTCTTCTGTAACAGGATGGAAATCAAGTAGCTGCAGCCTCTGCCAATATTTCATTGCTTTCTGTTCCAGGCCAGGGCACCTGTTTTCTTGGATCATGTGTTAGTGGCTGATCTCCTTCACTGGCTTCTTTCTAAACTTTATTTCCCTTTTTTATTTTTTCTTTTATAGCAACCTTTTTGTGTCTGGGAGCAAGAAACCTCCCCAAGTTCCATTGGGAACTCTGAATGCACCAGCTGGTTGTTGGCTCTTCCCAAGTCACCTGCCCTGTCTGCCTGAAGTTTTCTGTTTGTGATTGGGATTGCAGGCAGCTGGCAGGACATGGGAGGTGTATTTGTGTCAAATAGGCAGCGTGGAAAGATTGGTTACAAAGTTTTTCTGATATAACAATTTTTGACAAAAGGACATTATTATGAGCTCAGTTTAGTCAAACGTCAGGAAAAAAAGGTGTGGATTTTTCTCAAGTAAAAGCAACACATGCTTTTCCTTTGCAACCTTCCTGTTGCTTTTTTTGTTTGATTTTTTTTTTTTTTTTTTTTTGTCTTCTCCCTCCCACCCCTGCAGTGGTTGGACTGGACATCCAGGATGAAATGGGAAGGCACGAAGTGGGTCACATTGACAACTCCATGAAGATCCCTCTCAATAATGGGGATGGCTGCAGGTTTGAGGGCCATTTCAGCATCAACAAGGTGAGTGGCAGTGACAGTGGCTGAGGATGTGCTGGCTGGGGAAATGCTGGCAGGATCCATTTGTAAAGATGAAAATTTGAAAATCTGTGTCTCTCCTGTTATGTGTGTGTGTTTATGACCCTGATCAGACAGAAATGGAAGTCAGTGTGGGGAGAGGAGGCTGCATGGCCAGACTCACAGGGAATGTGTTAGATCAGGGGTTTTTCTTCACTCCCCAAAGCAGGTAATGGAGACAGAACTGCTGAACAGAGAGAGCAGCTCTGTGCAGCAGCCTCATGTTCAGGGGCTGTGTGAAAACCCCACAGATGCCAAAGGGCTTCTGTGTTTACTCCTCACAACTTCTGCACCTCCAAAACGTGACTCACTGTGGAGAGGTCTTTGGCAATGGCTGCATCCCAGCTCTCCTTTGTTCTGAGAGCTGCAGAATGAGCTGCAGAACGACAGGAATGTTCCCTGCTGGAGGGTGCCAGGGCTCCGTGCTGGGATGTTTGGAATACAGCACGAGGCCCCACGCATGCTTGGTGGGGATGCTCTGCTTCTGGCTCAAGGAATGAAAATCCAGGCCTGGAGGAGGCTCCTCTTTGGGCTGGGTGTGTTCAAGATTGAATAATCTCACTATGTAATGCTGGAGATGACTTGCTGGGGTGGGGGAGGCACTGGTGGGACCCGCTGATGTCCTAAGAAGGGCACACCCTTTATTCACTCCTCTTCGTGTACCACAGGCTACAAAATCCTACTTCCTTCTTTTCCTCCCAGGTCGTGTTAAAGCACATCTAAAAATACCAGGCAGGACCTCTTGCTGATTCTGTGGCATGGAAAGGATTAGGGATTTAAAAAGAGGACTTTTTCCTCATCTCCAACCCACCAGGATCACTGACAGCTGAAAGTCCACAAAAATGGAAAGGGGACAATTGTCCAGATAATTCCCAGAGCACAGAGCTGAGTTACCTGGGAGTTTGTGTGCTGGATGTGGTGTGTCCTGCTCACCAAAACAGCTCCAAAAAGGGAGTGCAGAATGTGGCAGTGAGGAACTTCCTCCACTGCTTAATTTGTGTCCCATTTAGTGGCTGGGACAGCTGTCACAGGGAGGGGAGCTGACCCAGGACTTCTGGCTCTGGAAACCTGAATCTCTTATGTGTGTGACCTGAAAGTCTGCAGTCCCTTGGCAGGAATTGGACAGGCTGAGCTGGGAGCTGGAGTTGGATCTGGCCAGGCTTGGAAACTTGACCAAGGCTTGCTCTTGGGTGTTGCTGTCACAGCTGCCGAGGGAGGACAAGGTGACAGTGAGATGATGGTGTGTGCTGCTTGCTGCAGGGCCTGACGCCCTGTTGGCTGAGCTTGTTTATGACACAGCTGGTGTCCACACCTGAAAGTGTTCCCAGGAGTGCACTGCTGTTCCTCAAGTCATTAAATCAGCTTTCCTGAAAGCACATGGAACGGGCATGTGGCCTCCCATGGCCCTGCTGGTGAGGTGTCTCTGCAGAGAGCACACTGGGCACCAGTTGTATAACCACCCTCCCACTCCTGCCCTGGGCAGTGCCAGATTGCTCCTCAGTGTTGCTTCATTTCACAACCTTTTCTCAATAGGAAAATGTTCTTGCACCCACCATGACAGTGATTGAGGGGTATCTGCTGAAAGACTTCAGGGCTAGTGACCTGAAAAGTGTGTGCATGCAGAGTGGTGCCATCAGAGTGGCACCAGGGCTCATTTTCTGTCTTGGAACTGAGCCTTTAGTCGAAACTTGTGTTTTTCAATTATTTGTCTTTTCCTCCATTAAAAAAATGAAAAGGAAGGGCTCCTGCTGGCTCCTGCCAGGTGGAGAAGGGGAAGATCTAGCTTAATTCATATGGGATGCCCACGTGGGTTTGGTGGTGGATTTTCTCTTTATATAAAACTCGTTCTTGCACACAATCTCAAAGGTAAAGTTGCTCATGACTGGTGCCAGGAGAGAAATACATCCCCAGTTTCCTGGGCTGCTCTGCAGCAGTGGGCCCGTTTGCAAATGCGAGATGTGGGAGTAAGACATTGAGCAAGAGAGATGGGAATTTTATTTTAATAGGGATGAAAGACATAGCCTAGAGTGCTGGGAATTCCTAGAGCTGGGAGTGACCCACTCATCACCTCCTGGTCAGGACCATCAGCAGTGTGAGGGTGCCAGACTCCGGGTGGTGTTGGTCAGGTGCAGGAAGGTATCACAGATTCCTCCATCTTCCTGGATGGATCCAGGCATTCCCATGTCACATCACAGAGCCTAGCAATGCCTTGAGGGATAAAATGTGAAATCCTGTCTTCCCTGTCTGGGCTAATTTTAGGTCCCTGGTAACTTCCACGTGTCGACGCACAGCGCGACGGCGCAGCCCCAGAACCCCGACATGACTCACGTCATCCACAAGCTCTCATTTGGGGACAAGTTACAGGTGAGTCCTGAAAATTCCCTGGCTCTAGGGGAATGCAGTGAGAGTGCTTTTGTATGAGACACTTTGGTTTTATGGAAGGGCCTGTGTGTCCCTGCAACGTAAGCTCAAGTCTGGAAGAGTTCCCAGCTGCCAGTTGGGGCAGGAGCAGTGTCCAGTCACAGAGCCACTGTGCTGTTTTCTTCTGAAACTCGGAGTGATTTTGGAAAACTCCATGGATTTCTTCTTGAGGGTTTGTGGCTCAGCAAAATCTTGCTTTTAGCATGAACACAGCAAGCAAACCTCTCTTGCCTTTGTGGAGGAGCAGTGATGCACTCAGGGAAGATGTGTGCTCGCTACTGTGTTTACCACAGCAGCAGTCAAGCTCTTTTTAATTCACTTCACTGTATTTGTGTAGCAGACACCTATTAGTCAAATTTGTGCTGTGAAACACAAGTTAGACTTAGCACTGCCAATTCCCTGCTGGGAAGAGGCTGAAAGCGTGCACTTGCCCAGTGGATAGAGTTTCACCAGGTGCTGCAAGTTATGTAATATTACCTGATTTCTCAATAAGGACAGATTACAGCATTTCTCTAGCCTACTTCCAAGGAGCTGGCCTCACAGGTGGGAGTTCCACATGTGCACACCCAGCTTGAGACTCACCCTAAACATTACTTACCCATAGTCTCTCTGTAATCTTCTTTCCTCAGCACAGACGTCTCATTAGTCTGCTCCTTTTACACCCACTTCCAAAACCCTTTTTCATGCTAACAAGTCTAAGCGTTGCTTTGTAGTCTTCTGATTCTGCTCCCGGCTTCTTTTAGGAAATACCTTGTGTGGGAACGAGGAAATATTAGCGTATAAATAAGCTTGGCTTAGTGTCTGTAAAGCACACTGAGATGATGAAAAAAATATTAGGTGAGTGGTAATAGGGAGTTGTGCAGCCTGCGTGGGAAATGGGCGCTGCGAGGGAGCATTCCCATTGTTTTATCATGGAGCCCTGGAGTAAGGCAGCTGGAGTGTGAATCAGCACGGAGGAGGAGCCTGGAGAGACAAGCAGCAAAGTGGCTTCAGTTCTTGTGGTGAGAAACCTGCCTAGCAAATGTGGACTTGGCTCCTGATTGGGACAAGTTCAGATGAGTATTTTCAGAGTTCAGGGTGACTGCTCATCGTCTGAGTGCCCGGGGAGGGAGCTGCAGGCAAACAGCAGTTCAGCAGCACAAATTAAAGAAGGATATGTTCACCAAACAGGTGCTACCACGACTCAGCAAGCAGTGAGAGCCAGCAAGTGTGGAGAGCTTTAAATCTGCCTAGGTGCACCTTTGAATATTTCAGGTTGTCTCCACCTGCTTTGATGTAATAAAAGCTTATATTCCTTGAAGAGGGTGAGGAGCTCCTCATTCTCTTTGTGTCATGTGCTGGGAGTTTGTTCTTTGTGGGCTGTTACTGGCTCTGCCACAGTGATCCACTGAAGGACAGGCTGTGTTCTCCAGAAAAACCAGTCTCTTTGAAGCAGAGATTTAAATATCATCTGGCACTGAATGAGCTTTGAATCTTCGTCAGTACTTCATGCACAATAGTGGCAGACTTCCTCTAGATTTTTCCCTCATTTAGATGAGATCAGAATTAAAACCTGCAGAATTAAAACTCATGGCATGAGTTCCTGCATGTCAGGTAACCCAGTAAGGAGGGAGATGGGGAAAGCAGGAGATGATGCCTTTTTACTATCAGGGGCAGACAACTCTCCTGACAAGGTTAAAACCAGGGTTATTCAACACCATAATGTAGAACTCAGTAGAAATTATGATTAAAAATGCAACATCTATTTCCACATCTCTCTCTTCACTGGGCTCCCTGACAGCTGGAGGTAGGAACTCATTGGTTTGAATTTTGGTTGTCTATACGAGGGGAAAATCTACCAAAAATTTGAAATGGACCTTAAAGTCTCTGGCCCAGATATTCTATAAGAGACTTCTTATCTGTGTCAAGAATGGAACATAAAACACTGTAGCCCACTCCAGGGGCTTCTGTTCCTTTTCATGCCTTTTACAGTGAGTAAAGAATGAGCTAGAGCCTGCAGGTGTAGTTTGGGAATGGTTGTGGCTGTGTGAAATCCCAGCAGAGCAAAAAGCCCTGCAGCGGGATCAGCTGTTGCTTTTGCTCTGCTCCTGTTCCCAGTTCAACCTTCCAGTTGAACTTGCTGATTATTTTGTCTCTGCAGAATTTCCTTTCTGCTGAGCCAAACTGGGTCACTTGGTGCTTCCTCCATCATCCTCCCTGTGGTGTTGTGAGTGGGGAAATGTCCATTAGGATGAGACAGGGACATCCACGTGCTGACAGTTGTGGAGAGGCTCTGGGAAGGAGATGGCATTGCCCTGTTGGGGAGGTGAAACTGCCACACCCGTGACCAAATCCTCCTTCCAAACTCTCCTTCCCTGTTGTCTGACTTAAGGTCAGGAATTTCTGGGTTGTGGAGTTCTTTGTCCTTTCTTTGGACCTTGTGAGGAGCACAGCCTCTGACCTACAGCTGCTGCCGTGGGCTTTTCCCTGTCTGGAGAGTTCACACATGGATTATTCTGTTGGTGGAGATCAGACTGCAGGTCACAGCATGTGCAAGGCATGGAAATCCTGCTATTCTGGGCAAACAGACACTCACAGGTCTGAAATCAGCTGCAGGAAAAGCTGAAGGGATGTCAGTGTTGGGATGTGTCCTTCCCATCTCCAAGGCTGATGGGTTGTGCAGACCCAGCTGCTCTGACATGAACCACCTTTAGAGCAGAACTCCTGAGTTTTAACCCCAGTGTGACTCCCATTTATTTCCCTTAAATAAATTAATTTCACAGTTACTCTGCAAAGCTCTTGGGAGATACCTCACGGTGAAAATTTCACAACTGGCCTCTTCCAACTGCAATTCCTTTAGCTTTGGAGTGGTTTTGGAGTTTCATCTTGTAAGATGTTGTGAAATCAGCTTTTTCACTTGGAACCAACCACTGTGATGATGGTCACTGAAAGATATTTGGGGTCATCTTTCACTGGGTTGAGGCTTTGTTTTTTGGAAAGGTTGAATCAGGCTGATCCCCTGGTTACAGGGTAGGGAGGCAAAGGTCAAGAGTATCAAGTCAGAGCAGAGTTTCTTCATCCTCCTTTTTGCTTTCCAGGTCCACAACGTTCATGGAGCGTTCAATGCCTTGGAGGGAGCAGACAAGCTCAGCTCAAACCGTGGGTATTCCTGGGGATTGCAGCTCTCAGTCCTCTGCAGGAGGGAAATCAGGGCCATTCCTGCAGCACTGGTGTATCCAGAAGTCTTTCATTTGCCTCTTTAGCCAAAATGATCCAGGCACTGCTGGCTGACATTTCCATTTCCTCCAGTGCTACAGAAAAGGCTTAGCTCAAAAGGTCCTTTGCACTCCTTGTGGAGTTTTTTATCAATATCCTGTTCTTGTAGTGTCCCTTTGCTGCTGTTATTTCCACCAGAGCTTTTCCTTGTACTTGTGTTGCAAATTACATTTAAATTTCTACTCTGTGGATGGCAAGAGGGACATTTTCATGGCCCTTTATGACCAGCACGAAAAGGAACATTCAATGCATGCTACCATTCAGTGTAGAGAGTTGTCTCTCAAATGTTCAGGCTCCTCCAGGACATCAGTCCTGTCCATTTCTTGGAACAAAATTCCTATGGCTGTTCCTGAAGCTATACAGTTGTGGTTTGGGGAATTTTTTTAACCTCCAGGAGCCAAATGTCATCGTGTTACACTTGGCCAGAGAATCCTGCAAAGATGTCATTTAGAATTCTGTCTTAGAACTGTTTTACCAGACACAAAGACCAGAATGTGCCATTTAAATAATGAAAATAAAAAAAGAGTTAAGCAGCTGTAGGAGAAGGAAGATGAGAAAGCAAGAAAGAAGTGAAAGTACACAGGTCGTGATACCTCAGGGTTTTTTTGTCAAAATTATCTGCAGCCCTAACCTCAGCCAGTTCCTGATTTAACCAGGCTGTTTGTGGTGATGATAAAAGTGTTGCCATTTATAGCTGCAAGGTTCAAGTAACCCAAACCTTGGGTGGGTTGTGGTCCTGCAGAAGTGATGGGTGGCTTCTGGTGTCACCCTGACAGAGTTCTGAACAAAGGGCAGAACCGTGGGCTGGGAAACTTTGTCACTGAGATGAGGAGGAGAGAGACACCCTTTTTTTTTTTTGTGACTTGCTCCACTTTGAATTGTTCTGTGGGCTGGCTACTTTCTCTCAAGTGCTCACTGTGTCCTTCCCTTTCCTCCCCTGAGCACAGCCCTTGCCTCTCACGACTACATCCTGAAGATTGTGCCCACGGTGTACGAGGACATGAGTGGCAAGCAGAGGTACTCCTACCAGTACACGGTGGCAAATAAGGTAAAGGAGCTGCTGCTTCTCCTCTCTGCAATCCCAGGGGATGTTCAGCCACCATCCCTTCCCCTCGTGCTCCTCTCTGTGTGCCCTGTAGGGGAGTTTGTAGGTGAGCAGTAGCCTCTGCTGGGAGAAGGAGGAACTGAAGCTCTTCAGAGTGAGGCTTTTTTTTCCTGGTGCCGGGGTTGGGGTTGTGAGGGTGCAAAGCAAAGCAGGTGGTGGTGTTGCTTTCATTCCTGTGTTTTTCCTCCTGGCCTTGTCACCTGTCAGTTTAAGCTGATGTGGATTTCTGTGAGTTGTGTGGGAGGTGTCCACAGGCTGCAGGAGCTCCTGTTGTGCCTGTCAAGGTGCATCTGAATGGGAGCTGTAGTCCAGCTGAGCACACAAAACATCACTTACATCTGGTTTTAGTAACAAAACCATCCTAGCTGGGATGGATGTATGAGACAAAAAAGTCAGCAGAGTTTTTGGCTTTCTACAAATGTTGATTTCAGACATGAAGCCACTGAACTGTTGCAGCAAATACATGCTGGTTGAGTGTTTCACAGCCCCTGCTTTATGATAGTGAATTATCACAGAACCCATTAGTTTGGACAAGATTCAAGATCACCAAATCTACCAGTGACCAATTCCCACCCTGTCACCCAGCCCAGAGCACTGAGTGCCACATGCAGCATTTTAATAATTCAATGTAGTGAATTTTTTTAAGGAAAAAAACCCACCCTATTTACTTTTTAAGGTAGAAGACATCTTCCATTTTTATATTGAAAATGATTCGCCATTCAGGTGCTAAATGAAAGTCCAAAATCTGCTTGTAATATCTAATTACTTCTAGTTTGCCCTAACTGATAATTAAGCACACACTCTCCTGGTCTAGTTCTCAGATTAATGTTCCTGACTAGTGACTTTTGGGCTTGCTTGTATGGTGTGTCCCAGAGATTTGGACATCTCCCTCTGTTCAGATTACAGTGTATTTGTTCTGCTTAATGTCACAACTGCTGTTCTGATAAGACTCCTGTGACAGGAGCTCTGAAAGTAATTTGGAAAATAGACAGCAGGAGCTTTTGACACTTCTGTGAGCTTGGCTGCAAATTGGGGCCTTCAGCCAAGTCTGACTCATTAGGGCAGGATTGCTGGTGGGGAGAAGGGGAGAGGAAGGAAAAAATGAGGTCAGTTCTGTCAAAACTGAGGTGCTGAGAAGCACTGCTGCCTCTGTGCTTTCTTCTCGTGGTGCTTCAGTCCTTTACTCCCACACTGAGCAGTGGGAAGGGGAAATGGGAAGCCACTGGAACAGTCTGGCACAGAGTGGCTGCTGTGAGGAGAGGCTGAAGGGTAAACTCTGTCTGCTCTCTTAGCTCCTCTGTTTCCTCACTTCCCACATAACCACTGTCCCAGAGTGAGCTGCAGAACTCCTGTAAAAGCCCTGAAAATGACATGACTGGGCACTTCTGCTTCCCTCGTCATCATGGGATAAACTGCCTAAAAATAGGGGAATTTGGGATGTAGATAAGATGATTGAAGAAAAATGCTGTTTCACTAGCACACAGAGAGCAAAATTAATTTTTTTTTTGTGTCACGCTCATGAGTGTCCTGTTGCTTGTTCTTTTTTCATCTTTCTGAAATATTTGAGGCTGTCTTTGCCTCTTTGTGAAGGAGAATTGAACCAGGAGAGGAGATCTGAGCTGTCACAGGGCTGAGGAAGGGAAGAGCAGCTGGTTGGAGAGGCAGAGCCCATGCCACACTGGGCTCTCCTTGGATTGCTGCCTCCCCAGCCTGCTTTCCTTGGATTTTTCTTCACCCTGTGAATGTCCTGATCCTTGAAAACTGATATCTATCTCCACTGAGAGCACAGACAAAATATTATCTCAAGAAGATGTGACTTCAGTTGCTCAGCTGATGTTGGTGTTGGTACTGGGCACTGTGTCCTGCTTGGTGCTGTCCTGTGGCCGTGGCTGGCACTGGACCTGTCAGGAAACAAAGGGATTAAGGGAGATTGTCACTGGAAATCTGGGAGATGTCTGTCTCAGACCAGCCTGGGGTATTTTTTGAACCTTTGCCAGTATTTTTCTGACCTTTGCCAATATTTTTCTGTATGCAGTTTCGTCCTGGCTTTCAGCAGGAGTTTTAAACGTGGTTTGAACGTGGTTCCAGATGATTCATAACTAAGAGGGCAAAGCGTTCCCATTGCTGGTCCCAGTGGGGAGGGGAGCTGACAGAGGAATGCCAGGACAAGGAGAGAGGTTCAGGCTCTCACAAACTAAATTCCATTTGTTTGGTGAACGATTTATATACAAAATATGGACATACGTGTGATTTACAGAGCCCAAATTTCACCTGCAGCCAGGCTGTTTGTATTTAAATAGAGCAGATCTAGGATGGAGAGTCAGTGACTTTCTATTTAGTCCTGTAGCTCTGTATGAAGAAGAGAGTAATCACCATCACTCTGTCCCCAGCTCTTCCATTATCAGGCTGTAAGGAGATTGTTTTCCTGTTTGATAAGGACGGGAGGTGAGCACTCACACAGGAATTCACTGTTTGCTTCTTTCCATCTGGCCCCTGGTACAAAACAGTGGGGTGAGGGCCAAACCCACAGAGGCAGTTCTATGGCAGCCACTCTCTGGAATGAGATTGTTCACATTTTGTGCCATTTTCCCCATTTTTTCCCTCAGGAATATGTAGCCTACAGCCACACGGGCCGCATCATCCCGGCCATCTGGTTCCGCTACGACCTGAGCCCCATCACAGTGAAATACACAGAGAGGAGACAGCCTTTGTACAGGTTTATCACTTCGGTGAGTTCCCCAGAACCTCTCCTTCTCCCTTCCCCTGCCTGCCTTGCCTGTCTCTCCTGAGCCTTCCTTGTCCAGAGGAGTTGAGTTTCTGCCTCAGAGCCTTGTGACGTGCTGGAGATAAAGCAGCACAGCACTGGGGTGGTGCTGAAGTGTGAGGTAAGTCCAGTGCTCTGACAGTTTGATTTAATAGTTGGGCACAAAAAGAAGGAGAATTAACCTATTCCAGAAGTGCCAGGCTCTGTCTAGGCAGGATAGGCTCTACTGCACCATGTCAGAAGCTTGGAAGTAAAGCTGATGTGGTTAGCAGGAAAACTGCAGTAAACTGCTCAGTAATGATGAGATCAAATGTGCAGAGAATCTGGAATGGTTTGGATTGGAAAGAGCCTTAAACTTCATCCAGTTCCACCCCCTGCCACACCCAGGGACATCTTCCATTATCCCAGGGTGCTTCAGCCTGGCCTTGGACACTGCCAGGGATCCTGGGGCAGCCACAGCTCCTCTGGGCACCCTGTGCCAGGGTCTCCCCACCCTTTTCCACCCCAAACTCATCCTGTTCTCACCTGGAGGCTTTTCCTTTGTTCAGGTGAGAGAAGGAGAACTGTTAGATCACACAGAGCTGCCTGTCCTTGCTATCTGCTGCTGTTTGGGTGATTTTTACAGAAAATAGGAAGAAAACTGGCAGTGGAGATTTTACCAGCAGCCACTTCTCTCCTCTCCTACAAGACACTGAATTTTATTTTTTTTTTTTTACACTGAGTTTTACTCAGTGCTGCTGCTTGGCTTAATATGGGAATGGCAGTTGCAGGCATTTACTCCTGGGTAGAAGTGGAGAAGAGCTGCATTATCAAATTCCAGAGGTGTTTTCCTGACGAATTACGTTTGGATCTGTCCAGAGAGCATCCTGCAGTCCTGATCTCAGCATCCACAACAAAGCTGTGCTGGCCAAACTGCTCATTAGGCAAAGAGCTATTTAAAGATCCTCCAGAACTTTAAAAAAAAAAAGGTGTCTTCAGGGACTTGGCTTAAAATTGAAGCTGCAGTGAGCTGTGCCAGTGAGGCATGGTGGAATGTTGATAAATTGGCTGGAGTGGAGACCTCAAATCCTGATTTTTAAACTGTTTGGCTGTTTTAATTGGAAGTCACATAAACAGTGTGGCGGAGTTGCACTTCCAAGATTTTGATTTTGCAACTTGTGATAAACAACAAGTTCCCTTCAGTGAACTTTAGACAGTGACCTCTAGAGCACACAAATAACCAGAAAAGGGGGCTTGAAGTGAAAGCTAAACGTCGTGGTGAAAGACTTTTCTCTTCTTAGCATGTCTGCTTGGCTTCAAAACTTAATCCTAAAAAAGGTCAAACATCAGCATTCCGTGACTTGGCATCTCATTCTGCCTCTGCTGCTTTCCCTAAAATTCTGCTCCCAGAGGTCTCTTACACATCTTGTTGGGGGTGAAAGTCTGGAGGTGTTTTCATGGGAAATGATTTGATAGCTGGGATCATTCTTTAATTTTATTATCAGCATTGATTCACTGCTGATCTGCCATTAAATGCCTATAAAAAGCATCCTTTTTGAATTGATGAGTTGACATAAGGGACCACAGGGGAGAATTTCCTCCCTGGTTGCCACAGTGATATTTTGGGTTTGTGTCTCATTTGACTTTGTATCCCAAAAACTGAAATGTGTGTTTCCTGCTGAGAATCCAGAAATGGAACAGCAGTTCCACTTCTATTTCTGAAAAGATTTAAAGGTTGATTAATTTTCATTAAATATGAATTTCAGTTTCTCCTCTTCCCCAAAATAACAGTCCTCTCCACACACCATATTCCTCACTGGACAAAGTCTGAGTGTTGCATCACTGGCCTCAGGATGAATTTCGCCCTGTTTTGTATTTGAAGGTATCCAGGCACTTTCTGTCTGCTTAAGGAGAGTTTTGCAGTTGATTTTTGGCTGGTTTTTTTTGTCTTGTAAATGGCTGTGATGTCAGGCAGCTCACTAGGGGCTGTTCCAGTTGAATATCCTTTCTCTGGAGGATGAGGATGACTCTGGTGCTGGCAGTGGCTGTGTCAGGACGTCACACAGGTGTGACAGACACTCCTGGTGTGGAGGCAGAGCCTTGTTCCAGGGGCTGGAGCCTGGCTCTCAGTCTGGGCCATCTGGTGAGCTGCTGAGGGCCAGCATTTCTGTACAGGAGGGCAGCCCTGGCTCTGCTTTACAGCTTCACAGCCTTCCAGGGGGCAGAGAACAGCTTGGGAGGGGGAGCAGCACTGCAGAACATCAAAACACCTCCAGCCCTGCCCTGTTTGGATGACATGATCTGTTCTTTAGCCCCTTCCTGTATCTCCAGCGTGGCCTTTTGCATCACAGTTGCTCTGGAGACCAGTTAGTGATGACCAGCACTGGGCTGAGGGCCAGCAGGGCTTGGGCTGGGGCGTGTGGAGTCACTGCCTGGCTGTGGAAAGCATCAGCTTGTTCTGAGCAGCAGCTGCTCAGTTTAAAAACCACAAGACAGGCTCTGGGATAGGGGCTCCTTCACTGTTTATCTGGGCTGCCCTGTGGCTTTCAGGAAATTAAAATTAGTCCTGGGTTTGGGGGTGATCCTGGGGACTCCAGAGAGGCTTTGGGGGGTCAGTGTTGGAGGGAAGGACACACTGCTGAGGGGTGATCCCATGGGAGAGGGGTGTTGGCTGTTCAGCAGGGAGCCAAAGGCATCTCCTGGGCTGCTGGCAAGGTTCTCTGATGCTCTTTGTCACTCATGGCTTTGCCCTCCAAAACTTCAGCACTGCAAAGAGCAGCATTGCACATTGCATTACCTGTGAGAGCGTTCCCACATCCTCTCTGTCCCCCTTCTAACTCATGCCTGCTCCTTAGATTTTTGTGGTGGGAAGAATGATCCTAACCTTCTGTTCCATATCCTAATTTTCTGTACCAAAGCCTGTGCAAAGGCTTTGGTTTAGCATAAGTTTTTGGGTTTTTTTTTTTTACTTTCCATGTCGTGCTCAAAAAAGTTCAGTACTAAATAAGATTTTGTGTTACTTGTGGGTCAGTGCTGCCACTGTCACTGTTCCATGAGTTTGCCAGGGATCCTGGAATTAACCACAGACACTTGGTAGAGTGTTAAACACAGGGAGTTTTTTTGCCTGTCAAACTGCACTGCTTAAAATCAACTCATTCCTCACAAAGAGAAGCCATTCAAGACCTCCTGGTTGAGGTTATGGAGCAAGGGGAAAAGTTTCACTGCTGAAAATTCATGAGTTCCTGTACGTGGCCAAACTGAAAGAAGGTTTTATCATGAGATCAGTGTAAGGGCTGGAAGGGGAGGACAGGCAGAAAAGCAGCCAAAGTTCTGCTGAAGCATTCAAAATCCAAAGACATTTTTTTTTTCTCCCGGTATGAGAGGACTCATCTGGGCTCTAGGTGTGAAAAAAAAAGAATTAAACTGGAAATAATGGAGGGTGGGAACTGGAGCAGAGTGGTTGCAGGCAGAGAAATTTCACCCATGGGAACTGGTGCTGCCAAGTGTCACAGATTCAGTCCTGTGGCATTTTTAAAGCTGTTCTGCAAGATGTGCTGAAAATCTCTGGGTGGGATTCTGCAGCTTACCTTACTAGGAAATGCCTGAGGGTCCTACTGGTCCCCTCTGACTTTACAAGTAATTCTCAGAGTTTAGGACAGCCCAGAGGAGCACAGGGATGGATCTGACACTTGCCTTTCTGTCAGCTTGCTTGCAGCCTTTTTTCCTCCTGTGTATCCACTTGTGTTTTCCTTTAGGCACGAGCTGCATCCCTGTCTCCTGTGATCACCTCCTGTTCAAGGTGCATTCCTCATGTCCAGCTCTCACTGCTGAGATTATTCCATTTGTGTGTCTCTTTATCCTTTAATGGCTGGGCCTGAGTCAAACAGACCTCATGGAGCTAAGGCAGATCACTCCCAATGGTTGGTTCCATTAAATCTGAAGCAGTGCCTGATGCCTGCCTCCCATATGTGTTAGAGCTGTGGTGATAGAGAACCTGTGGTGGTGCAGCTCCTGTACTGAGGCAGAGCCCAACACTGGCCACAAGGACTCCAAACCCTTTTTTTGTCACCAGGACTCAAAGCTGTGTGTGCAGGAGGCCCCGAGGCAGTGCCAGGTGTGTGTGACTCATCCCCACTCAGCACTACAGAGCTCTGCAGATGAATTTAGAGGGTTTTTTTTTTCTTCTCTTCCCCAGCCCCTTGTGCTGCTGCGCTGAAGTCAGATTTTCCTGCCGTGTGATGCAGAGTCTGGGTGTTGGATGGGGTTTGTGTTTGTGGTGTGACATCTGCTGTCAGCTGAGCTGCTCTGAACTGAAATGACCCAGCTCCATGGTGGGCATTTCCCCTGGGAACTCACCCTGTGTCATGCCCTGAGGGGGCCACAGAGGCAGGAGCTGGACTTTGTCCCCTAAAAATCCTGACTTTGTCTCAGGCTGGTTTTAGCTGCCTCGATCTGCTGGAGTGTCCTGCAAAAGCCACTTTTCCTGCATCTCCCTGTTTCACTGAGCTCACTGAATGTTGGTGTTTTGGTTATAAATACCCATGGCAAGGAGCTGTAGTTCTCACTGCCTTCACTCACCGTTTATGAGCTGTTTGTTCCTTCCCCTCAGCACTGCTGCTGCTGCTGCTGCTCTTACATTGTTTTTTTGTCTGTGACTTTGCCCATGGGGTGTTGTGTGGGAGAAGAGACGTGGCAGGGTGCGTGTAGAGTGGCACCAGTTCCCTTCTGGGCCAGCTGGGTTGCAGTTTTATAATGTTTTTCATAGAATTATTTAGGTTGGAAAAGACCTCCAAGGCCGTCCAGTCCAAGCTGTGCCCCATCCCCACCTTGTCCCCAGCCCAGAGCACTCAGTGCCACCTCCAGCCCTTCCTGGGACACTCCAGGGATGGGGATCCAAACCTCCCTGGGCACTTCCAAGGCCTGAGCACCCTTTCCATGGGGAAATTCCTGCTGCTGTCCACCCTGAGCCTCCCCTGGCCCAGCCTGAGGCCGTTCCCTCTCCTCCTGTCCCTGTTCCCTGGGAGCAGAGCCCGACCCCCCCGGCTGTCCCCTCCTGTCAGGGACTTGTGCAGAGCCACAAGGTCCCCCCTGAGCCTCCTTTTCTCCAGGCTGAGCCCCTTCCCCAGCTCCCTCAGCCCCTCCTGGAGCTCCAGACCCTTCCCAGCTCCCTCAGCTGCTCCAGACTCTTCCCCAGCTCCATTCCCTTCCCTGGGCACATTCCAGCCCCTCTGTGTCTCTCCTCCTCTGAGAGTCCCAGAGCTGCTCACAGCACTCAGGGTGTGACCTCAGCAGTGCCAGCACAGGGGACAGTCACTGCCCTGCTCCTGCTGCCACACTGTTTTTGATACAAAAACATCTGGGTTATGTACAAGACTGGGTTCCCACAAACCACCTGGTGGGGAGGCAGAAGTCAAACACCACAAGAGGGGAAGAAGGTCCCAGGTGCCACCAGGCAGTGTTCACATGGAGAGTGTGATACACCACAATATAACCTTAAAAATGTGACCAGCCATGTTGTAATTACACAGTTCCAGTTTCCCAACTCCCACAGTTTTTACTTCATAACTGTGATACTCTTTTAATTTGGTCTTTTACGTTGTGTAGGATGAGGTGGTTCTGAGATAACAACATTGTGAGAAGGGGAACAAGATGTGGAGCTTATCTCCTGACAAAGGCCTGCCTTGGAAAAAGGGGATTTTTTATGAGCTAGGAGCTGAAGGAGAGAGTAACCCCAAACCAGTGAGCCACTGTAGTAGGGAAATACTTTGTATTGTTGGTCTTCTCCAGCCTAAATGATTCTGTGATTCTGTTTCCACAAGGACTCTGGTTTGACAGAATACACAGAATAATTCTGTGTATTTGCAGCACTTGAGAAGTGCAGTAGGCTGTTAATGCTAATCAGGAGATTAATTTTTTTTCCTTAACCCTGTTCTTGGAAGTAATTACGTGTTTTAATTTGACCCAAGATCTACATGTTGTGTGGAAAACTCTGTCCCACAAAGAGCTAAGTTGGCTGCTCTGAGCAGCTCTTGTCATGGGAAGTGTTGGGCAGAGCTGTGGTGTCACTGGGAGCTGGGTTTCTCAGTTACTCACTGCCCTCCACGTGCTATTTCAGTGTCTTCTGCCTGTTTGTAAATCATTATCTTGTGAAGTAGGGAAAAGACTACAAGGCTGTGGTGTTTGTAACAGAAATCAGTCGTAGGAAGATGTGAACAACACAGAGCTTCTGGAAAGCTGAGTGAGGTGGTGTTCAGCCTAGAAAGGAGCAATGTTCCTGCTGTGGGAGCTGGGATTTGTGGTGGGCTCAGGCCATGAGGAGTCCAGCACTAATTCATTCCACTGCAGGGAATGGTTTTTGTGAATGATTCTCATGTAATTCCATCCCCAAGTGCTGTTACCCAGTTCTTACTGTGCTTCCAGAAAATACCCCAGCAGCAGGATCCCTCCTCCAGTTTAAGCTGTGTGAAGGTTTCCCTGGTTGCTGACAAACGTGTTTTTCTGTGATTGCAGATATGTGCCATCATTGGAGGAACATTTACTGTAGCTGGGATCCTCGACTCCTGCATTTTCACAGCCTCAGAGGCCTGGAAGAAGATCCAGCTGGGCAAAATGCAGTAGCAGTGAAACTCTACCCTCGACTCCAAGGACAGGAGCAAAGATTGAGAAATCTACCACTACCTGTTTTTGTCTTTATTTTCTATTTGATTCAATCAGTATGTTTTTCTCTAATCAGGCTGTTCAGTGAAGACATCTTCAACAAATCAAAGAAATCTCCATGCATTTCAGAGCTCTGAGAGGGAAAAAAATCAGTGCAATCGGGGTGTGGATTTCCATTCCCTCCCCCCAGAAAGAGAGGTTGAAATGCCATGTCAGAGCTAAGTAAGGATGGCAGATTGTCCTCTGGGAGGTTCCTATGGCAGTGTACAAACTAGGGAGTAGATGGCAAAGAGCTGAACTGTCCCTGTGGCACTTTTTTGGAGTTCTGTTGGATTTGCATGATCAGACAATCGACTTTTGTATAGGGCAAAATTACACATGAGGAAGAAATTCCACCCATGGTGCCAAAAAGGTGATGTATCTGTTGGTGAGGAATGGAAAGTGTTAGTCCCCACAGCAAACCTAAGAGACAGAGGGCAGAAATAACACACCAAGAAATGTTTTGTGCTTCTATTGAAAGCTCAGTTGTTCAGATACAACCTTTCTAACAGAGTGAAAAAAGGAGAAGAGGAAGCCTTCCCCAGCTCCCCTTTCCTGGGTAATCTGTGATCCTAGCAGTGGAGGGCATTTCTTTTACTCTGGATGTAAAAGTGGTTTCATTTCTTCCCACTAACTGAATATCCAGTCTTGTGTTTACAGGTGGCATGAAGTAAAAACCAAACTGAGAAACACAGTTTTATGTGGCCTTTGCTTTGAAAGGGAATAGTTGTCTTTACAGCATTAGCTTTTATTTCTTCTGTTTCTAAACACAGACCACCCAAAAGTCTGGATTCTGCTTTATTATTGTTGTTGTTGGGTTTTGTTTTTCTTTTTTTTTTTGAAAAAAAGATTTTATATCCTCTGTGCTCAGAAAAAATGGTGCAGCCTTCTGGGTGGATGAGCACAGCTTCCTCTCTTGCTTTGTGTGTGTCTGTTCAATACACCTGTCAAACACAGGGATTCTGACTTTGCAGGATTTAAGGTGCCTCCCTTTGCCCTTCAAAACTCAGTCAGGCATCTTTTCTGAGCCCTGGACTGACACTGTTCTCCCACAGGTACACAGGGCTGCATTCCCACAGGCTGACCCTTGCTGGGAGTTTTGTTTTGAGCCCTTCAAATGATACTTGAGCTTCCCTGTCCATTCCTTTGGGCTCTGTCTTCTGGAGCCTCCAAAAAGAACAGAAGTGTGAGGGGAAAACTCCTGCCAGGGGTGTCTTTCATGTCGTGGTGGGCATGAGGTGACAAAAAATGAGACCAAATGCCCAGCAGTGCAGTTTCCAGAGCCTCATCAATGTTCCTTGAGTAGTGACAGTCTCCACATGCCTTGTGAATGTCTGAGCTGAGGATACACCAATTTTAAGTCTTTCAGGATGGATTTAAAAAAAAAATAATCATAAAATAAAAATCTTGAACTCAGTGCTGTAAATTCTGAGATGGGTGCAGGGTTTCTCTTGGATGATATCCATTGCCTTTTCCTGGAGGCAAAATCTCCAAACTTTATGCTGTGATGATACAAATTGTTGAATATTCAGTGTTATTGTTAAAGAGTCAGATGCATTTCAAAAGAATTCCTGATGGTCTGTTGAAATTGTCTCATTGCTTTGGAAGCAGGGAAGGTGTAGCCAGTTTTATCCACCCACCAAAAAGGAGCAGCCAGCTGCTCTCCCCCTGCCACACTCTGCCCTGTAGTGACTTCAGACAACATTGGAATTTTTCCCTGTTCTTACTCTGGACTGATTGCTCTTATTTTAGGTGTAAACTGGATTGTGTAACTTCCTGTACCCATTCATGTATGGATAGATTTTTTTTTTACTTTTTTTTTTTTCCCCCATTTACAAAAATGAACTTGAAAATGAGGTGCTTGTGTTTATTTGGGGTGCGTGTCGGTGTGCCTGAGAGTGGAACCCTCTGGATGTGGGATTTTCCATGGCAATTGCTTCTCCTGCTGGCTGAAGGATTTCCTCTAATCCACTGTGACCAGCTGAAACTCACAGCTAAAATGTCCTATTTTTTCCTTTTAGATTTGGTGGGTCTTTGCTGAGCTTGGGAACAGTGGATTACAACGATGAGATTTTTAATATTTTAGCATCTTCCTTATGCTGAGATTTATTTAGTGCATCCTTCTCCTGAGCTGGGCAAGGGGAGATCTTTGCAGTACAGTTCATTTTCTGAAATTTCTCCTCTGGAACAATTTCTTTCACACAAAACAGAGGTGGTTGCAGATTCCTTGTGTCCCCTGTGTGTTATTCCCATCCTTCTCCCCATTCCCTGTCTGTATTAAACTGCCTCCTGTGCAGTCCAGGCCAGTTCTCTAAACCAGACCAGTGAAATTGGTTTGTTTGGGTTTCATTTTTGGTTTTTTTTTTTTGAAAACAACACACTTCAGCGTGCTCTCTCTGCCAAAATATCCCCTGCAATAAGGTAATAAATCACTTTTTTTTTTTGTGAGATGTGGAAACCAAATTGTACTCGAGTTCTGGCAGGAGAAACAGTCTGTGTTTGGTTCTCTAAACCAGGTCTAAGCCTTTGGGTGCTGCCAAGCCAAGGCCACCTTCTGGGGCTGTTGGAATTTGTGGTGAGCTTGTCCTTGAGGTGTGGCTGGCTGGGGTCACACCGTGGTGCTGCAGCGTGTGTTTACAGAAGAACCTGCTCTTCATCTCTCCAGATGTGAAAGCAAGGCAGTTACTGCCTCTGCACCCATGAGATTTCACTTTTATTCCTGATTTTCTGGAGAGACAATGAGCTTAGTTGTGCTTTTAAACATGAAAAAGAACTTTGAGTCAGAGCAGAAAGAAAAAAACCTTCAATTGTAGGGATTTCTGATTTTGCCCTTTCAAGTCAGTGTTTTGATAGAAGTATTTGGGTTTCCAAGACATCCCTGTAGGAAATATTTGAAACTCCCATTTTAAATTATTCCCTGTAACTCCAGGTTCCACCCCACAGTGAGAACTTGAGGCATAGGATGCTTTGCAATGGTGGAGTTAAAAACTTCCAGCTCTAGGGAAAGTTATTAGGTGTCTTCTAGGCAGTATCTGCACTGCTGAAGAGGATTTTTAAAAGAAAATAAAATGTAAATGGGGTACAGAAATCCGGGAGAGATGCATCTGTGCATGTTTGATCTTATCCCTCAAATACTTGCATTTATGTGCACTGTAAAAAATGAGATCTGTGACGTGGGTGGTCCTGTCTGCCACCAACTCCTGAGTATTTCTGATTTAATGTTCTTTCTCTGTGTGACACACGGGCTGTTGGGGCTGGGAATGGCTGTGATGAGTCTCTGCTTTACAAGAGTTGTTTGAATTTGCAGTTTAGGGGTGTCAGTGAGGGGTTTCTCCTCGGAATGTGGGAGAGAGAGGGGCAGGGAGGAGGAGCAGCCCTGCCGTGTCTGGTACAGCAATCTTTAAAGCACAAGTCTTATACATTTCTACAGTGGAGACTGTTAAAAGAGTTCTGGCATTTGTCTTTTTAATTTGCAACCTTATGTTAATAAACTTATTAGCCTTTTTAGTTCCATAATTAAAAATAATAAAACTCTTGACGTGTTTTGATTGGCTTCTTGTTGCACTCCTGTTGCAAAACCAATCTAAAGGGGCTTTTTTTTTTTTTTTTTTTTTTAGTTTTTAATTATGATTTCAGTGAACTGAGTGTTATCACACAGTGAAATCGCTGGGAGCCAGGTCAGTGTGGTGAAAGTTAGCACAAGGCTCTTTTGTAATCAGCCCTGAGTCATGTCTGGACATTCTGTGCTCAGTTTTGTACAGTACCAAGTGTCCCAACCTCCCTTTTTTTAAGGAAAGGTGAGTGGACCATGCTGGGTTTGGCTTTAGTCACTGTGCTCCTTGGTACATGAAATAACCCCATTTTTGTCC
>JANPWX010000227.1:3539-17279 GCA_024734555.1 Trochalopteron elliotii
AAATTCAGGAAAAACAGTAAAGAAAGCATCCACTACATCAGCAAAACTCTGAAGATAAATATATCCAACACTATCATCCCCCAAAATGATATTTATGAAGATTTCCCCCGTTGTCCTTCCCCAGTGTGGGGGGATATGTGCATTAAGATGTTTTGCAGCTACCTGGATCCCTGTGATAGGGCTTGTCTCAATTAAAGCCAGTGATCACAGCCATGAGGGATGGCAGCCCCTGACCTTGGGTATGCTCCAGGGGGGGCTCAGGAATCACACTGGGTGAAATACCCTTAAATTAGACCCAAAATATTCCATATTATTTTCACTGATTCCAAAGGTGCACAATTCTCACTAATTAAGGTGCAGGAGTGAACAGCAAGGCCTGAAAATAACCTTGAAAATAACCATTAAATAAGCCCCTGCAGGGGTCAGAGTTCTCCCTGTAAAAACAAATACTATTCCTTAAATAAAAGTGCTTACTTTGGTCTGGGGGGTTCAGGGAGAAAAAGAAGCTGCACGGGAGGCACCTGGCCATGGCTGAGGGCAAAAATTCCCTCTCTGGCACGTGGTCATTTCCAGGGGCCACCAGGTTATGTCATAGTTCTCCACCAGCAGGGCTGGGGGTCAGGTTCTGTTGTTGGCAACAACTGATTCCAGGGCTGGGGTGAACATTCCCTGGTGGCCACCCTGTCACATCTGGGGGTCACGTTCTGTTGCCATGGGAGAGGAGCAGGAGGGATGTGTCCCAGCTCTGAGCAGGGGAATGGCCAATAAAATGGCTTCAAAGTCCATCAGTGTAGAATCATCCGTGGACTGCAGGGAGAGGGAACTCTGCAGAGCTGAGACATTCTAGAACACGTGGGTTTATTGCAAGGGTGGTGGGTAAAAAGGGCCTTTTGCCTTCAGCCACCAGCCTGGGCTGAGGGGAAGTCCCAAAGAGAGAGAGGGAGAGAGAGAACAAGAGGGTGAGAGGTAAGAGAGGTAAGGGAGGAGGGAGCAAGAGAGCCAGAGAGAGGTGGCAGGGTCAGAGTGCAGGGGGAAGAGCACGAGGTCCTTGTTACAATACATTATATCTCCTTTTGTGTTGAACATTCTAATTTACACTAACCAACCAGTACATGACACAAACCCCTATAGAATCTACATGCAGCCTATAAGAACTACTACATTACCATACTGTGTTAGGTTTTAAACTCTAAAAACTACTCTTTAGACTGTTCTCTTTTGCTCCATTGACCTTTGGATCCCTTACCCAGCAGAAGGGTATTGTTCAATCAAAAGGGATTCTCCTCCAGCTGGCTGGGCTGTTGTTTTCAGGTTATATAGTAATTAAGGCTGGGTATCCTACAACTCAAAGCTAGCTTTCATTTCTATGTCGATTATAGGTTTCACATTTTCAGAATCTTTTGCTATGCAATCATATTGATAAGGTTTCCCTGATTCATCTTCCCCAACACATCAGGATTTGAATAATAAGAGATTTGATGTGTTTTTTCCCTGCTGTCAAGGCAGAACAAGACCAAAAGACAACAATAGCACCCCACGGAGTGATGAAATGCTGCCTCAAATGGCCCCTTCTTATTGGAAGGCTGGAAATTTAGATTTAAGATTTTAATATATAGTGATACAGGTGAGTTAAGATGGAGGATTTTTGGCTGTTGTCTAAGTCTTTCTTCTTCACCTTCTTCCTTCTTTGTCGTGGGTTTGGGTGGTTTTCTCTAACTGGGTGAAAAAGACCTGCATTGCAGGCCTTGGGTGGTCATTATTGGGTCAGACATATAAATAATATAGGTGTCACCTCATTATTGGGTAATTGTCACTTAAATAACCTTGGAAAGAGTTAAAGGCACTCCATTTTTGCACCTTGCTAACTAGAGGTACTGTAGAACTCACTGCTTGTGAGACTGTAATAAAGATAAGAATTAATAAACATCCAAGCCTGAACTCAAAAATCTACATTTCCTGTGTATTATTCATCCTGACCTTGGCAGAGAAAAAGGAGCCAGAACTGCAACAGCCAGTGAGGGTCAACCCACCAGTGTGAGGCCAACCAAGACTTCTGGAGCAGGATGGATCCCACCTTTGTGATGCCCAGCACCATCCCAGGAGACCCAGAGCACCCACAGCTACCACAGGAGTGTTGCCAGGACCCACCAGTGCAGCTTGGAGGGGCTGGGACTCAGCACTGCAGCCTTGTCCAGGGCTGGGGACAGCAAGGACACACCTGCCAATGTCCCACAGCCCAGGGAGAACTGAGAGCTGGCAGACACAAAGTGCAGCCTGGTTCTCCTTTGCTTTCCAGAGTGATCATCTGGGGCACAGAGGTGGCTACATCCAACAACAGCTCTTCCTGCCAAGGTGGGACAGCACCTGCATGTTCCTCAGCTGGAGGAGGATCCCCCAGAGAAGTGGGGAGTGCTCCTGGCTCTCACCCTGATTTTTCAGCCTTCTGATGTTTTACATTTCTACTGGAGCTTTCTCAGGGTTGTGCTATAAACAAAGACTGATGTTTGGTAAATAATACATTCCTTCCAGAGGGAAGGACAAATTGATGGACTTCTAGGTTAACCACTGGGGTCAGAGAGGTATTACTCTCGTCCCCCAATCCCTGATCAAATTCCAAAAACTATGTAAGTTGAGATGCCAAAATAAACTTCCTCTTTCTTTCTTGTCTCACAACCTGACAGATGAGTGTGGTTCTTTTGTGTCCTCTGGTGACACCTGGCCCTGGGGCAGAGCCTGCAGTCCCTCTTGTCCTCCTCAGGAGCAGGAAACCACCCCAAAATGCCTCCCTCTTCTTTCAGGAGCTCCAAAACTGAGTATGTGCAGGGATTGTTCCCATAAAAAAACTGCCAGGACAGAAGGCTGTTGCTGACCTTCAGCTGTGCTGGGCAAAGCTTTGTTTCTTGGGGCTAGAGAGGAACCAGTAGGTTCACTTTTTTTCCAGGCTCCAAAGAGTCATTTGTAGTATCTCACCCTTTTTAGGGTCCACAGTGTAATTTCTGTGGTCCTTGTTTGGGCACAAACCCTCATTTCTCAGTTGCAAGCCCTGCTCTTAAGGCCCCAAGGCTCATCAGAAGAGCTCAGAGTGTAATTTTGAAAGCCCCAAGTCTTATCTGGAAGGTCCAAAGTTCCATTTGTAGAGTCCAAAGTCTCAGGTTTGGGCCCAAATTCTTTTTTTAGCTCCCAAAGCCCATCTGTGAAGGACCAAACCCTCTTTATGATTCAGTCTGCAATTTGGCAGGCTCAACACCTTCTTTTAAGCCCCTAAAGATCTATTTTTGTTACCAAAACATCTTTTGAGGATCCAAAACTTACCTTCAGGGTTCAAACCCTCCTTTTCCCTTCCAAAGGTGCATTTTTAGAACTCAATGCTTGGTTTAAGACCTAAGTCCTGCTTTAGAGGGCCCAAAGCCATCTTTTGCTGCCTGAAGCTTCTATTGCAGTGCCCAAAGCCCTCTTAGTCAGGACCAAAGATTTATTTCTTGGGGCAGAGAGGAGCCACAACTGAGCACAGGGGGTAGCATTTCCTGAGAGCAGCCAGACTGACCTGGGTGGTTTTGGTTGGACACAGAAAATGCCTTTTGGTTCTTCTCTGCCTCTGTGTGATGCTGTTTTACACCACAACAACACAAAGACTCCAATTTCAGAAGGCTGAAAATGACTCCTCTATTCTTGGGATGTGTCTCCCTTTTATACTATTTCACACAGACCAATTGGATTGGTGACACAAAGACAAACCTCTTCACTCACATTGGTCAGACCAGAGGGACATCAAGAAGAAGTCCCTCCTAGGGAAAAAATGTAAACCAAGTTTGCAGTTACCAAAACATGTCTCTTGTTTACAGAAAATTCCCCGGGAAGGGAATTTCAGAAAACCAAAACATCTCAGGCACAGAACCAGGGCTACATCTATGCACACGACTTTGAAAAAGAACATTGCTTATAAAAATGAGTGTGCACAAACATGGATGGTTTGGATTCAAGCAAGGAGGCTTTGGATCTTAAAAATGGAACTGTTGGTCCTAAAAAAGAGGCTGTGGGTACTAAAAGACAGGCTTGGACCTTACCAATGAGTCTTTTGGCCTTCAAAATGGGATGTCATACCTTAGAAATTGTTTTTTGCACCTTCAAAAGGAGGCTTCAGACATGAAGAACATGAGGCTTTGAGCTCTCAGTGAGGAGCTTGCACCCTAAAAGGAAGGTTTGGAGCCTAACATGTTCTCCTGAGAGGTGGATTCCAAAGTATCCTAGTGCTAAAAAGGCATCCACAATCACTTTGGGGAGCTCCAGGGTGAAAGAGCACCTGGGTGGGAGCCTGGTAGGCAGCTAAAGCCTGCCCTGTGCCATCACTGAAGGTGTGGCAGTGCCAGTTCAGGGTCAGCCCAAAGCTTACACTGAGGGCAGAGAAAATCCCTTAAAAATGAACCATAAGAACCCAATGGGCACAATCCAATACCTGGAAAGAATGGGACAGAATCCTCCAGCACTGCCAAGTGTGCCAGGCAGAGCTGTGCCCAGGCTCCACCACAGCCCTGAGCAGGCTTTGCACGTCTTGGAAGCAGCAGGAGCTCTGCTGGCCCATGAACAGCCCTTCAGCATCAGCAGCTGGGTGGTTCCAGCTGGGAGAGGTGGCAGGATGTGGTGGCCACAGGGCCAACAGTGTGTGCTGCCCTGTGTCACAGAAGTGGCAGAGATGTGGAACCTGTGACTGGTGATTGTGAGCTCACCTGTGCAATGCTTGGTGCCCTGAGGAGTGGGGCAGCAAAAGCTCTTTTGGACTGAGCTGGCCATTGGGATAACTTGGCTCTTTCCCCTGCTACTTGCATGCCTGCCTTTCCCCAAGTATTCTTTGTCTTTGGCAGCAGCCACAAGCACCAAAAAAACTGCTTCTGACAGCTGAAGGTGCTTTTTGGGTAACATTTGGGGTTTTAAAAATCATTTTAAAAGTCATTTTATTGAGCTACCAATATTTCCTTTCCCAGCAGGTGATCTTTCTGGAGGAGGTCCTGATATCCTTTGTCATCCAAAGCTTTTCACCCTGTACCTGAGAGGAGCAATGGCTACAACAAGGAATGACTTATCTGAGTGACAGTTTCACCAGCTGGTTTGGACTTTGTGGATGCCCACGGACCACGGACATGGCCACTGCTGCATCCCTAAATGCTGAGGTGCTGACAGCCTGGAGTGAATTCTGGGGCATTCCCTGAGAACAGATCCAGGTGTTGCTGGTTTTCATCACATTACAATCAGGAAAAGGGAAGATCTGGTAACCCGAGGCTCTAGAGGGAAGCAAAGGCAGCCTGAGGCCCAGAAATCATTTGGATTTGTTGGACTTTTAGCAGATTAGCAGGGGAGCAGCCTGTTTTCCAGAAGTGTTTCCATATCAGTAGGTGTCAGCAGGGTGTTAGGCTTCCTCTGATGTTTCTGGGTTGGGAGTTAGAGCTGTCATCCTTGGTGTCATAGAGTGAACTCAGCATTTAAATATTCCCATACAGAATCACAGAGTCAGTTAGGCTGGAAAAGACCTCTGAGGTCATCGAGTCCAACCTTTGACCAAACACCAGCATGTCAACCACCACCATGGCACCATGTCCAGCCTTTTCTTAAATACCTCAGGGATGGTGACTCCCTCACCTCCCTGGGCAGCCCATCCCAATATCTAATCACCCTTTCTGTGAAGAAATTCCTCCTGATGTCCAAGCTGAACCTCCCCTGGGAGAGCTTTATGTCCTCTTGTCCTGTGGGTTGTTGCCTGGGAAAAGAGGCCAACCCCCACCTGGCTACAACCTCCTTTCAGGTAGTTTAGAGTGATAAAGTCATCCCTGAGCTTCTTTTTCTTCAGGATAAAATATTCCAGTTCCCTGAGCTGCTCTTCATAGGATTTACCCTCCAGACCCTTCCCCAGCTCCACTGCCCTGCTCTGGACATGCTCCAGCACATCAGTGTCTTTCCTGGACTGAGGAGCCCCAGACTGGACACAGCACTCGAGGTGCCAAGTGCAGAGGGACAATCTCTTCAGTCCTGCTGGCCACACCATTCCTGATACAAGCCAGGGTGCCTTTGGCCTTCTTGGCCACCTGGGCTGGCTCATGTGCAGCCACTGTGGACCAGCACCCCCAGGGCTTTCCCACCTGGGCCACTTTCCAACCACTCTGCCCCAGCCTGGAGCTCTGTGTGGGGTTGTTGTGACTGCAGTGTAGGACCTGGCACTTGGTCTTGTTCAGCCTCATACTGTTGGTCTTGTTCCATTGATCCAGCCTGTCCAGAGCCCTCTGCAGAGCCTTCCTACCCTCCAGCAGATCCACACACCAAATTTGGTGTGGTCTGTCAATTTACTGGGGGTACATTTGATCAACTCATCCAAGCCATCAGTAGAGATGTTAAACAGGAACTGTGCCCAACTCTAATCCCTGGGGGACACTCCTAGTGACCAGATGGCAGCTGGATGCAGCACCATTCACCACCACTCTCTGGGCCCTGCCTGATCATTACCCAGGGAAAAGTGCACCTATTGTCCCCCACTGTCCCCCACTGTCCCTCATTGTCCCCCATTGTCCCCCACTGTCCCTCATTTTCCCCTGCTGCCCCTGACCCCAGCTCACTGTCTTCCCCACCTATTGCCTCATCACTTTTCAAATGTTTTTTGCCTGCAGTCACTGGCCAGGGAATGACTCCACCACAAAAGACCCTTTTTCCCCCAGAGAAGATTTGCATGGACTGGAGGCAAAAACGGAGACCTGGAGCAGGACTTTACAACCTTGGTAGCACTTGCTACCTCAATGTCATCCTGCAGTGCCTGACATACACACCCCCTCTGGCTAATTACCTGCTTTCTCGTCAGCACAGCCGCTTCTGTGAGTACTTCTACAAATATCTCCTTGTAAATCTCTCGGGCACATCCCAAACATTCCCAGAACCTGCAGCTGGATTTAGGAGAAGAGCAGCCCTTCTTTGTTAGCCCTAGGAGCTTGTGTTCCTCAAACACTCACACTAAAAGCCATTTGTCCTATCAAGGTGCATTCATCTTCAGAAAGGCACCTCTTCTCTGTCCCTTTGAGCTGAACCCTCTTGGTTTATTGCACAGAAAACTTGTGCCAGTTTAGCCTCTGTTGCTTTCAGTTTTCTTGCTTGCAAGTGTTTGAAATCTTGCAGTGCAAATTCTCACGCAGCTTCAAGAAAACACTGTATATTTTTAGCAATTATGTATTGTTTACATATTTCTGCTCTAGGAGGAAAAATGTGATTAATGGTGATGTTCACCATCCAGGTCGAAGAGGTGGCAACCTGTGTAACCAATCTCTTGACCTCTGTACAAATGTATATAAGTATTGGAATCAGATTTAAAAAACAAAGAGAAGCTTTCCCTTGACCTGCTGTGCCTGCCTCGTCCTTTGTGTGCCTAAAACTGGCACAAGCCTCCCTATGAAAAACATTTTCTGTGCACTGAAATGTCCTGGGTTTGTCAGGACATTGGCACCTCGGGAGAAGAGGAGTAGAGAGTCTTTACAACTTCAAGACCTCCATTAGGTTTTCCAGCTGGAGACTGTTTTGCTAACCTGGGAAGCTTCCCTCCTCCCTCAGGTCGTCAGCAAGGGTTCTGCATGATGTGCATCATGGAGGATCACGTTCGGAAGGTCCTGTACTCCTCAGCCAGTGCCATCAGGCCTAGGGCTGTCATCAGGGACCTGAAATGTAAGCAATTTCAGGTGCTTTGACAGGTTTTCTTTCCTTCTTTGAGGGGAGAACTACTAACTTCTTTCTTAGTCATAGGAGAATTCAAGCCTGACATCCCAGGAGATGCCTACGAGTTCCTACGCTGTACCCTCAATGCCATGCAGGCAGCTTGTCTCAGTGGAAGCAACAAGTAAGCACAAGAAAATTCCCCTTTCAATGCTCCTGAATCTGTTGGATTCCTTGAAGTGCTCCCATCAAGGAAATCCTACACCCAGGGCTTTCCATGCTAAACTCTTGGAGGAGGTAACTCTCTGCCTTGCTGTTTATTTTCAGTTTGGACGTCTCTTCTGAAGAAACTACCATCATCCATCAAATATTTGGGGGTTTTCTAAGATCCAGAGGTGTGCTTCCACAGCTACTGCCCTTCTTGGCATTCCCTGTGCCCTTCTGTGCCTGTGACATGCAGCTGGTCCTGTGATGACTGGCCTAGGAGGACCCACGAGCATAAACTGACACCATCAATTAACTTCCCTCAGCATTTTGATTTCCCTTCCAGTCACATGCCTGAACTGCAAAACAGTTTCTGACTTCTACAAGGTCTTCATGGATGTCCTTCTGAAAATCAAGGTAAGAGGTTTGCAATTGTGCTTCAAGAGGTCCCAAGGCCCCTGGAGCTTTCCAGAACCAAAGCATTTGTCTCAAAAACCTCTTTTGTGAGCACAAGGGATCTTGGTGGTGAGTGGGAAGGGGAACGGACAGTGTCCTTCTGCAGAGGCTGTGGCACTGCTCTCTCCATGGTGCTGGGTTTAAATGGCATCATCTCCTCTGCACCCTTGTTGTAGTCTCCTCCCTCTTCCCTTTGCCCTCCCTCAACACCCATCTGGCCCCCAGGCTGATGGGTTGGATCAGTTTTCACTCCTGATGCCCCTGCATGCCACCAGTAGCCCCTGAACTGAGCAGTGGCACTGAGAGGGAGCCCTGGATAGCCCCAGGAACTCCTGGAACACAGGGAAATGTTCATTATCACACCCTCTGTCTGTCTCCTTACAAGCCCTGCCTGTGGGGTCGTGGTGGGTCTCCTCAGCAGCAGCTGCCTGGATCTTCCTGTCAGCTCCTGGGAAATGTTTGGGTGAGGGCATTTCCCACAGCTCAGCAGCTCCTTTCTCACTCCTCCAGGGAGCTTCATCCCTCGCCACAGCTCTGGAGGACTTTGTGACACCCAAGCAGTTGGATGGAAAGAAGTCCTTCAAGTGTAGCAAGTAAGATTATTTCTTACAATATATTAACACCAAATTCTTCATGAGGGGCTGTGTGAAATCAAGCAGAATCAGTTTCTCAGGTTTAATGCACAACAATGGGATGCAGCTTTTTTTATTGTGGCCTCACAACCTGGAGCAGCCTTAAAGTTAGTGCAAGGCTGTGAGGAAGGAAATGTTGTCTGGTACTATTGAGGTAAGGTCAGCCTCATTTCAGCACTCAGCTCTGTGCTTGGCTTCAAGGTGTAAGAAGAAGGTTCCAGCCTCCAGGACAGTCACAATCCATCATGCACCCAGGGTCCTCACCATGTGTCTGGGAAGGGCTGATGATCAGACCAGCAGGAAGCTCAGCCAGGTGTGTATGCAGCCACAGTGCAGCTTCCTCTTTGGAGCAGAGGATTCCCCAAGGCTCCATCACAAGCTGCTCATGTTGGGCTTTTCCTGTTCCCTCCCAGGGAGGGGAGACTTCCCATGGGAGGAGCAGCTCTGGTAGAGCTGCTTTGGCAGGGAATAGTTTCCTCCCACCCAAACCTGCTGAGGGCTGTTTCATGTGGTGACTCAGGAACATTTCTGAGCCATCTCTGTTTCTCCATAGGTTGTGGCATATCCTGAATACTTGAATCTTTGTCCATACATGTCTGACCCAGCTGGAGAGCCCCTCTTCTACTCCCTGTATGCTGTTGTGGTGCACGCTGGCCACACCTGTCTTGGTGGACACTTTTTCTGTTACACAAAGGTGAAGAGGGGAAAAACGTGTGCTGGGAAGTCAGACTATCCTGGCAGTGTTACTGGCAGCCAGGGCTTTGGGGGAGTTCCTGCTTTGGGGCTGGATGGGGCTTGTTTTGGGCTGCTTTTGGTTTGGCAGTTTGCTATGCAGAAACACTGCCCTTCCCCTTCCTTTGCAGGCCAGCAATGAGCAGTGGTACAAGATGAATGATGTGTCTGTGGAAAGTTGTGACATCTACACAGTTCTGGAGCAGCAAGCCTATCTGCTCTTCTACACCAGGTAATACCAGGGTGATGTGTTCAGAATTTGTTTTTTCCTTTTCCTGGCTTTGCTGTTTGTCTTCTCATCCTCCTGAGTGTTTCTGCCATAGGAGACAATTCCTCCCTGCATCCTTCAATGCTGTCAGCTCTGAACTATCCCACACCAGATCTTCTCTTCCCTTGCTGGGCTTTAGGCTGCTGTCCTGTGTAACTGCTCCTTGTCTGCTCTTTGAAGCTGCTTAATGCAGAGAAGGGGACATAAAGGGGACTCCAGGAAAGATGGAGAGGGACTTTTTATCAGGGAGTGTCTGACAGGACAAGGGGTAACAATTTTAAAGTGAAAGAGGGAAGATTTAGATTAGATGCAAGGAAGAAATTCTTTCCTGTGAGGGTGCTGAGACCCTGGCACAGGGAGCCCAGAGAAGCTGTGGCTACCCCTGGATCCTTGGCAGTGTCCAAGGCCAGATTGGACAGGGTTTGGAGCAACCTGGGATTGTGGAAGGTGTCCCTGCACATGGCAGGGGGTGGAATGAGATGAGCTGTAAGGTCCCTTCCATCCCAACCCATTCTGTGATTCTGTGAAATGGAGGCTGAAGGGGCTATAAAGACAAGGACTTCCTGTGACAGGGACAGGGATGGTAAGAACACCCCAGGTGTCTGAATTTCCCATTGGTGACCTTGATTCTCTGTCTTAGAAATGACTTTTAAAAAAATGTCTGAATCCCAGATAAGTCTGCAAGAAATGCCCTAAACAGAGATCCCTCTTTTTTTCCTTCAGGTGCTACGATCCACAAATGGAAGAAATGCCAGCTTCTACATCGTCCCCTTCCTTCCTCAGCCAGGGGGAGGCCAGCAGCCAGGCAGGTCCTGCAGGACCACAGGCTCTGCCTGGTAGGATTAGGGTGCCAAACAGCCAGAGGAGCAGTGCCAGGGACAGGGAGAGGAGCAGGTCCCCACTGAGGGGCAATGAACGCCGCAGCTGGTTCACCAACACCACCACCCCCACCAACTCAGCAGGGAGGAGGAGGATGAGAACGAGTCCTCCAGGTCATAACAACACCCACAGGGATGTCACAGCTCCAGGGCCCTCCAGCAGGAGCTTCCAGCCTGCTCCAGCACACAGGGAACAGCCCTGGCCAAGAGAGGGGCAGCAGGGCAGAAGCTCCCGGCCCGGGTACGATCTCTGCAGGAGGTTTATGAAGCTCAAGGACTGCCAGCAGTCAGAAAGGAGAAGGAGGAAACATTCATTTGGAGCCTACAAGCCAAAGCCGTAATTAAAACTCCTTCTTGGCCTTTCATGAATATTTTATAAGGTGTTTCTTTCTCTTTAGGTTTTGGGGTAATTGGTGGAAACGTGCAGTGAGGGATGTTGGTGTGATGGGATTTTGAAAGCTGTGGGTTTGCATAGCCTGGCAATTTCATTTTTTTAAATATGAATTTCAATCTACTCAAAGGAAAATGGGCTGCATGAGCCAACAATGACCAGGGCTGACAAGGGCTGGACAGCTGGGCCTCAGGGTTGCTGCTGAGCAGCACCAAGTCTGGTGTGGAGCCAGGAACAAGCACAAGTGTCTCCCAGGAATCAGCACTGGGACTTAGCCTGGTTAACATCTTCCTTAACTAATGGTCTGCAAGCTGGGGCAGAGGGCACCCTCAGCAAGTTGGCAGATAACACCCAAATGGTGGTGCTTAGGCCAGCTGCTGCATACACCTTCACATTTGTGCTCTCACTGAACCCAGCTCCATAATTTTAATCTGAAAACAAAAGAGGAGAAAACAGTTGCTGGGTTTCACATTGACTTTGAAGGATAGTGACAACATCATGCAAATCAAGGCTGTGAGCTTCCCTTTCAGACTCAATGTCCTGTCACATTCTTTCAATCTCACAGAGCTGCTGAAACTAAACTAACTGTATCAAATGTAGATATTGGTCACAACAAAAGGTTCCAGCTCATCAAGCTGTTGCTGTCTCCACATTTAACTTGGGAAAAGCAACACACCTTCTGGAATTTGCCACTTTCCTGCTCAGCTGCAGGTCCAATCACATTCTTCCACTCTTGCAGAGCCCAGCTTCAAAACTTAATATGTCCAGCAACTGCTGCCACACCAGAGATCCTGGAGCAAAAAGTCAGTGCTGGCCTTCACTTTCTCCTTGCAGCTTCTAAAGAGCAGCACACACAACTCTGTGTGCTCGGCTCAATGGACTTTCTCTCTCAGAATCCAGTTCCAAAATGAAGAACATTCAGCAGCTGAAAACATTTAGCACAGAAAAGGTTCTGGAAGAAAGAGGCAGTGCTGGCCTTCATTTTCCCCTTGCAGCTTCTGAAGAGCAGCACACACAGCTCTGTGAGCTCGGCTCAGTGGATCCTCACACACTTTCTCTCTCAGAGTCCAGTTCCAAAACTAAGAACACTCAGCAGCTGAAAATGTTCAGCACAGAAAAGGTTCTGGAAGAAAGAGGCAGTGCTGGAATTCACTTTTCTTTTGCAGCCTATAAACTGCACGGCCAACGATGAGACGATTCCTCCTCCTTCCCAGGAATATGCAGCATCACTTTGTGTCAGTCTCCAAGAGCCAGGATCCACAAGGAGCCCCGGCACGACACTCACTGTTCCCAGGTCACAAAAGCTCCTGGCTGGCACCTGACTGATGTCAGCGCTCAGAAAACCACCACACAATGGCGCTGTGGACTTGCAAAAGCAGCCAATGGTCCTTGCCCATCTCTAAACCACCCAAGGGCACCTGGAAACGAGTTGGAAACGTCCCTGCTCTCAGGCAAACTCTGTCAGGACAAAAAGATTTCACGGACCTTCCCCTTCCAAGTACAAAATCTTATATGCACCACACTCAAACGGCAACATGAAATCCTTTCTGCCAATAACTATGGTCCCTATGACAGAGTTCAGCTACAAACTCAGCAAAAGCAGAGCTCACAAAAGTGCCAGCTGAGAAAACTGTTGCTGGCAACAACCTGAACTGCACCACACCCCCTGGTATCTGCACTTGCCCTCTCAGCTCTAGGCACCATCATAATCACTTCTGCCTCACAGAGTCAGGAGCCAAACTGGACAGCACCAGGGACTGCTCACATGATAAAGGTACCAGGACAAAACACTCACCAGAATTCCCCCTGTAACAGCTCTAACAGACAGAACTGTTTACTAGAAAAAGCAGTTAAATTCACCAAGACCACCCAATGTGGATCCAAGACTGCTTTCTTTGCCAAAGAGAGGAACTATGACCCCCATCCCAAAAGAAATGGGATCCCCTCCTCCAAAGCAGCAAGCACCAGGGATTAATCCCATATAAAGGTGCCAGAGCACAGTTACTGGGTGTTACCTGCCCTGGGCACTGTAGCAGCTGCACACCAAGACTGAGCTGCTTACCTTGCTGAAAATAAAGGCACTGCCAGAAATTCCAGGTCACCACCTCTGAA
The DNA here is from genome assembly GCA_024734555.1 of Trochalopteron elliotii. NCBI lineage: Eukaryota > Metazoa > Chordata > Aves > Passeriformes > Leiothrichidae > Trochalopteron > Trochalopteron elliotii. The sequence continues at coordinate 16,890 of JANPWX010000227.1, forward strand.
AGGTGGAAATGATTGGCCAACCTGAACCTTTCAGGACACTGCCTTCAAAATATGGATACTGACCCTGTAATTGTACAAGTTGGGGGAATGCTCCCATACCAAATATGCCAGGACAGAGAGTTGCTGCTGCCCTCGACCTCCACTAGGCAGCTTCTTATCTGCACCTCAAACTCTGGGGCTTTGTGTTTTCCTTCCCATGGGAAAACATTGCCCCCCTCGCTCAGGAACTTGCCAGCTGCAGGTTGGAGACCACCTCCAGTACTGAGTACATCCAGGAACTGCTCCTGCACAGGAGGTGTCAGGGCAAAAATGTCCCCCTGAAATTTAACTCCTCATGGTGTCTTACAATGTGATTCACCAACACTGGGGCTGCATCCTTTGCTTCCCAGG
>JANPWX010000227.1:36217-84687 GCA_024734555.1 Trochalopteron elliotii
AGGAGAAGGAGAAGGAGAAGGAGAAGGAGAAGGAGAAGGAGAAGGAGGAGGCAGAAGTTTATGCTGATGACGGGAGACAGGAGCTTTGTCTGAGCTGCTGGGAGCACTGGCAAGGATGGGCTGCAGCCAGCAGAAGACAGGAAGGATGGATGTTCTGCTTCGGGGAGGAAAGGAGAATTAAAAGCAGAAAATCCAGCAGAGGATTTAGAGGGATGTCATCCGAAGAGAATAAATAGATAATTGTCTGAGGAAAACCTGACCAGACTGGTTCTCTCTTTGTGCTGGCTCTGCAGCTCAGGACAGCCCCACGGAACCCGCCCCTGCCCTGTCCCTGTCCCTGTCCCTGTCCCTGTCCCTGTCCCTGTCCCTGTCCCGTCCCTGTCCCTGTCCCTCTCCCATCCCTGTCCCTGCCCTGTCCCTGTCCCTGTCCCTGTCCCTGTCCCTGTCCCTGTCCCTGTCCCTGTCCCATCCCTGTCCCTGTCCCTGCCCTGTCCCTGTCCCTGTCCCTGTCCCTGTCCCTGTCCCTGTCCCATCCCTGTCCCATCCCTGTCCCTGTCCCTGTCCCATCCCTGTCCCTGTCCCTCTCCCATCCCTGTCCCTGTCCCTGCCCTGTCCCTGTCCCATCCCTGTCCCATCCCTGTCCCGGGGGCTGCAGCAGGACCCTGCACACATCAGTAGGACACTGTGCCCCTGTGCCCACCAAACACCCATCCCAACCCACCCAGATCCCATCAGCCTTCCCCAGACAGGCTCTTACCCCCCAGAACACACTGACTCATCTCGGACAGCACTGCAGCATTCCTGGGCTCAGTTCACACATCAGATTTTTTTTTTTTTATTACTATTATTTTTTATTTGAAACATCCTTGTCAGGACATTCAGACCTGTAAGAATTAAAAGCGAAACCCAACACAGGTATGAAATTTTATGGTGCTGTTTGTAGCAGCACTTCCAAAAGTAGCTTTGGCTGGAGCACAGAGAGCTGGATTGTGCTCACCCAGGACCCACAAGACACACAAAACATTGGCATTGGAAGAGATGGAGTTTTGCTGTGTCTTCTACTGTATTCCTCTGTTTGTAACCCCACAGCTCTGCTTAACTTGTTCTGAGCAGTCCCCAAGGGCTGGTTCCTCCTCAACAGCACATTTTTGCCACTCAGCTTTGCTGCTTATTTGTTGTAGTTATATTTGGAGGGAAATGTTTGTAAGACAAAAACTATTTTAAAAAATAACTGTCTGCTAACAAAACCAAACACAACAACTGCAAGAGCCTAAATCTCGAATCAAGAGCCTCTCTGAGCCTGCAGGCAGATGAAATCCCAGTAATAATCCTACCACTAATTCACAGGGAGTACAAGTTCATCAGGACACAGACCACGGATATGATGGCAGAAAAATGGAGAAAATAAGATGTTTGTGTGTATTTGCAAAGTCAGGCTGTGGCCAAATTGAGCACTCAGGGTTTCCAAACCCCAACTCCTGGCCCCAGCTGACAGGCTTGCTGCCTCAGGACTTCAGCACAGATCCAGAGCTCAGGATGCTGTGCCATGGCCTGAGCTGCTGAGGGCTCTGTGGACAAGGTCAGGCTTGTGCAAGGCTGGTGTGGTGAGACAGGGCACTGATCCAAGCCCTCCATTCCAGGCTGAGAACCTCACTGGTGACTTCAGCACCCAACTGTCCTGACAGCAGTGGTGGGGAAACTCAGCTGCCAGGACATGGATCTGGGGCAGCACCCAGCCCTGAGCTGGGAGCTGGAGCAACACCCAGAGCCTTGAGGTGCTCACAACACCCAGCAGGAGCTGGAGGGCACGTGGGCACAGCACAGCCCAGAGTGGGCTCTGCAGGACACAGAGCTCAGCACCCAGCTGAGGGGAGGGATCCTGCCCCTCTGCCCCCCTCAGGTGAGACCTCACCTGCAGAGCTGCCTCCAGCTGAGGGGTCACAGCTCAGGAAGGACCTGGAGCTGCTGGAGCCAGTCCAGATGAGGCAGCAAATTGATCAGAGGGATGGAACAGCTCCAGTGTGAGGAATGGCTGAGAAAACTGGGGAGCCCAGAGGAGAGAAGCTTCAGCTTGACCTGACTGTGGCCTTTCAGTACCTAATGGGGCGGATGAGAAAGATGGGGAGAGACTTTTCACAAGCACCTGGGGTGACAGGCCAAGGGGGAATGTCTTCAAACTGATAGAAAGTAGATTTAGGTTAGATATATGGAAGAGATTTTTCCCTATGAGGGTGGTGAAGCCCTGGAATGGATTTCCCAGAGAAGCTGTGGCTGCCCCTGGATCCCTGGAAGTGTCCAAGGCCAGGTTGGACAGGGCTTGGAGCAGCCTGGGATGGTGGAAGGTGTCCCTGCCCATGGCAGGGGCTGGAACTGGGTGAGTTTTAAGGTCCCTTTCACCCAAATTATTCTGGCATTCTCTCTGTGTCACACAGTGTCACCTGCCCGTGGTGGTTTGTGCAGCAGAGAAGTGTCACTGGACACCATCACAAAACACACAGCTCTGACTTTTGGGACAGTCACTGCACACCCCAGCCCAACAAGCCCAGGACAAACACCTCAGCTCTTCAGTCCATGGTTATCTCAGGGAGTTCACTTTGGTCTTCTTTAAAAGGTGTGGCTGTGAATGAGTCATGAGGCACAGGGGATTAAAGAAGGGGGAGTAAGAGGTTAATTGGATTCTATTTGGAGAGGGATTTAGGTTGGCTGAGTTTTTTCAGTCAGCAGCACATAGTGGAACATGTCACTTGTAATTGAGCTAATGAAACACCTCTGGAGATAAAAACCCACAGGCTAAATTCAGACTTGGCTTTAGAGACTTGTTCATTCACCACAAGGTTATGCAGAGAGGGAACTGCTTGGTCTGAGCACAGGGGGCTGGAGAGGTGAGAGCAGGACTGGGTTTACTTTGCAAAATCTGCTTTTTGTCACTCAGGGCTGCTGGACCTCGGGGTAATTAAACAGACTGTTGTGTTTTGGACACTCTTCCAGGCCAGGAACCCACACTCTGCCAATATGCTAATGTTATTTTCTGAGTCCAGCCTCTCCCCTGCTCTAATGCTGTTATATTTGTTTGTTATAAATAGGCATTTTGCTCCATGGTTATTGCTGGGGAATTACACGTGGCTGAGCTGACAGAGGGCTGCCAGCACCTGCCCTTTTCCAGGCACCTTTTGGTGACTCTCAGTACAGTCCTTTTGGTTTTCTCAAGGGTAATTAAGGGTTTATTTTTCAGTCCTCAAAACCATGACAAAAGCACCTCTGTCCCAGAGCCAAACTGCCAAAAATGACCTGAATGCAGGCAGGGGAGTGTTGCCTTCCTGAGCCTGCCCAAAGGCCAAGCCAGAGTCCTCTTTGTGAGAGATTGTCATGATCTGAAGTTACCTTGTCTTCCAAGTCAAGAAGAAAACCTTCCAGAGCAAAGTTTATCATGTTAAAAAATATAAGGGAGATATTTTCTGGAGGCTGTTTCAAAATAATGGAGATATTTTGTACAAAACCAGCACCTCCATCTCTTCAGAATGAATCAACTCTGAATGAAAGTCACTTGCTAAATTAAAAAGTTGCAGTGAAAATTAGTTTCCAATTTTGCAGGTTTTATATTCTTGCTTTGGGGATAATTACAATAATCCAGTGATTTCCTTTCCAAGACACTTTCAGAAAACTAAAACTCCACTTCTTCCTTCCCTCTGTCTCCCTTCAGGAATTTAAAAATAAAGTTAGTTTTAATGAGCAAAGAGATTGTGCTTGACACCCCTGATAAAAGAAACTAAAACCAACACAGTAAATGAATTTTATGCAGTTGTATAAAGAATATTATGGGCATGCGGACCTCAGTTCCTCCCCTTCTGTGCCAATTTCAGAACACAGGAAACCCTGGAATGATGTGGCTGCACTCTGTCAGAGGAAACCAGAGCAGCACAAAGCAAGAAGAAGAGGAAGTGCAGACTTACACCCATGGCCCTGCACAGATCTGCAGGGCAAGGACAGGAGGAGGGTGGGTTTTACATCCTGGTGACACTTGTTCAGCAGGAATTGCCTCTTCCTCTTTGCTTTCTCCTGTTGTGGTTTGATTCTTCCCTCTTCCTGCAGGGCTTTGAGTCCTCCCTCTGTGGATTTAGACAAGAAGACAGGAAAGCTGCTGCCTGAGCTACCAGCAGGTACCTGGAAAATGGGATGTCTCAGGTTAATTAAGGGATTGAAACATCCAAGGTGCTGCAGGGGAGGAAAATGTGCCCTGGTCAGTGCTGTCACAGCCTTTGTCCCTCCCAGCACCTATCTCAGAGCTCTGTGCTGGCCAGCACACAGAGAGGCTTTCTCAGAACATGGGCCCTGCAGATCCACTCTGAGATGGGAATTCAGGCTCTCTGGCACCAGCACCAGCAACAAAGACAAAACCACTTCGTGCCCAGCTACAGCTCTGCAGCTGGTGCAGGGAATTTGCATAAACAGCAACTGATGGGGAAAAGGCCCCAGTGCCACCCCAGTTCAGCTCCAAAGCTCTCCAGGGAAAGGGATCCCATTCCCTCCCCCAAAGCTGCACAGCTCCTACAGTGCTCAGACAAAGAGGACCAAAGCCAGTAGCCAAAAACTACTTAAGACATGGCAGACAGGGACAAGGATCATCTCCATGGAATGGTTTTATTGCTCTCCAGCCTCCCTTGATGAGAGCTGTACTTCAAAGGCAATCTGGCCTGGATTATAAACTCTGTAATGTCTGAGGAGCCAGGGGTTTGCAGATCCCCATTAAGTGGTATTAATTGCCCTGGTTATCGTGTTCTGCAGTTTGACCTAACCTAGTGATTCCCCTTCCTCTCCTGCTGCAGAACATCCATCACTTTTTAAAGGGTTTAAAGGGTTCCACAAAGCTACAGGGAAGGCTCTGGTTTGTGTTAGCTTGATTGCTCTGGATTGTAACAAAGCACCCATCACAACTGCCCAGCCACACTATAGATCAAGCTCCTCTAATCTGTCCATGTCTCCAGAGGGGAAGGCCAGGAAAATCATCAGATTTAACCTCCCAGGGCTTTATTTATGGCGTGGAGGATGTCAGAGGCCACAAGTTTCATTTTTCCCTTGTTCCCTTAGAACCCACAGCAGGAAAGGCAATGGAGAAGAACAGAAACTGGACTTTTCATGCCACTGAACAGCCAAGGGCCACGTGCAATGCTCAGTTCCTGGCCCAAGAAACAGAGGTGTGAACAAGTGGCCTTTGGGAACTCAACAGGCAAGGCTTTTATGGAGATCAGCTTTTCTCCTGAGCAACGAGGCTGCTGGGGATGAAGCCACTTGTCCAGAGCTGGTAGGGAATCCACACAAAAGCTCGTGGCATGTGTGGATAGTCAGTGTTTTCCATCCTGCAGGTTTCCTTCAGCACTGTTGTGACTGAACCTGTTCTGTGCAGGGCACTGAGTTCCCAGGGTGACTCACAGTAACCAGCACGTGGCAGTGGGATGTGTAGCAAACCCATCTCGTGTAGGATCCTCCAAAATCTGCTCCTCCTCTCCCTCTGGAAGAAAAAAGCTCAGGGCTCTTCTGCTTCCTGTTACTCAGGGTGAAAAAGTGAGGAGGAGCAAAGAAACAATGGGTTTAATTCCTATCCTCCATCTCTCCCTCAGTGCTTTATTCACTGAATTAACAGGAGAAACTCCTAGAATCACAGAGTGGTTTGGGTTGGAAGAGACCTTTAAGATCATCTGGTTCCAACCCCCTGTCCTGGGTGGGATACCTTGCACTGGAGCAGTTCAGGAGAAACAGAAAATCCACAGTGTTTCTTCAACAGGAGACCCACCCTGGCAGGTTTGATACACCTACCCCTGAATGGCAAATGAATTCCAGGAGTTTGGCTCATTCTGCACAACCCCATTGCTGTGTGAACAGTAATTGCATCTTGCCTCATCAGAGACATCTCAGGGAATGAGCCAGGAACAGCTCCTGTCAATGCAGGCAGGGCTCTGACTCAGGATCAAACTCAGGATTTTCCAGTCAGACTCAGGATTTTCCCAGGTTTTCTTTCCATGGATCCAAGCCCTATCAAACAGTATTCACCCTAAGGAAATATTCCTGCCTGGGATGCCAGATGCTGCCTTCAGCTCCACTCACAAACATCCAGATGGAGAGTGGAGGGGAAGATGTGGGTGCACACTTCTCCTGCAGTGGTGTGAAGCAGCCACGCTGCAATCACAATACTCAGTGATACTGTCAAGTGGTTTTTAAAAAGGAGACTTAAAGGAACTTGAACAAAATTAAAATATTGAACTAGCCAGTCAGATTAAAAAAAAAGAGTTGAAAGCCTTACAAGAGAAACACAATTTTGCCCCTAACATAAAGAGGATTTTTAAGAGCAATTCACTCCGTCCTTCAAGGAGATATTTCAGCCTGGGCTTATGCTCACTTTTTCAAAAGAGGCTGACCTGAGCATTTTTTTCTTTCTTTCAAGCATAACAAACCAACCCAAAGCCATTTCTTTTTGCCTGGCTCCTTCCTTCCTCTGTATTAATTTCAATTCAATCAACGAGGCAGTTGCATAACTGTTGTTTGTAATTGCTGTCACGTCAACCCTGAAAGTGATCACTGCAACATTGAAGTTATATAAAAGGTTTTGTTAGGATTTTTGTTATTTTTCTCGTTTAAATGGTGGGAAGATGAAGTCCTACCCTGGAGAGATGTTTTGGTTTTCTGAGCTCTGTTGTCTATTAGTCTTGTGCTTTGGTGTCTTTTCTCTCCAGTTTTGTTTTACACAGTGCAAGGGTCTGTTTATGCACAGAAACTCTCCAAAAACAGTTCTGTGCACCCCATTAATACACAGGCTATAAAATAAACTCTGCTGAGTCAGAGGAGCTACTGGCAAAAGTAAAGTTCACAAGACGGGTAAGCTCTTAAGGAGCAATTTAAATTTCTGGCAAGGCAGACTATTTAAATGCTTCAGTGGCTGGGACTGTAATTTACCTTGTTCTTCCAAAAGCAGTGGACTGTTTCCCTGCAATGATGGAGTATCAAACCCCATGGGATCGTTTCTCCTTGTGTGTCTCTTCCCTCAAACACACAGGAATGCTCCTGGAGTTGAGAGTCAGCTCTAAACTCCTCAGGGTGTCTTTGCTCCTCTTGAGCTCTCCTGATCATCCCCTTTGACCCAGGGTATGCTCACCTCAGAGGGAGGCTTTTCCCTGCCCCCTGAGAGTCTAAATGATTCATTTTATCATTTGTTTTCTGTCTTTCTAGAGGCACAAATGCCAGGGCCACACTCACAGATCTCTTGGGCCCAAGGTAGTCTGAAAGCCATTCTGCAGTGCAGACAGAAATGCTTCAAGCCAACAAATAATTAAGGACTTTATTTTGACATAAGTGAATTGTACCCAATACTTACTTGTTCCTTCATACTTAAGAGCAATCTGTTTGTAGCTGACATTGCTTCCTGTTTAAGAAAGTCTAGACAATGTCCAGACTCTACAAAGAGAAAAAACAAAAGAGAAAAATATACTGAAGGACCATCAATGGTCACTTCCTCCTAAGAAAGAAAAAGAAAACCTTTCAAGACCAGAAAATATATTTGCTTCTTACAGCATCTTGTCTGTAAGTCCTGCCTCCCTGGGGAGGAGAAGCTTGTTTTGAGATGGGCATGGGATGGCAGGAAACCACAGTTCTCATTTCCACTCCAAAATCAAGAGAAGCTTGTAAGGAAGGGCTAAAACAGAGCAAAGCAAGGTTCTTGCTGCAGGTCTAAGCTTGTGACCCATTTCACCTGAGCATCAACCAAGGGTCAGCAATACCAGCTCCTCCTGTGGGGGACCAGCAAGGAGAGACTTGGTCAACTGATGTTGTCACACAGTCATTGTCCCAAATTCCTTCTGAATGAGCACACATGGGTTGTGTGTGCATGTTCAGGGCAACAGGCAGCACTCTGTGAGAAAAAACTGTTACCTCCTGAGTGATGGGAGCTTTGCAAAATACAGATTTTCAGGCACCTAGGGAGGCATAGGGGAGACTGGGAATGCAGTTTACCCAGATGCAGTGCATGCATTCCTAAAGACACTCCCACAGGAATCCTGTAGTGTTTGAAATGAGAGGGATGTGTGTGTCTAAGGGTCAGGGCACAGCCACTCAAATGAACACACGCTGAATTTATTCACTTTATAATTTGGATAGAAGAGTTCAAACTTCAACAGTGAGGTAAAGGTTCAAGAGAGATACATAAATAGATGCCCTGTGAGTTGCTCTCTTATCTTCACCTGAGACCTTGTGACTGAGAGGAAGGCAACTCATGCTCAAAGGCAATTAACTGAAGCCCTTAGAGTGGTTTTCAAACACACAGATCTCACCCTGGGTGTTTGTGGCCTATTTCTCAAGGATTTGTGAAAGGCAGCTAAGGAAATCAGGGCTACTATCAGTAAATCTGCTATTCAAGCATGCCTGTGTGCTCTGAAAAACTGTTAACAGAGCCCAAACTCCACAAGGACTGCACCCCAATCTCTGAGCTGTAAGAAAGGCTCTGCCATGGACACACCTCCCCTGCTCTGCATGCTCAGGGTCTCACAGCAACCTCAGCTCTCACAGGGGTGATGTTACCTCACTGCTCTGGAGATGCAGCTTTATGCATAACCTAAGCCAGGTTTCTCTCAGCAGCTTCATTTTCCTGGGGATATCACCTGGGTGGGAATGCTGCAATCAGCCCTGGGAGAACTCTCATCCCTGCTCTGCCACATTCTCAGCAGCTGAGTTTGCTCTTAGCTCAGATGCTCTCCTCTGAGCAAAAGAAATAATCCTTCATTACTCTCAGGAATAAAATGCTTAATGCTCTAAGGAAGCCACACAAAAAGCTTCAATAGCGTGCACTTGCTTTGTTAAGGGTGGCTAAAAGATGTTTCACACAAAACATTTGGTCGTGCTTTGGAAAAACCTGCTCCAGTCACCAGCCCAGGCCTTGCCATCCCCCCAGTGTGCCCTGCCCAGCTCTGGGGTGCTGTGTGTGAATTCCCAGCTTCACCCTCCCCCCAGTGTGCCCTGCCCAGCTCTGGGGTGCTGTGTGTGAATTCCCAGCTTCACCATCCCCCCAGTGTGCCCTGCCCAGCTCTGGGGTGCTGTGTGTGCCTTTACACTCAGCCAGAATTTAAGTGGGCACACTCAGCTAAGCATCACTGCAGACTCCAAATGGGGTCTGGCTTCAAAGAACCAAAACTTCTGCTTTCATGGGAGACCCAAGCCTCTCCCTCTCACACTGCAAGCTCTCCAGGGCCCTGACCAGATAAACTCCCTCCTCCAGTTCTGCTCTTGGTTCAGACATTGTCCCTACCCGTGGTCCTCAGCAGAACTCAGGATTTAGAAATTCCCAAGCCCTACCCAAGGTTCATGGTGGCTCCAACTCCTCCTGCACCAGAGAGTGCTTCTCCATTTCTCACTCCTGTGTCAGACACTGAACAGTTGTGGCAGCTGGTGTATAAATCACTCCAGCCTGCAGAGTTTCCTCTTCAGCCAAGCACTTCCCAACCTCCCATGTTCCCAGGTTATGTGTTGATCCAGCCCGAATTCCAGCTCACTCAGGTGGGTCTGTAGGAGGAAAGTGATTTTAACTGCAGGGGTTGTAGAAGCAGCAGAGATGGATTTTAAGTCCCATCACTCTGGGCTGTTTCATGACCACTTTGAAGCTCACAGCTGCCACTACAGTGACTGCCTACTGTCCTAAACACCTTCTGCTTTGGCTAATTTGATTAGGCTCCCCCTTGGCTTTTCACCAACATCACCCTGTGGAAAGTTGGCCCCACCACTTCTGCAGAAGGAGGTCTAGAGAGAACATGAACAGATCTAATATACAACAGAAAATCAAACAGAAATGTGTACTTTATTTTTAATACTCTTTACTCATGTAACTTCTCCAACCATTTATTAATGTTAACTTTGTTTTAAACTACCTTGCTCCCAGTGACAGCTTCAGCACCAGTGAGTTCTCCTCACATCAGCTATTCTGGGCCTCGTTATGAGCTAAGCTGTAAGAGAATGTAGCTCAAGGGACAGAGGTGCACCTTCCCACTGAAGCTCCAAGTGACTCTGTTGTAGTGCAAGGCAAACTCTGGCAGAGTTAAAATAACGACACAAAGCAAAGATATACTCCATAAAACATTAATATTTTAATGAAAAATCTTAGCTTCATGTTTCTATCCAAAGACACTCAAAACTAGTTTTTCTCCCCCCTTAATTTTGACCTATAATGGGACCAGTTTGGAGATTTTTTTTTTTTTTTGTATTTTGGAACTTTTTTTTTTAAAGATTAAACAACCAGGCTAGCAAAAAGGTACCCAATACATACTTTTCTTATATCAAACAAGCTAGTATTTCAATACAATGTAACTATACAGAATATATACATTACACGTATGATCACAAAGCAAACACTACAGGCTCAGAACAGATTTGAAAAAACATGATATTCACATTGATTACAATAACTCTAAAAATGATTGTAACGTTGAAACGGCACTTAGTTTACAAAAAAAGTCACAAAAATATATATAGCCACCAAGAACTATGGTTCCTGAAAAATACTAATAGCCAGATAGTATTATATAAAATGTGAAGTGTATTTAAACATCGTATACATTAAAAAACAAAACCAAAACCCAAAACCAATTCTGTTAGGTCAATAAACATGCCAAGTAATCTAGCTGTGGCCAGCATCAACAAGAGAAGCTGTACTGTGGATGAGATGATGACTGGATATACGGCTGGTGACTGGAGACTGGCACAGTTAAGGGGGTTTCACTGTTACTAAAATGCACAAAGAAGCCCAACAATAATTTAATTCACATTTTTTTTTTCCCCTCCAGCTTCTGCTTTTCCCTCCTCAGGGTTTCACCATGGGGCAGCACCTCGAGTGAAGGCACTGCAGGAACAGAGCAAGGAAGCTGTCCAAGGGCTCGGTGTAGCCAGGGTTACAGGTCAGAATATCAAAAGCATGCATCAGCTAAATGGATGGTGAAACAAAATCACTCTTCTGGGGACTTCTGCAACCCTCAGGAAGACTGTAGGTACAGTTGCCACACAGGCTGGCAGCACCAGATCCCACTTTTTAGTTTTCATTTTTTTTTTAGTGCAACCAGATTTGCAGCTGAGACCTGTGGGACACAGAGTTACTGTGCTAGCACACACAGAGTGAAGGAAAACCCAGAGCAGTAAGTACTGTTGCACTAAAAAAATTCACATTTGTTTTCTTTTATGGTACATTTCCTCAAATACTTGGAACCCACTCTATTTCCCAGGTGCCTCTGATGTGGCTGAGGCACTGTCTGGCCTTGAACCCTCTTACCTGCCATCACGATGCTATAGGATTTATCATGTCTATTTATTATGTTGGAGATGAGAACCCTCCAAAACAGGATTTCACCTTGTGAGCAAAACTGGAACGGAACTGGCCTGAATGAAAATCAGCTATTTTCCATATCCTGATGGGGTGGAAGTTGCAATGGATGTGGGAGCAGCAGGTGCTCCTCCATCTGAATTCTCTCATCCCTGCAGGGTGCACAAAGCTCCTGCTGGATTTGCATATAAAATGCTTCCTGGTTTGTCTCTGGGAGAGACCAGCACCCAGCTCAGTGCTCCCACAGCCCGGGCTGCAGGGTGGAACCAGCGACCAAGAAGCGCCTGAAGCCCTCATATAAAAACCTTAAACCATAAAAACAATAACATTTCATCCCGCAGGGGACATATAGGGATCACAGTCTTATAAAATATATTTGACTGCATTGGCAGCTATTACTTTTTTAAAAAGTTTAAATTCACACCTTTTAGACTCAGAATCCATGTGGAGCCAGAACCATTTTCAAGAAGCGAGTCTACTGATCTCTCAGTATGAGAGACTTGACCGTGGTCTCTGTGAGCCTGACAACTGAACTCCAGCTGTGGGAAACACCACTTGTGGCTGACTCTGCTCAGAGCACGAGGGTTGAACCACCTCAACCCTGAGCCCTTGTCAAGCAGACATAGAAATGCATACTAAATAATGGATTTTTTTTTGGGGGGAGGCAAAAAAAAAAAAAACCAAGAAGAAATAAGAAATGCATCCCAGAATTCAAAACCCTCTGATAATGTACTGAAAAAAAAATGATGTTTTAGGTTTAATCCCAAGTGTAGTTTAAGGCAAGTTTTTTTCTATTTTAGTTATCTCTCTTGCTCTGTTTGGAATCCAAGTACATTAGCAACATAAATTGTTTTAAGATGTCCTGTGTTTTTACATCTCTCTTGTGAAGAACGTGAGCATTTCCAAGAACTGAACACTTCCAACAAGTTAGAGAGCAGAAATAAAGTGGTGTTTGCATTTCAACTGAATTCATTTCTACGGAGCAAAGTTATTAACAAGAAACAATTACAGACAGGAAAATTTAACAAGTAAACTCAACTCTAAATCAACCAAACAAAATCCTCCAAGAACTCTATTGTTCCTCCAGCTGAACCAGACTGAAAAGTGAGAACTAAATTAAGATGTTACCCAGAGATAAGGAGGTTGAAAAGATAATGTGTACCACACAATGCAAGGAACCCCAGGCCTTGCCTTGTACCTCGGTGTTAATGATCCTTATTTCTTTTCAAGGAAGAACAGATCAGAGCTATGAAGTCTTTGTAACTTTCCCCCTTCTCTTTGGTATTCTGAAAGCAATTTGCCTTCTGACTCAAAATCTTAAGTCTTAAAAATCCAATATCCAGATATGTCTGTGGTGTATTTGTACCTTCTCACCAATGAACTCTTTAGCAAAATACTTCAGGGATGAAAATGATCAGATTCTAATGATCAGATTATGTCCTCCAGCTCATACCTGACCACCTTTGATTATTACATCTCTGCAGTCAGGAAATGTGGTTTGGGTGAAGCACTTTTCAGAACATGAATCACAAAGGACTCTCATTTACCTGCATAACACGTCAGGAAAAAAAGAGAAAATGCTGTATGAGTTCAGTGTCATAGCCCTCCAGCTCAGAATAAAGCTCTGCAAAAGGCATTGTCTTGTCTCACTGGCTTCTCAGAGAAATCAGAAGTGCAAGAGAAATGGTCTCTAAATTCTCCTCATCAACAGGCACTGGGCTATTCCACAGTACAGCAGCCCAGAAAAAGCATTTCTCCTTCAAGCCCTTTTAAGAAGCCTCACAAAGGTGGATATAATCAAGACTGAATTGCAGCACAGAACTTCTTTGCAGCATGTTTCTAAAACACCCTTTAGATCTGGTGGAGAAACCTCATTCCAGCAACTTGGGAAGTACTTAAATCCCAACTGTTTTCACTCTATTTAACTAAAATATGTGGGTTTTACCTAAAAAGAGAAAAATTGCTTAAGTCACTGAAACCCTTTAAACTCTTTCCAAAGGTCAATAAACTGTTTTCCTTACAAAAGCTGGCTATTAGTAGAAAGAACTCAGACCCAGAGAGTATCAGAGCTGCCTAGGCTGACTGAATACAAATTGATGTGCAATATAATACGACTTTTGTGCCTTCTGTTTCTTCAGGAGCAACCCTTCTCTATTGGTTTCATTTCCTCCTCATGTTTGCATAAAACAAATCCGGCCAGAAAACAACAATTTACAAAACACAAGACTCAGAACTAAGGGAGTAGATCATGCCTTTGGAATACTGACATCAAGCAATACCTACTCACTCAGCACATCATCTGTGGGCCGTGGGCATTTGGCATCAAACACTGAGTTAACTTCAGAAGCTGTAAGAAAAATCACCAATCTCCTAATGTACTTCCTAATTTAGGTTTCAAAGCAGTACTTGAGCCCAAACAGCCTCGACCAAACAAGACTCACTGCTCTGAAAATCCCACACCCTCCATTGGTAGCCTTTTCTAAATATGGAAAAATGAAATTGCAAATATTTTCGGTTTATTGCTTGCTTGAGCTGTGTGTGTAGCTGGAGTAATGGCCTTTAATAAACCGAGCTGGCAAGGATTTAAAGTGTTTTGAAACAGGAACAATTCATCATTGCTCTATAGGCTTTTTGTAAACAACCCCCCGTTGGTTAGAAAGTTGTCCTTAGAGAGAATAAATTGCTTGTTTTGTCCAAAACAGGCTAATAAAAATCTCTGAAACTATACATACATATGTATAAACAAAAAAAAAAAAGTGCAATAATGCACAAAAGAGCTTATTTTTTCTGGTCTGTAAACTACCTCTAGCTAGCTCTCAGATTAGTAAAAATACAGTGTGTATGTGAGGGGGCAATGATCAGAACTGCAAATAATCTGGCTGTGGTTTAAGAATTTCACTTTGGGAAAGCCTTCATTTTCCTTTGTGGCTCCCCATCTACAGACAGATACAGTCAGGAGATATTTGTCAGGCTTGCAAAGGCTAAACCCTTTTCCATCATTCCCAGTTCCTGGTGCACCTTTGGACTTTCCATGCCTAACCTCAGCTGGGCAGATGTGTTTAGGCTATTTGATCAAGCAGCTTCTAAAAGGACTGGAATAGAAGAAGTAGGAATACCTGGCATTCATCTGGGCTGGGCAGGGATCGTGTGTGTTTTGAAGAAGTGTGTGACTGTTCCTTTCAAAACCACTCACCATTCCCAAGCACAGGGCACAGTGAGGGCTTTGAAAAGCAGCAGGCACGTATAGGAAGTGTCACTTCTTTATGCAGAAGATTAAAGCATCCACTCAAAACTAGTCAAAACTGTTCAATCATGGTTTCCAATGCATCCTTTTGTTTATCATTTGAAAAAGGTTTCCTCTGATTTCGTTCCCTTAACCAGAGGGCCTGCAGAAGCAAGAGAAACTTAATGAGCTGCTCTAACTGTGGAAGAAGGAATAGTTAAAGTGATCTGAACCAGTTGTTCTTCTTTAGAAGTATATCACAGCTTCCATGATGTTCTGACAGGATCTTTTTTTTGTGCAATCAGTCTTAAATATTTTCACAGAAGTGATCATTCAGTCATGAAAAATAATGTAACATCTGTCGCAGTTTTCATCCGTTTAAAGCGAAGCTTACAAAGTAAAAAGGGGAAAACCTCCCCACTTTTCGTTTTTAAAAAAATTAAATTAAAATGTACAGGACCAAACACAGGCACTTTCCAAAGAACAAAAATGAAAGCAAACCATGAATTATTCGATAGTGATAGATGACAGCTCCTGTTTGGGAGGGTCACCCGCGGCCGCCTCAGCAGTGGCGTTAGTCTTTGGCTGCTCTGGCACATCTTCTTCCTTCTCTGCCAACCCACCCAGAGACCCCAAGGGGAAAGTGCTTTCACAATTCTGAGTTGAAGACACCTGTGAAATGACAGGCATTTGGACAGAAGAGTTGCTCTCAAAGCCATGCTCCCCTAGCTCATACTGCCCGAGGGTCTCCTCTTGTTCCTGGTTTAAGTAGTCCGGTACTAGGAAGTCACTGGAAGAGGGGTAAAGGACAGAAGAGAAATGTCATTTCTCACACCGTGGCATCAGCTGCATCACACAAGCTACACACTGCATTGACAGAGAACAAAGGTACTCATTTCACATTGGCCAAGATCATGGCACTGACATGCTCCACTAAGCACCAGAAGCTGGTCCTCATTTCCACACACACACAATTTACTCAATGGCATCTATTTCACATCTGAATTTCCTACACAGCAACTTATTATTAGATTGTATCACCTTGATGAGAATGCAAGTTAATGTCTGGAACACATTTGGCACTGAAAACCTCGTTGAAAAAAAGGGAGCACTCAGGCTGTAAAAATAGAAACAAAAATGAGTTCAGCCCTGGCAAAATGTGGCCCTTTCCATGTCTGAGGTACAACATCCCCCAGAGCACCAGCAGGACTTCCCTCTGAGTGGGCAGGCTGAACCAGAGGCACAAGGTGAGGCAGCTGAAGGCAGAGGAAGCTGCCAGCTGCAGCAGGGATTGTGATCCTGACACTTATCACACTCCTGAGAAAAGAATGGAATTGCATTTCCTTCCCCTTTTAATCCTTTCTGCTTCTGCTATGCACTCTTAACAGCTGAGGGCTGAGGGGATCCAAAGAAAACCTATCAAACACTCCACTTGTATTTTCAGTGCATGAGGACATAATGAAAATAAATTTCTTTGCAAGTTTTCAGCACCAGACATGAAGTTTGTACTTGAGACAAGTATATACATATATCACATATAAGCACACTTGTATGCTTTGGTTCACCTGGCAATACCTCAGTTAAAAGAAATCCTTAAATGACAGCAGCATTCACTGCTCCAACCCAAACTCACAGCCAGCTCTGCTAGAACTTGTGTTTGTCAAATCAGACTGAAACAAGGGCTATAGGCAACTAAAATCACACCCTTTAACGTGACTTTAATTTGCTGACAACAATGCAGTGCTTACCACAGTCAGGGCATCACCCTGCAGAGTTTTCACTCTGGTTTTGGCACAAGAGCCAAGAACAAGAACAGCGTAAGCCCACAGATATGAAGCACTTGTACTTTTAAACAATATTCTGCTGGAAGAACAGCAACTGGCTTTCCTGCTTTTTCTTTTTTTTTTTTTTTTTTTTTGTCCTACGTCACTTCTGAGTTAATCAAATAGAACAAAATACCCAAGTGTTTTTTATGGGAAAAAAATAATGTCTGGAAATCAGGAGGGGTGGGATTGTGATGCTGTAACATTCACAACACATCTTTGGCATTGCTGAAGGCAGATGACTGACACACACCAAGCTGCACTCTCTCTGTAGAAATAAGAGCTGGACGACCTTCCTGTCTTCAGTTTCTCTCATCCAACTGTTGTATTTTCTATCTCAAATTCCAACAATTACATTTATATCAGTGAGAGAATACAGTGCTCATCTGATACCTCAGAACTCTGTTAACAGTCTTTAGCAGTGCATTTGTGAGATATGCCAAGTCTTTTGTGCCCTGATAAAAAAATGTCCAAGTGGCCCTTACTATTTCCAAACCTATTAGCCTAATCATTTAGTAATGTTATCTAGAAAATGAGAAAGGAGAAGGTCTGGAGTCATGCAGTCTTTCCACAGTGTTAAGCAAGCACTTTAAAATGAAGTAGGAAGTCTGTGCCCTATGAAAGGGAACAGGCTACGCAACAGATTTTGGAAAGCAAATCAATACCAAATCACAGATACTGTAGGACAGAACACTGAGGCTTCACACCATTGGCCTGGCCATAGAAACTACTGAAAAGAGAAATTAGGTAACCCAGAACCAGCCTCTGCATATCACTGGATTCTTCAGTAGCCTCCTACATAGCTCCCATGCTGTAAGACAGATCAGATACAACAGAGAGTGGAGCAGGAATCAATCTGACTGAAATTAGCTGGCAACCTGATGAGAGGCACAGCAGGCTGCCCTGAAAGCAGGAAATGATGATCTAAGGAAAAAAAAAAAAAGAAGAAAAAAAGGCAAAAAAAAAAAGGCAAAAAAAGAAAAAAAGGCAAAAAAAAAGAAAAAAAAAAAAAGGCAAGTTTCCCTGTTAGGTTTTTGCTGTGCACCTCACCTGCTCTGGAAGTAGTTTGCTAGCTCTGACGCTTCATGGTTCAAGCTCCTCAGGTGAACGATTAAATTTCCAGAGTTGGTGAACATGGCGCCGCATGTTTTGCACTCGTAAATCCGAGGCTTGCGGATAATGTGCCGGGAAACCCGCATGTGGTGTTTATATTCCCCGAAGGAAGTGAAAGTGGCACTACATATCTGGCACCGGAAACAGCGTTTACCTTCGTGCTTCAGGCGATGCATCTTGAGCGAGTAAGCGCGGGTGAACTTTTTCCCACAGCGGTCGCACTGAAAGGGTTTAATGCCTGTGGAGGAGAGAGGGAAAACATGGTCACCCTGTGTGACCATGGCTCGGGGGTAAAATCCTCCCCCCAGGGCCACAGCAGCTGGAGGGACTTGGTGGGGGAGATGAATCAGGGAGACCTTATCAATATGATTGCTTAGCAAAAGATTCTGAAAATATGAACCTTGTAGTCGACATAGAAATGAAAGGTTGCTTGGAGTTGTTGGATACCCAGCCTTAGTTACTATATAACCTGAAAACAATAGCCCAGCCAGCTGAAGGAGAATCCCTTTTGATTGAACAACACCCTTCTGCTGGCTGAGGGATCCAAAGGTCAATGGAGCAAAAGTCAACAGCCACAGCAGCTGGATTTGTAAAGGTTCAGAAGGAAGCCTCATCACTTAGTAAAGAAAACTCAGTGCTATGTCTCCCACTTACAACTATAAAGATCAGTATAAGTAACTTTTTTTTTTAATCTTATAGGCAGGGTAGGATACTTCTTTCAGAATAGCCAAATCCTCAAAAATGGTTTCCTAGCTCATTTTGTTGCCTCAGCTTTAGAATTGGTATGGACCTTAACAACTCTACAGCTTCCTGTACTAAAAAGAGTTTGTCTTTAAAATTGTGAACTAATCTTTTACTTTATGGCATGTCAGTATATGATAGGTGCTGACACAACTCCCAAAATGTTTAATACATGTCCTAGGGTGACTATAATGCCTGTGTCCCCAATTGTCTGTTCTGCGTGTGCTGTGTGTTCTGTACCTTTAAGACTCATTCTGAGAGTGAGCAAAGAAAGAAAAACAGTCTAAAGAGTAGTTTTTAGAGTTTAAAACATAACACAGTATGGTAATGTAGTAGTTCTTATAGGCTGTATGTAGATTCTATGGGGTTTGTGTCATGTACTGGTTGGTTAGTGGTAAATTAGAATGTCCAACACAAAAGGAGATATAATGGATTGTAACAAGGATCTCGTGCTCTTCCCCCTGCACTCTGACCCTGCCACCTCTCTCTGGCTCTCTTGCTCCCTCCTCTCTTACCTCTCACCCTCTTGCTCTCTCTCCCTCTCTCTTTGGGACTTCCCCTCAGCCCAGGCTGGTGGCTGAAGGAAAAGGCCCTTTTTACCCACCACCCTTGCAATAAACCCACGAGTCCTAGAATGTCTCAGCTCTGCAGAGTTCCCTCTCCCTGCAGTCCACGCATGTTCCTACAGGCACTCACTGCAAAGCCCTGCTTGAGGAAGAGACTCTCTGTTAACTTTAAAAAGGCAGAAGCAATTAGAGCAGAGCTGCACTCCCTCAGTAACAACCTCCAGGAAATCTCACTGCTGTGACCTGTCCCGAGGCTCCTTCCCCAGGGTTTGAACAGAGCACAAGCCCCCATGGATTAAAGATCCCCAGGCACAAAGATCCCTGACAATGCTTTGATACCAACAATGGAACAACATTAATTGGAATTCAAGATCACATGATATTTTGCATTAATGTGCTCTGGAAGTTTAAAAAAATGGGGGAAAAGCAACTCAGCATAGAACTGGGGTGGGGGGGGAAGAAAAGAGGAATGTCAGAACAGAATATGTAAGCTATACAGTAGTTTAGCTTTAGACCAGCACTAAAGTCAGCCGTGACAGACACAGGAGCATGCCCTGAAGAGAAGGCACCACATGTCTCTCCTCCCTGCCCCAGGAAGGTACTTGTGGAGCTCAGCTTCTCCACTCATTGCCTTTTGCATTTCAAACCTTATAAGCCAACAAGGACCTGATGCTGCAGTCGTCTCCAGAGCCTTTGAACTCCTTTGATCTCGGCAGATTCTTGTGCCAGACTGGTTCCCAACAATGCAATTATCAGCCTACCCTTAACTGCAATGTTTTTTTCTGGCTGCCTTTGGCCTCAGAGAAGTGTTCTGGCAAGGGGACTGTGCACAGGGACGCCCCTGTAATGCAGCAGGAATGGTGATAAAAGGGGCAGTAGGAGCCTTTATATTGCGTGGGAACCTTGCAGGACAAGAATTTTCAGCAACTTTGCATGACAGACAGCTCTCTAACACAGCTGAGCTTCATGCCTCCCATTTTTTTTTTCTTGTATTAACTTATAAATTCAGTTCCTAACTCATTTTTCATTTCTTGCCCTAAAACATGCGAGCTCTGCAATGTGTTGCAGTGGCTGAGTGTGTAATCACACAAACAGAGCTATTATAACGTAGAAGTCTGAGTCACCAAAACCTTCGGATTTAATAAAAAGTCTGAACTCCAGAAAGTGGGAAAATCCAAACATGAGGCTAAGAATCTGGAATATGGAGCTCTATTCATAATAGGGCTGTCAAGGAATAAAAAAGATTTTTTCAGAAGGCTGAATGTGCATCAGCCCTGGCTGTTAATTCCCCCAGTCTTTCACTCTGCTTCCCTTACTTTCAAAGCAGGAGGTGAACTTTTAATTGAGGGCTTTTAGACAGAGAAAGCTGTAGTTAAGGTTACACTGAAACGCCCTGTTAAGCATGTGAAAACAAGTTAATAAACTGGAATATGGTCTGGTGGAGCTCAAACCTTTCATGCTTCCCTACTGTCCAAGGGCACCTATTTCCTCTGGTAGTTTGAAGGAAATCTCTTTAGCCATTTTGCTCATGTGAAAACACTTTCAACATTTACAAGCTTTGAGAGTTCTTTTGCATGTTAATTATTCCAAACCAGCTATTCAAATCTCTCCCAGCTTTACCCAGGGGTTGTCAGTTGACAGGTTGGCCAGAGACGCTTTGCTGTCAGATTTTAACAACAGGCTTGGGATCATTTTGCACCAGATATGCCCACAGAATTTGTTTTTTCAAGTATTAAACACATATCTGGTTATTTTACTCGAAAGGATTCAACAAATGATTGTTGACAGGGAAAAAAATTAGACCTTGTCAGTTCCTCTGTGTGCAGGTAAGAGTCAGACTCAAACCAGGAGATGCTAGACCATGAGCCTTAGTGCCCAAGTGCAATAGCCCTTCAATATTCCTCTTATTCCCTCAAATGTCAATGTCACTGCCATGTAATGCTGACAAGTCTTGAAAACACCAATAGCAAAGGCATTGGGGAGTTCATGCTTGGTTAGAAATCAAAATGAATTTGGGGACCAAGGCTCAGAGGAGGCATTCACATAAACCTTTGGCTGCCTGTGCTACCTGCAGGAGCCAAAATAATTATCAAACCAATTCAGTTGTCCTGCAATCCCTCCAAAAAGTCTGAGATCCAAAGGCATACAACCTTCTCCAGTGCAAGGACACAGATATTTGCTTATGGCTGCAGGTCTCCTCTAAAACACAGCAGAGAATTCCAACATGGCAGAGGAAGAATTTCAATCTACTTCTTCAGTGCAATAAAAGGGCCGAGTATACTTTATATCTCAGATCTTTTTCAGGAGAATGACTTATCCTGATGAGTTCCAGGCGATCAGGTTTTTTTTCCAGTCCACACAAATGCTAATCATCCATGAGCACAACTATCAGTCAAGACTCCAGCGATCAAAACAAGCGCTCAACGAGACAAACCTCCACCCAGCCTTTCTAAAATCACCTCTCAAGCACTTGGCAGGTGAGTGAAAAAGCTGCATTAACACAATTGCTGCAGTGAGGCTGTGAGTCAGGCATCCTGGGGAACAGGGGGGTTTCTTACCTGAGTGGATAAGCATGTGTTGTTTTAGGTTCTGAATGCGAGTGAAGCGCACCCCGCACGTGGGACACTGAAAGGGTCTGTCGGGACCGTTGGGGCTGGGCCTCTCTGTGCTGCTGGTGGAAGGAGCAATGTACAGTTGGTAGGGATACTGAACATTCTCCAGACTACAAAGAAAAAAGGCACTGATTTACAAACAAGCCAGAGAAATGATCCAAGAAGCCTCCTCTGTGAAAATCTGAACGTTTTGTGTGAGAAGGAAGAGACTGGCACTTCGCATTTCTGCTGAAATCTTGATTTATTTTGGAAATCTCTGGGTCTGTAGCAATGTGTCTGATCTGCACCTGAAGTCTTACAGTCACTGACTCTGCACATCTGAACACACCCAGGGAATAAGCTCAGAATTCTGTTTCTTTGGGCAACAGGCTTGAGCACAACTGCAAACTGAACGTTATTTTCCAGGCGTGGGCATTTTCTCCAGCACATCAATGACTTGCAATCACTAAACAGTCCCTGAGGAAGAGTTTATAGAGCTGAGCAAATGAAAAGCAAAGGAGTATTTTGCAGCTTCACTGATATTTACAAATGAAATTAAAGCAAATTAATTTTTCATCTCAATCCAAGTTCCATCAACAAATACTAATACCTACAATTGCCTATTTCTAAGTTTAAAACATTAATCTAATGAAGCAATACTTGCTCCTTGCCTGATTTTTCAAAGAGCTCCATGAGCAGAGCTCCAGTGCTGTGTTTAAAGAACAGCACACAGACTGCAGTAAGGAACAATTTAACTTTCAAAGTAATTTATTTAAAACTGACTAATTGCTCCTCCATAGCCTCCAGCTGCAAACTGTTTAAGGGAACTCTAGTGCTCTAATCCAAGTCCTCTGGCAAGGGACTTGCCCAAGGGCACAGGGAAATAAGAACAAATCTGCTGGTACAAACATGGAACAACTGGGTTTGTACTTACCAGAGGTTTCCCTTCCCTGAGCATGCAGGTGTGTATTTTGGTGAAAAAGCCCTTTCAGGCTGCTGAAAGATCAGCCAGCACTGGCAGCAGGGAACTGCTCTGACCCTGACTGTTCATCCCATGGGCAGCACATTGCAGCTTCAGCTTTACTGAACTGTAATGGCTGAAATGTCCTCAGAAAAGATGCAATGGTGTCTCCTCACAGAAAGTTTTCCTAACTGAGGAAATCTTTCTCCTGCTCTGCTTCCCCCTCAAGCCCAGAAGTTCAGGTTTATGCTGGATTTGGGGATTTCTAACATTCACAAATGAAACATGCACTTTGCACAAACACAGTTTCCTAGGCATCATACAAAAATCCACAGAGCACTCAGCACAGGAGGGCAGGAACTAGGAGCATCTCTTTAAAACCAACACTTAAATTCTCTTCACTCTGGAAAAGAATGTCACTGCAACTATGAGGACAGGGGGGGATGATCTGAATTCTGAATGCAGAATTCTCAGCAGCAAAAGTTCCAGTTGTAAAATTTATCTGCAGAGAGAGCACCAGGTATCTCTTGATACACACAAGGTTAAAGGGGCTCCTGCAGGAGTTCAGTATCATTCAGTCTGTAAAACCCATCAGCATTTCTGATCTCACATGGCACTGGAGGAAGATTTGCACTAAAGAAGAAATTTTATTGTCCTTGACTTTTTATACACAGTAGGGTCCCAGAGCTGTGGAAAACAGAGATCTGTGATAAAGGGAATATTTGCAAGAGCAAAGTCACTAGCTCCTGTCCTGGGCCTGGCAGAATGGAACTCTTTACCATTTTGGGGTCTAAAAAAAGCCAGTTGAGGCCAAGTGAGGGTATTTTAAACACAGGTTCTGATTTTTCTAACCAAATTCCTGACCAACTCTGGCACTCCACTTCCTTTTTTATACATGTAGCGTGCTCAAATAAGAATAACATTTGGGTTTTGTGACAACAAAGAATTCATCTACTGACATGTTCCTTAGGTCCTGCCTCCCTCATTCCTGCACTGGGGGACTGTGAGGAGGCACAGGCACATTGTGCTCCTGGAGCTTTCTCAGGAGACACTCAAAGTAGGGCAGGAATTAGGAGCCAGAGCTCTCCTTTTGTTTCCAGCTTTCTCAGGCTCACTCACCCTCCATGCCAGGGCTGGTGCCACCTCCTCCACTGAAGGAGAAGTGCTGTGGGCACAAATCCACAGAAGAAATTGAAAATAAAGTTTGGTTTTTTAGTTCATACATCTTTTATGATGAGGAGGGCTGATTAAAGCAGATCCAGAGGGAATCATGAAGCTCTCCAGCTATCAGTGCCTGGCTTTTCCCATGCTCACACTGCCAGCAGGGTGAAATACCTACTTGGTGACATAACTTAGCACCATGGAGAGATTATATTTGAAACACTACTAGATTTTATCTTCCCTGGCTCCTTTTTTCCCCACATTTACTTAATTTTTCACCACTTGCAATTTGTGATCAATGTGGCATTTAACAGTTGAGATCTGTCTGACATCTCCAAGAACTTCTGTGCCAGCTACGTAGAGGGAGAGGTTTCAAATGTTTTCACTGAAATACTCTACTTGCACTTTTTCTTCTTTTCACCCTGAGATTATTTACATATTTAACTATGTAGAACTAAACTCTGACAAACACGAATGCCAAAATGCCAGTGAACCTAGAAATGTTTGTTATTTGCAAACAACAATTATTTTGGAGAAGTGGAGGTTCTCATTCTATTGGATCAGAGAGGCCTTTTATAACTTTTATAACTGAACAACTCCTTTTTAAGTGCAACCACAAACTGATACAGAGACCAAAGTTAAAGCAGGCAAGATTAGAAAAGTGTGTAACAATCCAAATGTGAAATATCAGAGAAAGAACAGATCAGACATCACTGTGGAGCAGTAATTTTAATACTTAACAGATTCCTGTGTGCCTATTAAGCTGACAACAATTACATGTGACCTACTGTTTATGAAACACTGATTATGCAGGAGGCCAAATTAATGATGTTAATTATTTAAGACAGAAACTCAAGAGATAAGACATCTTAGTTTTTGAAATTTTTATGATTCTTTCCACAGTGACATGGATGTAATAGTGAGAGGCCTTTAGAGGGACTAGTCTTTTGCTTTCTTTTAGAAATAGAAATCTAATATAGGCTTATTACAACATACATTTTTCAGTATTAATTTGCACTGGGCACACACAACTGATTTTGACATTTTGAGAATTTCTAGTAATAAAAGAATGTGCAACATGGAGTTAAAGGTGCATGAAACATTCAAACAGTTTGGGAGGGAAATTTTCTCCATCTGTACAATGTATTAATTGCTTTTTCTGATTCAGCTAGAGAAACATGTTTTATTTTATTCAGAATTCTTATGCCCCCAAAACTGTGTGCCCAAACTGCTGCACAGTGAAACAACAGGCCATATTTATTGGCTGCTGTGCCCATCCCATGCTTGAAATGGAAATTTAAGTCATGCTTTGAAGGGCTGTCCCAGTGTATTTGAACACACTGACAAGACAAATACACACACACCCCTGAAAGGAAACTGCTTTAACAGTTTACACATTTTACACATTTAACTGGTTCTTGGAGTAAGAACATTCTTGACGCTTTCATTTGAATTTATAAAACATATCACTTGGTAGAAAGTTTTAGATCTGGAGTCTAAAATCCTCATGACTCTTAGTTCACTTGTAGCTATTGAAACAAGGAGCAAATTCTAGTTCATTTTGCTTCTGTCACTCTGAGATTAATTCTTTTCAAACTGGGGAATAAACTAAGGTAAATATTCTTTCCTTCTCTGCATGGAAGAGATCTTTTAGTGGGACTTTTCAGTGCATTTAAAGAATTTGTTATCTTTTGAATTTTCTATGCAGTTTGTGCTGAAGCTCTGCAGTTTTACAGGAAATTTCTGAAATAATCCACTGCTGAAAATACACGTGCCACTTGACTTCAGAATTACAGGTTTAAAAGCCTGGATTAGTTCAAGTGCAACATGTGCTCCTACTATTAATTCAACCCTTAAATGCTGGGTGTTATTTTTATACTCAGGTTTGTTAGCAGATAAAATCTTCCATGTCATCCAAACAGTCTTATCTAAGCAGTTATTTTCCCTTTTTAAGGGAAGTGGGACAGATTTTAGATGGAAATGACAGGAAAGATTTTATGAGCTATGAAAACACAGCTCTTGGTTGTTATCTCTATAGGGAGCTTCTCTTGACACAGTTTCTGGAACAACTTCCAAAGGTTCACACTTCTTCCTCAGACCCACTTGTCTTACAAACCCTTCCAAAAACCAGTTTGGAAAGATGTGCTTGGAGAGGGAATAGCTAAGAACTGGAAGTCAGGGCAGTTGTGTGCAGCCCTGTGTGCCATGTGTGGGTACCTCACTAACACAACTCCAATGTCTCTTTGACCAAACAGACTCAGTTTAGTTTGGTTTTCCCTGCCAGCCTTCCCTTATAAGGGATTCCTTTAATAAATCACTCAGCTCAGCCCAGCAAAAGCCTGCTAAATATTTACAGCAAGTGCCACAGAGCATCTTGGTAAGAAGCTACAGGCAGAAAGTTTGGGAGAAGAGATTTAAGGCTGCTCTGCCTCTCCTGTGGCTTGCAGCAGCGAGGTCTGGTGAAATCAGGGCTAGGTCCTTGTTTTCAGTTTGTTGCTTTAACATGCATGTTTCACATAGAGGTTTAATTAAAATTTATTAATAAAGAGCAGTGATGAAGAAACAACAAGAACAGGACTATCTTTCTTCACCAGTGCTGCCTCGAAATAGATAGGAAACACAAAGAAACGAGTAAGCAGATTCTGACTTTCATCACCTACATTCTTCTAAAGCATCTGTCCCTCCAGGCACTGATTGTACTTTGATCAACACAGAGAGAACTAGATGTAGGAACAACTAAACATTGTGGGATTAAGGCTTGGGGAGGTTAATTAAAGCAGAGCACTTGGTGCAGAACACTTTGCACACCAGGTTGGTACATACCGATCGTCATCGTCTGCGTGAGCGTTAGTGCCAGAGGTGCTTTGGAGTGTGGGCAATCCCTCTGTGACCCCCTCATCTATTGAGCCTAGGCAAAGAAAAAAGGGCAATTTAATGCAAATAACTGCTCAAAAAGGGTTGGGGGGGGCAGGTAAATACACATTTCCAAATCTCTGATAAATGCTGCTTCCTGGGTGATAAGGTAATAAAAGCGCCTTGGGAAAATAATTTAGAACACCCAGAAGCAACTTGTTCCAAATCAGCTTCTCTCTGCACAGATTACCCAGTAAACTGACAACTCAATAAAGGGCACATACTTGGTACACCTAGAAAATGGAAATGTTAAATACAGCCAGTTTTCAGAACACATCCAGTACTAGCACTGTAAAGCAGAAATGTTCCGTTCACCTAAAGGGACTATTTTGACAATTTTTCAAGACTTCCTGAGCAATGAGGAGTTCAAACCTGCTACACTAAATGGTTTTTGTGTTCCAAACCTTCCATTAATACATTAATTGATAATGTCTTCATTTATTGATAAGCAGCTGAGACAGGAAGAGCCCTCTGGGAAATCAGAAGTGGAACACAAAAGAGACCAAACACCTGTTTGTTAGAGAAATGTATAAACAAAACCATTACAGAGCTCAGTTCACCAACACCGGGGAAAAATGCAGTTCAAGGGCAACAGAATCCAGTGGAAATGCAGCACTAAAACAAAGCCACACCTTCATGCACTGATGGGGCTGTTGCTCATCTGGGCCTCTCTCATCAACACTGGATGTCCCCCACTGAATCCAGGGGACACAAACACAGATGGAGAGGAGATGTCTCTCCCTACATCTCCACCTCGAGGACAAACCAAGTGTAGGACAGTGCTACAAGCTGCTCTTGCTGCTGGGGTAAAATAATTCTGCTTTCTAACAGAGGGGTACATGAGTAATCTGAATTCAGAGACCCTAAAGCTCACCAGGAAAATCAAGCAGAATTAGGTGTACACTGGCGAGGGTCAGAGAAAATGGAAAAGCAAAGAGATGTGAAAGGTGAAGCAGAAAATGTGCATGTTCTGTCAAAAAGAATGAGAGATCTTTCCTGAAGATTCTTGCCTTAATGTGATGCCACGTTGTGGGGCAAGTGACAAGAGGAAAACTGAAGCTCTGGCAGCTTCACAATTAGTAAAATCAAAATTTTTGATTTTGTTAAGAGGTGACAAACTATACTTTGGAAATTCATCAACTAGGGAATCTATAGTGTTACAGGAGTTAATCCCATTTTGATTTACCCTTCTTTCTTATGAAATACTTAAATGACAGTCTACTGAAAAATAAGCCCAACTGCTCTTAGGTTTAATTTCATGCCTTCATCTCTCAAATGCCAGAAGTGCTAATGAGTTATGAGAGTATCTTCTCAGACACAGTGGTTTTGTAACTATAATGACTTATTTATCAAGTCTCTGCTCCACGTCTCCTTCTGTATCATAAAGTGTTTCCAAATATAATAAATTGCAAATGAACAATTCTTAAATTTCCCAAAGAGTGAATAAGAGTTTTTTGCAATATCAGAGAGAGAGAGTGGCAAGAATGCTTTTGTGAATGCACTATAAAACACTGAGATAAATATATGCAATTACAGGAGGAAAATATGTTCAGGGAAGAAAAAGCTGTACTTAAACATATCTTGCTGCCTCCATTTACTATTCTTACATTACTGCATAAAGTAATGCATTATTTGGGAGGTAAAGAAGTGCTTTCTAGCTACAAAGTGTGCTGTATCATAACTGAGCTAAAAAGCAAGAACACTGTTTCCCTTTATAGCAGAACACGAATAAAAACCATTCTGAGGATGGTTATTATGCCAAGACCACTAAATATTAATTCAAACATATTCAAAGACAAAGAGCAGATTTGTACTTTAAAGATTTTGCCCTGGCACATTTTTCTTCTCTCTGCAGCTGTGTTAAGGCAGAACACGCTGTACTAACAGCAATGAGAGATATTTAAGTTTAAAAATTATCATCACTAAAGCCTGAGATTCTCTGCCCCATGCACACAAAACTACTCATCTGTGGCTGGGAGTTTACACCCAGTTTGTTCTTTAAGCTGCCTTGGTGTGATATGCATTTATATATTTATGATATCTATCACTTGATATGCTATTTTTAACTTTCCCTAATCATTATTTCTTCTTGTTCTGTTTTGTCTGTGATGATACAATTACTTTGATGAAATAATTTGCATCTCTTACCACATGGCCCTGGCAAAGTCTTTCAGTTCTGACTGCAATGAGTTAAAAGCTGAACCAAACAAACCCTGTTTTTGAACAAGGACCATTTTTCCTGCTGGCTCCCCAGCAAACAAATAGTTTCTTTTAGTTTTGAATTTATGCACTATTTTGGCAAACTACATTTAAAGATTTAAACTGTAAGACATCAAGTCTGTTCCTCAGCAAAGGTAAACATCCTTGTCTCCAATAAAGAAAACATTTTCCTTTGGAAAAAGCATTACAGTCTAAAATATCAACACGTGAGCTATACAAACTGGAGAACAATCCAACAGCAAAGGATGGCATAAATGGGAAATATTTGCATTTTTTATTACCTGAATAGTTTGGCATTGAATGCATATTGCTGTTCTGGAGGGTCAGCCTGATCTCACTTTCTCCAGAGAAGTCACTGTTGCACTGACCAAACCAAACAAATAATGCAGACTACAAGGCTACAACTCTTTAGTTTGTTGGAGTTCATTTCATTACTGGGGCAGCCTTTCACACTCACATTATTTGAACGAAGCAGAGCAGTCCATTTGTCATTCTTACAGTCTTCAAATGCAACAGGTGATATTAAAATTCTTCAGTAAACAAACTGCTGAGCACAGGTCAAGCCACTTGAGAGTAAAATAGCTGACTTGGGTAAAATTTTGATAATTAAACTAGAAATATTGCAAAAGCTCCATCTTCTGATTTACTAAAAGCCATTTAATGCATTCTGCACAGGGGAAAAAAGGGATTGTTCCAGTAACCTTTAAGTATTAGCTCTTAATAAAGAACAGCCTGCTATAAGAACCCAAAACTGGTTTCAAATTGTCTTTCACGGAAAAAAGATTTCTCTCAGCAACCAGCAGCATTTGAAGAAGCAACTTGAGAATCAAATCCCACAGAAATGGAAAGATTCTCAATATTATGACTGTGTGGTTTTCTTTTTGTCTGGGGCATTAAGATGACAGTGTTTCACCACTTATTTTGCAAATCCTCTTACAAAGGCTCTCTGTCATGATTATAAGAGATTTGATGTCTGATGCAAAGCACTATTCTAACCCTTTGTGGCTACAGGCACAAGCTTTTCAAATCTGATGCTGCAGCTCAGCTGAGATCATGCCTTTTGGCACTGATGAAAGCAGAATTAAGTTTCCCCAGTCAGGCAGCTAGAGGTAAAAAGTAGTTATGAATAAAGAGGGCTACCACAGGCTCGCCATCCTCAGCTGCCTTCTGCAAAGTTTTCAAAGAACTCCAAGTTTATGTGTAACATTTGAAAAACTGGGGGGAAAAAAGGGAGTTCCACAAAAGTAAAGCATGAAAACCCACGAGGCAGATTTCCTCCAACAGAATCCCCAGTGCAGCTGGGCTATGCAGCTGCAGAAACGGCCATACCTATAGATGAAGACTGAGGGCTGATCAGGAGATCCTCCTGCACTTGCTCACTCCCTGGGACCGTCTGCTGGTCGCTGAGGGAGCTCTGGGACGCGCTGACGGGCTGCGACACCTCCTCGTGCACCTCCTCGTCACTCAGCCTTTCCACCTTGACACGCACGTCCTCCTCGATCACCAGGGGAGAGCTGCCTTTGGTGCTCTCACAAGTCACATAATCCCCCACCCTCCTGCTGGACTCCGAGGGCCCAGGCATTTCTAAAGTCCTAGAGTTCTCCGCCGCCTTCACCTTCTCCGACTGAAGCCTTCGATCAATTCCAAAAGGAAAAGTCCAGGGAAAAGCTAAGGATGAGTCCACGGGCTGATTTCTGGACTCTGGGTAGGAAGTGGAAGGGTTGAGCACTTGGGGGGAGCTGGTTTGTGTGTTACACTTGAGGGGGCTCTCGGGAGACATCACGATGTAGCTCTTGCGCTTCCTCCGGGACTCGCGGCAAACGGGGATGGTTCTTTCCACCACGCTGCACTCGGACGACACGGGCGACAGGCTGCCGTCCCGGGAGGTGAAATTGCAGTTTGCACTGTTCTCCTGGCCTGCATCCAGCACCTTCTCCTGCTGGCTGTTGGGGGTATTCCACAGAATGCTGGACTTCATGAACTCGGAGCACGTGCTGGCCACGCTGAACATCTGCATGTAGCTGGCGGCGGCCAGGACGTCGATGATGTTCTCGGTGTTGATGGACAGCGTGGCCGTGTAGGCGTACTCCAGCAGGGGGATGAAGCCTGTCACTGTCACGTGGTGCAGGTCTAAAACACTCTTGCTCTCATCCTCTGCCTGCCCCACGAGTTTGGAGCGGAAGAAATCGCTGCAGGCAGCCAGAACCACCTTGTGTGCCCTGAAGATCTTGTCCTGCACGCGGATGGTGATGTCGCAGAAGTGGCCGTCGTTGCGGAGCATGTTCAGCTTCCCCAGCATCTCCTGACTGTGAGCAGGGGAGTTATGAGTGAAGGTTTTAACACCCATTTTTAGATGGTTCTCTCAGCGTTCTTCCCACATATGACAGATCAAAGGGATCCTGAAATAAAGAGGGAAACTGTCATTTTCATCTCTGAAAGCAAAAGTCAAGTGGATTCGTGATTGTAAGATTCTGTATGAAGAAATTCATCTGAATCCTCTAAGACCAGGCTCCTCTAAGATCCAGACTGTGCAAAGGACTAACTCTACACAAATACAATGATTTCTAATTTTTATAATCACAGATTAAGTTATTTGCAATCTATCCCTACCACCTTCCATACATCTGTGTATCTATATCTCCCTATACCTACAGGGGTTTCTCTCCCTCTCTCTCTCTCTCTCTACATACCTGCTATGCCCACTCAAAACCAAATTCCCATCACAGTTCAAAAAAAAGTTTGTAATACTGAAAGTAAAGCATTTTAAAAACTGTTATCTGTGTAGAACCCTGTATTTTTTTTTCTAGGCCCAGAAAACCATTGTCCACAGTTCTTAAACCTGACAGATTATTGAAAGTTTCTTTTAAGCAGAAAAGTCAGGTTGAGTCAACAACAAAGGTGCAGGAGTAAGCAAATCTCCCAGGGAAGGTATTTAATACCAGAAAAGCTTTAGAGAAACTACAGCATGAATTTCCATAAGCCAGAGTTCAATCTAGTAAACATAAAACAACAGTTGCCAATAGGTCTGATTTCCTGCTGCAGTGCAGGTATTGATTACCTAGAGCTGCTTTTAATAGCTTTAAACTAGGATGAGAAGTTATTGAAAATTCCTTCACAAACACAATGCAATATAAACCTCAAAGGAAAGTTTAAGTTTAAATCAAATACACTTAAACTGATTTTATGTATGTGATAAATAAAACAAGGAGGGCAACTTCTTTCTTCTGGAAAACACAATCCTGCCTTCTTGGGGACCAGTTCTCTCCATGTGGCAGCAAATGCACATGTTTTGTGCAAGGTCCTGATGAGAATGGGGTGTTTGACCCCTGGATTTCCCCCCAGAATTTCAAAAACATTTCACTGTAAAGGGAACATAAACCACAGTGTTTCACCTGCTTAAGTCCCTTCCAAGCCTCCATGGAAGTTTACTGTGTTGTACATGCCTGGTACAATTAACACAAAATAGAATTATCTCACTGGTTAAGCATCAACAGCATTACTGGTTTGATTCATTCCTGGAGTCAGCCAGCTTCTGCACATCATCCCTCTTTCCCTTCCATGTAAAAAAAACATTCCATGCTTGCAAATGGCTCACGTGGAGCTTCACAAGTGTGGAACAACTTACCCCAAATGTGACACATTGAAACAGCAGCTGTCACAGCCCACCTGGTTCTACAGACATTTACACTTGGCTGCTTCTTGTTCCTGGGTTTTCTCTTTTGATACCCAAACCCCTGCAGGCAGAGGAACACTAACTGTTCAAGAGAACAGATTAACTAACACCTGATAATATATATAAAGTCTGGTGGAAACTATAAGGGCCATTTGGGTTTAAAATGAAATTTCACACTGGTGAAAGAAGAGGAAGAAGTTAAGCACAAGCAAAACATTCCCTTCACTGAAAGAAAACGGATCGACCTCAAGAGGCATCTGACTATCCAGACTGTTTGTTCTCCAGCATGAATCAAATGGAAAGCATATTTCATTGATCTCAGACCAACACACTACAGCAAAATCTTGTAACAGCATATTCAAGAATGGCCTTTGGATACCCTTCCTTCTGAAATCCTGGTTGCTGCAGCTGTTCCTTGGCACATCACAAGTCCACAAGTACTTCTGTTCAGCAGCTCGTACAAGAACAATACATTCACATGGAATAATTTGGTGTTCAGAAATAGCACCAATCCATCCTTATAAACAAGGAGAAAGATCTCAGAGCAACCCTCCCAGTTCCTACAGGCCCAAAAGACAAGCCCATTTTCCTCTCTGTTCTTCTGAACCAGGAATGCTCAGCCCTCCAGTCCCAAAGTGAGAGCTGAATTCTGCTGCCCTGCTCTAAACCATTCCTTGTCCTGCTCCCCCCTTCCTGCCACCTCTCCCCTCTCCTGGCTTCCTCTCCCCTTCTCCTTTCATCTTTTGCTTCCTTGACCTTGATCTGGTTACAGAATTTAAAATAAAATAGCGGAAGTCAGTGATGTGCAATAAAGTGATTTAAATTTACTGCAGGAGCAGTGTTCCTGCCACGACCATGGGATATTGCTCTGTTAAACCACTTCTGTAAAATGACTTTCACCCTCATTGCACTGACACCTCCACTCAAACAAGTGGCTCCCACCCAGGTCTCAGTGTGAACAAGGAGCATGCACACACAGGCTATTTTCAGGAAAATCCAAAGGGTCAGGCTGAGGAGGGGGAACAATATCAGCTCCTTACAGTGAATGATGTAGTAAAAACATTTTTAGAAGGTAATTTAAACAGTATGAAAGTATTTTTCACACAAAAAGATGAGTGTGCTAAAGCACAGCTGGGTTATACAGTGGTTCAATCCTCTTTCTAATCTTTCTGTGGCACAAGGCACTTTTACAGCTGCACTCAATTCAGTGACCTGAGAGGGTGAAGGGCTGCAACATTCCAGCCTCTGCCCAAGTCCATCATCTCTGTATTATCACCATTTCAAAATAACACTTTGTCAGCTCTTATTTCTCATTCTGAGGCAGTCCCTGACAGCAGCTCTTGGACCATGAGGTGCAGGATGCCACATCCAAGAACTAAATATACCCTTGGGAACGCTGGGGTGGGGACATCAGGGTGCACACCTAAACGAAGTGGTAAGTGGGCTGGAGCTGGAAAAGTTGTTAATTTTGGAGCCACAAACCATTGGGGATTCTCTAGGCAGGGACCAGGGATGGTATCACAGAGTGGGGCTCCTCCTCCCCTCCCCCAGGCACACACACCCTGGCCCACAACACATTTCAAACCTCCACAACACATTTCAGACCTCTAGAGAAACACAGCAAAAGTCAAAAGACACTTTCACAAGTTTTAAAAATATTCACAGCGAGACACTTCAGTCCATATTTAATGGGCTGGATTTAACTTTGCCACAGACATTTACAGTTGGAGAGAATGGTTTTTCCAGCATGTATTCCTGCCCTGGAAAGGTGAGGAATCACCATCAGAGCATGAATCCCTGAACAAGGTGAGAAGTCAAATGTGAGCACTTCAGGGTTTACACAGCAAGGACACTTTTGTCCACTATTAGCCAAAAGCAGCCTGAAGGGAAGTGCTACTATACCAAAGGCTTTGTACAATTAATTTGAAAATCAGTTGGGATTTTTTTTTTACTCCTAGGAGCACAAATGAAGACCCTGACCTTTACCTACTCTGGAGTAACTCAGCTCATTCCCACTGTTTCAAGGCTACTGAAATGCAAGTTTCAGCAACAGCTACCAGGGCATATGAACTGTTTTGGGATTAAGCAGGTGTCAAGTTTCTTAGAGCTTAGAAACAGCAAAGATGAAACTGAACACTGTGAGTGTAATGTTGGAATGTAATGAAACTGTGAATGGAAAAGAAACTATATTGGAATTGAAAAATACTGCTTGTGCAACATATCTACCTCCATGTACACAAAATTCAGCCCCTTATTCACCTGCTGCCTAATGCTGGGGCTCAAATCATTGGGTCTGAAACATGGTATCTATAATATTTTAGAGGAGTCGGTGAATCAAACTCAGGGAGCTGTTTGCATTCAGTTTCTCACTTAGTCACATCATTTCAAAACAAAAGTCATTTTTAGCACCACAAAACCACAACCCTACCTTTAACCTCTGTATCCTGACCTGTGGCAATTTACAGCATGAAAACAACTACTTTTTTTCTGAACGCTGAAACCAACAGACTTTTTACCACTTTGTAGCCACCTAAGTCCTCAAAACGATTAGGAAATTCCTACCCTGGTGCTCACCAAGCCCTCAGGCACATCCATCCAACTGGGAGCCCATGGTGTAAATCAGATCATTGCTTGTTTTTTTATATTATCATTTATTTTTAATGCAGATCACTCCTTGGGCACTGGTTAGAGCAGCATTCCATCAACAGCAGCAATCAAGGCACAGACAAATCTTCCACAGGGAGAAACATGTGACCTGGAGCATTTTATCTCAGCAATCTCACTGCAGTACACAGGTACCAGCACCCCCAACGCCCTCAAATTAACTGGTTAGTATAATTAACTATAATTAAGTTGATAATTGAATCACAACAACTGCTTCAATCAGAACAAACTTCAAGTCTGCTATTTGTATTTCTATCTAAACACACATCTGTTTCCCAAACAGTAGCTGGACTAATAAAGGGTCCTATCTCCACTCTGAATCTTGGTTCACTTCACAAAGCTGCTGGCCAGAGCTACCACACCATTCTAGACTTTCTAAACTTTACTTAAAATCATATTTTAGTTCAGGTTAGTAAACCTAGTTTGACCTCAACCCAGCAGTGCCAAACCTGACAATATTCATGTCAAAGGGGCAAACAGGAGTTCCTGTGCTCACAGTGATGTCAGTGTGGAGCTCTGGAATCCCTGGAATGCAAACCTGTAACCTTTGGCTGCAGTTGGGTGAGTGGAGCAGGGAAATGACCCATTCTGGGAAGCTGGGCTGGAGAACTCCAATTTCCTCCAGGACAGCAGATCCCAAACCCTGAGAGCACAAAGCAGCCAGTGTTAAGGAGCTGCTGCATAAACCCCATTATGTTAAACCTGAAAGAGGTGCCAAGCTCCACCTTGTGCTGGGAGTGAGGTGATGCCACAGCCTGCAAACAACTGGGAGCACTCAGTGCTGGGCCTGACTCAGTCCTTGGAGTCAGACTGACTCTGCAAAGCATTTCACCAAAATATCCCAGGACACTGATAGTGCCCCGTGTCCCTTTCCTCCCAGCTTCTCAGGAGAGGACAACTGTCCCAGAAGAGGACAATTTTCAAGCACTTTCTGCTTTGCAGAGTTGGGAGGTGTTTTGCTCTTGGGCAGGGCTCAAGCTGCACACTCAGCAGTCCCCTGAGAGGATTCTCTGTCTGCCCAGCCAAGACATGACAGGTAAGTGACTCCAGAGAACTCCACCTGGGAGCTGGAATGGAAGAGCAATTTCACCTAACAAACTGAAAGCTGAAATACAACAACCCACCTCTTTATTGACAGCAGTTAATACTCCCCTTCACAGCAGAAGGCACATAAAGAGTGTTGTGCTTTCCCAATGTACTCCAAACACACTGCACTTGACAAGACCATATATTTTGTAAAGATTGGGGTTTTGCACACCACCCTTGACAAGTTCATGTGCCAGAGCTTTTGAGGCCACTGACTTCATGACCATTAGTGTCACTCACAGAGAGCATTTGTTGGGTGCTCTGTGCTCACCCCCAGCCTGTTCCTTTGTTCCACACTTAGTTTTTCATTTATTTTTTTTTTACAAAAGCTTTGTAAGCAGCCACCTCTTCCTCTAAAACACTCCTGGCAAAGAGACTTTCCAAATTCTAGAATTTAGATCTCAAATTTTAGGTACAGCCCACCAGAAGCTGCTGCTGAAGGGTGGCAGGCAGAACCAGAACCAGATTTCAGCTCCATGGAGGGAGACTAAAACACTACCAGGAAGCAGCCATGGTTCAAGCTGATCCAGGTCAATGTAAATAACCTACACGATTATCAGAGGCTCTGAATGTTTATCACACCCAGAAACTGCATCCTGACAATAAGCTACTCTCATCCCTCCAATTTTAAATGAATTTGTGAACACTGAGGTAAGTTTCTCCTGAGTGCTGTAAGAGCTGAGGTTTACAAAGTCAAGGCACCAAGGCTGCAACTCTTCACA
The DNA here is from genome assembly GCA_024734555.1 of Trochalopteron elliotii. NCBI lineage: Eukaryota > Metazoa > Chordata > Aves > Passeriformes > Leiothrichidae > Trochalopteron > Trochalopteron elliotii. The sequence continues at coordinate 73,019 of JANPWX010000227.1, forward strand.
AAAAACTGCTGAAAAGATTTGCACATCTGGAAATTCTGAGCTGTGACAGGGCCCACCACCAGTTTTGGTAGCAATAAAGGTAAAATTTCCCTCTCCAGGGCAGGAAAGAGATAAGGGCAAAAGCACACAATATTTCTTTACTGTAAATCCTCCAACAGACCAGGAACAGTGTTTATCTGCAAAGGACAAGGTGAGAAGCATCCAACAGCTCCTCTTCCAAAACAATTACTCAGGAAAAAGGCAGGCCCAGGGTGCCCATGAAACACGTTTCATATTCCTACCACATCTCCTCAGTTTCCCCCAAATGAAGCCCTGTACCAACAGAAAACAAAAGCTTTGACTGTAGCATGCCCCAAGAAGAAAGCAGATGTGTGGGGCCATGGCAAAGCCCCAGCTCACAGCTCTGACTCACACTGTCACTGCTATGAAAACATTCATCTTCCACGAGGATAGGAAAAAAAACTGACTCAGAGCAGGGAAAAATGCATTTGCATGATGCAAATCTAGTAGGTGCATTTTTAATTCTCAGGGCTGGTGAAGGCATTCAGACAAGTAGTGGGGTGCCAAACCCATCAATTTGCTCTACAAAATGGTTTTATTGTAAGTGGAGATGGGATGTCAGCTGCAACAGCACACTTCTGAAAGGATAGAATTAGAAAACATTTACATACACATTTTAAGGGAACAGTACCAACAGACTTTCCCCAAGCAGAAGAGCAGAGATTATCTTAGACTGCTTTGCATGAGTGGAACTTACAGCTGAGTGCTGAATCCAGAGCTGACACCCCTCCTCTTGGAGGTGCCAAAGCTCCCAGCCCTTCTCACCCCTGCAATTTATCACTCCAAACCAGCCCCTGCTTTTGGCAACAATGCCTTAACCACTGTTAGCATTTTTTAAAAAAGTTTAATTAACTTCTTAATGCATATTCCCATATAAGAAAAGGTAAAAAAAAATCCTCCTATTTTGGCATTCTGTTTTAATTCTTACCAGCAGCAATGTGTGAGATATGGACAGACACTGCACCATCCCTGCAATCCACTTCTACACTTTCCTGGTACTTGATTTAACTTCCCTTGCCAAAAGATGGACAACCAGCATCTTGGCACATACTTTGTCTTCCTCCACGGTTTTGCAGAATTTTTGTATTTTTGCACCATGAATATTAAGCACAATAACTGCTGTTAAAGCAATATGGGCCAAGAACAAATCAGAAATATTTGCTTAATTCCAAATATCTCAGTTGTCCTCATTCAAAACTATAGAACTCCAACAAAAGGTTTACATTTTTCAAACTCAGATGATCAAAGTCTTCCTCATGTCACAAAACTGCCTGAGGACACAAAAATCAAAAAAAAACCCCAAAACATCCACTGTGATGAAAAAGATGTATATATGTGTCTACTACTTTTATTCTAGAATATTAAAACCAACACAAAACACATCAGAGCTGTTGCTCCTTTACTGTGAGGTCAGAGCAAAGAAAAAGCTGAAAGCCATTAGTTAAACCATCACTGTTTTTCAGGAGCTGCTGTTTCTACATTTAAGGTGAAGCACAATGTGTCTTAGGGATTTCTGTTTGTTTTCCTGACCAGTCATTTGCATGGGAATGAAGAAGTTGAAGTAAAAGCCCAGCAGTTGTGCTCTGACAGTGTAAAAGGAGATATTAAAGGGAAGAACAGCCTGCAGAGGAGAGCCCAGCACAAGGCACAGGGTGGAAATGTCCAAACCAAGCCAGACCTGTCCACCACAGGGACTCCACAAACCTTCAAAAACCTCCCAGTAACACAACAGAACAAGGCACAGAATTCACCTACTGGGGCTGATGCATCTTCCAGAGAGTTTTTGCAGAGTGTATCTGTTTGAAAGCCCCAGGCATGTCCTGCAACTCAGGAGTGGAGCTCTCCCATCTGGCAGAATTAAGCACTTGTGTGCCTGACTGTAATAATTACAGATTCCAAGGCCACATTCATTAACTTCACCAGCAGCCACATACTGGCAGCAGACTCTCATGCAGCTCTGGCTTGTCATTTCCTCATGAAAGTGACACTTCTGGATTTATTCTTGTCCCTTATCAACCCTTATGTATGGCCTACAGGAAGGGGCCTGCAACACTCTCACGCCTGATCTCAGATTGGGAGGAGAGTTTAATTCCACTTCAATCCTCTCTTTTTAATTTTTATGGCAGGATTTGCACATCAGTTATGTCTCAGGCAAATGAGAGTTGTGGTCTGTGCAGCTGATGGAGCTGCCACAGAGCAGGTCTAGAGTGGAAAACCAATGCACAGACAAATGGGGACATTATTAACTGTAGAAATGTCACAAAGCTGGAATTTAAGTTGTCCATGGTGAAGTTTCAAGTGCTAAATGCCCCCGTTGGCTTCAGGGCAATGGAAATCCATCAGCACAGCTCTGGACATGGCTGTGGCTGAGCACACACCCTCCTGACTGATGGGAAAGGCTGTGAGTGGGCAACAGCTTGTGACCCAAACCTTGGGAATCCCTGTGAGCTGACCTGGAGCTCTGAACACAGGCACTGAGTGTGCTGGATTAATGCTGCAAGATTAAAGCACAGCCACAACTCCTGGCCCAGATAAAACCTGCAGATTAAATGTGCTGTAGGTGTGTAGAACATGTTACCACTCCTTTCATTAGAAGCCAGTCTGAAAGTGTTTCCATGAGACACTGCTGTGATTACACAGTGATACTTTAATTCTCAGGGAAAAGGTGTCAGTGCACCAGGAGAGGCAGGACTGCTCAAAGACTCTCTCATTTTATGGGGCACACCTGCAAACAAGCTTGGCAACATCAGCACTAGGGTAATTTTGTCTCTTAAATATTTAGTGTACAAGGTCTGATTATTAAAAAAATATAGAGATGTTTTCATCTCTCAAAGATACGTGATTGCAGGTGTTTGTATACAAGTGCAGAAATCCAGCCAAGAGAAAACAAACTGAAGAAAAAAGAATGAAGAATAAGAAAACAAACAGAAATTGGGATACCACCTGTGTTTACTGAAGTCAAAGTGTCTCAAACTGAATTGATAATGTATTTTTCAGAAAAAGAGGAAATGCCAGCTATGATGAGAACTTCATTAAATGTTTGACTAACATGACAAATAGAGCTGTTAGTGAAAACAAAGAGATGAACAGACAAACTGAAGGTAAAGAGCCAGCTGAAAGAAATTCATGTACTCAGATAACAGATTAAAGAATTCACCCATGAAGTGCCATAAGAACTTATTTCAGCAAAGATCTCCAGGACACTGGCTCAGAAAATGCTGATCAGAAGGTTAAGGTGCATCACCAGCACAACATAAAACCACATGACTGAGAACTGGAGACCCAGGAACAGAAAAATATTCATGGGAAATCCAACAGCATGAATTTAACATTTGACATGATACATCAGGGAGCTAGAATGGACTTGAGCTGTGAACTGCAAGCTGATGAGTTAAAAGTGACTTTGGAGGAACATGTCCATACTGTTAAATTAAATGAACAGCTAAGTAAAAAGCCCACAGAACACCAGCCTGCTGCAATGCCTAATTTCTTGCCAGGTATTTGTCAATATCTATTTTAACCTCCTGAAAGAGTCTTGAGAAGGGGCTTTTGGTGTATTTTTCTTCTCTGTGCAGCCACCTCTTAATGTGTCTGTAAAGTAAACTGTGCTTAGATCTTTTCAGAGCATCTTCCTACAGAGCAGGGACACCAGAGCAGCCAAAACTGACAGGGAACAACAACACATCGAGGGCACTGAGCAGCACAACAGCCCTTAATCTCAGCATCTAATTAAAAGCAGAGATTACAATAACCAGGGCAGGACAGTAGTGCCTGCTGTATGTACACTGAGCTGAGGCCACAGACTGCTTTTCTGCAACACTAAGGTGTTTCCTGAGATCATTTACAGACAGAGAAAGAAGATCTATGTCCTTTTTTTAAGACTCTCTACCTTTCTAAATAACTGCAGTTTGCTGGCTCCAACAAAACCCATGTTTCATGGAACAGTGATACTCTGAAACAAGATTTATCTGGGGAGAATTGTCTTGTTTTCCTCAGCCACGACAGTTTTTTGAGTTTTGGTGTGATCATTTGAAGTCGTGGCTTCTGGAGAACAGAATGTTACCATTCACGACTTCAAAGGGCCCAGATTTAACTTGTTGCTTTTTTGAAGCTCCAGAAAGTTTATGTGCCTAATATAGCTTTCACATGGTTGAATAAGCAAACCAGATAAATGCCACCTTCCCCAGCCTCTGGTGCTTTAAACTGTGCATTGTAAGAATCTCACTACAGCATTCATGTAACACATAAAAGCAAATTTTCTGACTTACAACTGAGGCTCATTTAACAATATGAGTATTAACTGTGAAAAGGTTTTGTTCCACACTGAATCTCCTTCATTCTCATAATAAAAATCAATGTGTGAACTTCACTAGACAGAGCATTTTGGGATGTTGCACAGCAGATTCACTACCCTGGACTTTTGGTTTCACCAATTCCCCCAAAAACCCACATGATCAAAATATTAACTGTGCCATCAACATAAGAAACAGATCTCCACTTTTTTGTTTGTTTTTTTTTTTTGGTAGAATAAAAGCAACAAGTGAATTGAGTCCTCCTCATATCCTCATGCAGGGAAGTGCCTCAGAATGTAATCAGCTTCCAGTGAAGGAACTGATGTGTTACAGCCCTAAGGCACAAATTCAAATCCAACCATGCTTTCCATGGCACTGTTTTCATGCAGAATTTTTATGTGATCTCAGTCACTTTTTTATACTTTTGCTCCATGCAAATTCAGGTTAAGTTTTTTCCCAAATTTCTTAGTGTAGAAAAGCTGTTAGATGACCACTTCCCACTCTGTGATAAAAAGTGAGGCTGCAGCTTTACAGCTCTTGGTCTTTAACAACAGCACAAAACCCCCCAATTGAATATTAAATACTTCTAAGTGCTGCAAATTGCCAAAGAATGTCCATATATTACTTTCATTTGCACGTGGCAGCAACTGCAGCAACCTGCTAATTTCAACTAATTCCAGCAATCTATTTTTTCTTGTTTTACCATGGCTACCCACAGCATTTCAGGCTTCACTTTCAGAAACTCTGCAAGCAAATCAACACAAAGTCAGGAAAAATAGACATGAAGAAGACTACTCAAGGCAGCCTCCCAAATTAGTCACCAAAGCAAGAATCACCAAGCCCCTTCTGGTGATGGCATGTGGAGGAAACACCAGGAAAAATGGCACAGCAAAGCAGCATGGCTCAAGGTTTTCCTGGTAGCACTACTCCTCTGGATCTCTGAAAGAGTCAAAAAAGAGAAAAATAACAAAATTCCCCTATCTGTGGATCCCCACACATTATTTTTTCCTTTCCTCCAAGGCAAAATCAGGAGTGCATTACACCAAAAGCAGCCGAAGTGCAGAGTGCCTCTTCTCCACTGTCCCCCAAACCATGTCTCCCACCTCAGAGTGTCCCTCCTGTCCCTGGAAATGACTCCCCTGTCTCCTCATTTGGCAGAAATAAACGACTGGAAGGCATGCCACAAGCAGCAGGTTTGTCACAAGCAAATCTGGCTAAATGCTAGTTTTCACTAGCTCAGCACAAAGCTTACCTGTCAACTGACTGGTTGTTTGAAATATTCAGGTTTTTTACACCAAATGACAGCTTTTCTCTCTCACTTTTATTCCAGGAAGCATTACACCCTAATGAAATCCACATTAACCATAATAAATGATTTTTTTTTTCTGCAGGGCAATGCAAATGTGAACTCTCCCTGCAGCACAGCAGCCCCATTAACACCCCCAGAGTGCTGGAAGCACCACTGAAGGAAATCCCGGGTAAAGAGCAGAGGGGAGAGATCAAGGCAAAGTCTCACAGAGCCGAGGAGGAGAGCAGGCATTGCTAATCCAGACTGCATGGACTGCTGCCAGGCAGCCAAGGTGTCACAGACACAGCAACAACAGCCACCTTCCCAACGGAAGCAGCTCCAAAGAATCCCCAACAAGTTCAAGCAAGGCAGGAATGTGGTTGTGTCATCACCCTTTCAGCACTGCTCGTACCTTTATTTTCCTAATGACTCATTTATGCAGATAAATGCCTAAAAGGAGTTCTTCTTGGCTCCTAAACCTAAAAGTCCTTGTATTTATCCACAAATCACGTTATCAGGTGAGCAGCAACTCCACAGGCTGGAGCTGTCTGCCCTTGTATGGCCAAAGCTGGCCTGGCAGAACCATATCCATGGCTTGTGCTGGGCATAAGGAGAGTTTTGTGGGTTTTATTTAAGCCTCCAGCATCTTTACTAACGTTTAACAGATAGTTCTCACAGGAGGTGTTTCAAAACAGGGGTATTTACCCACCTGAAAACAAAACCAAAACAAGCTGTTGAAAGCAAACTGCAGGAACTGTCAGACCACAGAGCTTCAACACTGTCAATATCTGTCCCTAACACGGGAGCAACGTGTCCCTTAACCCACCAATTATTCCCAAATCCAGCAGGAATTTCTGGGACAAGGCACCTTCGTGCTTCCAATGCCTTCCACCAGACTTAACTCTGGCAAGTATCCACCACAAGTGTAGTTTTTTCCATAATGCTCTCTTGGTAATATCCAAATACAAAATGCTTTATCAAGGGCCATCTGTAGCTGTATTTATCAACTGAGATCTTCAGTTATCTCTATTTCCACTACAACATCTCTCACTACAATTATTGTGTTCATCTGTACTTTCAATGTCAAACATTACACATAGTAAATGTTTATAATGTTCTCACACAGGAGCTACAAAGTACTCCTTTATTAGAAAGGACATCTCCCTTTATTCAGTCTTCTTGGGTAAAGCAAGCAAACAAATGTTGGGGTCAAAGCACCTCAAAGCAATAGCAGAGCTCAAAGGAAAAAAAAAAACCCAGAGTGATGTAGAGCTGCCTCCACAGACAGAAGTGCTAAACAGATTGGGACAATGCAGCCTGGTAAAGGAGAACCCAAAGAGAGAAAACTGAGAACATGGAAACCTGTAAAATCACAAATGAGGTGCTGATGCAAAGAAGATTCTTTATTCTTTCTCATGCTGCAAAAAGTAGGAGGGACTCAATGAGATTACAGTATAAAAAGAAGCAAAAAACCCCAGAAGCCAGGTATTATTTTTGTACAAGCTGAGGGATCCACCACAGGGTGTTCTGTGGAAGCTCCAGGTATAAACCTTTTGAAATGTTGAGGCAATTCCCTCCAGGACAGGTCCCACAGGCACTGCCAGCTCAGACCACCTCAAACCCTTCACCACCAGCACTGGGGATGGTGACTGAGCTGCCTGGGGTGGCTGCTCCACTCTCCCCTAATGATTCACTTCTGGCCACTGTCACAGAGCACATGCTGAGCCCAGGACACTTTCTGCAGCCCTTATTATCCCAGCCTTCACCTGCTCTGATAAATCCACTCACGTGAAATAATTATTTCCCCAGCTCTAAAGTGGAACACATTAAGAACAGCTATTTACAAATAATGCACAGTTTAAGTCACTTCCTTAACTTGATCAAATGGAATGTAAGAACTGAACGAAATGCTGAGCATTTACATTTCCTGTCATCCCATTTTACCAGGTTTGCAGCTCCTTTCCTACCACCACCATTTCATTTCAGCACAAAGCAGTCCTAGCCTCCTGCTTTCATCCAGTGCAACCATTAGAAGAATCAATTTGCTCTCCAAGGCAAGGACAGTGATGGACTCCCATGTTTACTTAGCAATAAGCACACAACTCTTTAATTAGACCTAAATGCTGGAAACTGCATCTTTGAGGCAACAGTCACAGAGAAGGAAGCATTTCCATTTGTTACATAAATCAATGTTTTCAGCAGCATTTTTTTTTTTTTCCTGCTTGTAACTGCTGACTTCCATATGGAAGTACTGTCACAGGTAGAGAGGCACATCTCCCACCCAGCTTGGCTCCTGCACCCTCACATAACACTTCCTCAAAGAAACAAGCAATTAAGCTGCTGCCCCTTCTCAGCCATGCCAGGATTGATGTCGTTTTTCAAGTGACAGACTGTGAACACGCTCTGCAACCATGGCATTTCATTTAGAAGTCAGCACTTGACACATTGAAGTATTTGGAATTCCTGAAGTCTGGCTGTCTGCACAGTTGCATAATTTGAGCAGGGATAACCTACTTATAACTGGGAGAGGGAGAAGAATGTCAACAGACAATCCCTTCTACGTCAGGGGACATCTCCCTCCTTGTCACATGCCAGCACAGGCACCACTGCTCTGTCACAGGTTGGTTTTCTTTTTCTTTAAGTCAGTGGATTACAGTTCCTAAAAGGAGTGAAGCTACATTTGTCACCAGATGTTCTCCTAGGAACACACTCAGATGTTCTCAAAGCTGACTGGAAAACAAGTTTAGCAGACATAATGGACAAGGCCAGAGAAACACTGATGGGAAATGCCCCACACAAGTGTGAAGGAGCCAAGACTTGATGCTGGTCACACAAACACCTCACCAGGCACAAGCACCACACATCCATTCCCAGAAAAGCCATAAAATACAACCAAAACCAATGTCTGGGTGCTTGTTCAGCCTCAGACAGGGGGAAGCTGTTCCCCTTTTTTCTGGTCATAGACATCATTTGTCCACTCCAGGATTTTTTTCTGGGACCTCAAAGCCACTTCCAGTGCCTGAAGAGTTTCCAGGAAAGCAAGAGAGACACTTTTGACAAAGCCATGCAGTGACAGGACAAGGGGGATGGCTTCAAATGACAGAGGGGAGGATTAGATGGGATATTGAGGAGAAATTCTTCCCTGTGAGGGAAAATGTGCTTTTCATTCTCCTGGCAAAGAGCTGAGCAGACCCTCGGAGCAGCACAACTCTCTGCAGAATGAACCCACCCCTTTGGAAAGTGCCAGAGTTTATGATTAACCTCCTGTTGCAACAAACGTGGCAAGGATTCAGTTTCACTCTCTGACTACTCTTATGTACTGCAGAGAGAATATGTAAGGACAGTCTCTCCTCTCCAAACCTCCCAGCCACAGAGGCAGGAATTCTCTCACCCTGTCAACAAAAGCAGGGCAAAACCTCCCAGGCATGATCCTCCCTCAGCATCATCCACCTGGGGAGGCTGCAGGGGAGCTGGAAATTCCCTTCCCATGGAGGAGACTGCTCAGTGTTAGCACCAATTAAAGCTTTGGATTAAAACCAGCTGCTTAAATAGGAGTAGTCCCCAGGGAGAGGCACTTAGAGCATTGTAACTGGTTCCTGGAATAAACAGCTGGACATCAATGGAGGCATTGACACTGGGAGAGCTGTGTGTGAGCTTCCCTCTGAGCTCCACCTCCTTAAACAGCTGCACTGAAACCCAGGCAAGGTCTCCAGGCTCATCACACCTTGGATCTGCATCACATGTGGACAGCAGGCTGCAGGGGGAGACCTCGAGGGCAGAAAAAAGCTCATTGCACTCCCAATTCTCAGACTCCTGGGTGCTGCTCTGTGAGCTGCCTGCACAGGACTCATTCCCACCCAGCAGCACCTTGCAGTGCCACAGGGGTGTAAAATAACAAATAAGCACCCCCTCATCTAGGGGAACATCCAGCTCAGAGCCAGGGATCAGCTCAGGATGAACTGGGTGACCTCTACCTAAGCAACAGCTGCCACGTGGATACCTGTGGATACACCCCAAGAATAAATAAAATAAAATTTTTAAAAAGGGGAAAGGAAAAGCCTCCCATCAGGCTGAAGCACAGGAAGAAAGCAGGGGTGAAAGTGCAACTAGGAAAAGTGAGAAACTCCCCATGGGGGTATGGCAAACCCAGAGTAACAGATAAGGACAATTATGAAAGCAGGAGACTTCTAGAAACATCACAGAATGGTTTGGGTTGGAAGGGGCCTTAAATATCATGTCCAACTCCCCTGCCACAGGCAGGGACACCTCCCACCAGCCCAGGCTGCTCCAAGCCCTGTCCAGCCTGGCCTGGAATGTTCCCAGGGATGGAGCAGCCACAGCTTCTCTGGGCACCCTGTGCAGGGCCTCACCACCCTCACAGGGAAGAATTTCTCCTCAATATCCCATCTAACCCTCCCCTGTGTCATTGGAAGCCATCCCCCTTGTCCTGTCACTGCATGGCCTTGCCAGAAGTGTCTCTCCTGCTTTCCTGGAAACTCTTCAGGCACTGGAAGGAGCTCTAAGGTCTCAGAAAAAACATCCTGGAGTGGACAAATGATGTCTACGAGCAGAAAAAGAGAAAGTGATGGTATTTTAGACTCATGGGATGTACACAGACTCCTTAGTTTTACTCTGCTGGACTGCTCAGCAAAGGAAACCCCAAAGTCAAAGCACAAACCAAGGCAGGCTCAACCTGAGAGTCTCCCACTGCAGGATCAGCAGGGCCCAGGAAGGGAAAGGGTGGAAGTTTCAGCCAAGATGGGTACAGGGGTGACCTCTGGCACGTGCAGCAGGGAGGGGATGGGGGTAAACACAGGAACAGCTGCCACTGGGAGTCTGTGGGAACATCCAGGACATGGAACAACCCACGGGGGAAACCTCCACATGCATGAGAAGTGTCTCCACATGCCTGCCTGCAGCAGGGCCACTGGCCTGCTCCTTCCCTGAGGGCTGCAAACACACACAGGGTGGGATGCACTGGCTTCTGGCAGGAAATCAGTGGCATTACCCTGGCCAGGGTGGAGGAGGAGACACACATCCCTCATCAGTGGGCAGAACAGGCTCCACAGCACGGGAGATGGGCTGGAGGAGTCATCCCTCAGGCTCTGCAGGAGGATGTCTCTCTGTGGATGGGGAAAACCTCAGAACGTTTTTGCAGAGAGGCAGGAGCCCCCTGAGGTGTGGGATTTAACAGGCTGTGAGATCATTCCACGTGTGCATGGAAGCAGATTTGGGGAGGCACTGGCACCCTGCGTGTGTTAAAGGACACAACAAGCTTTTGGCAAGCAAGAAACAGACGATACCCTCGCAGAATCTGCTGATTGTGTTTATACAGGAAAACGACTCTGCAGAGATGGCAGGAGAGCAGAAAAACACGGAGCAGCTCCTGGCAGACGAGCACTGTGACACCCTCGTGGTGCGTGGACACAGAGGCAGCACAGCAGACCCTGGCAGATGGGCACTAAGGAACACGCACAAGGGGCTGAGGCAGGAAGAAAACAAACAACAACAAAGGGAAAGCAAGCTCTGCCTGGCAGCTAGCGGGAATCCCCCTATTTCCTCCCATAAGCCGGCACTGGAGGCAGCAGGTATCCCGTTGGGATGCAGGAAACAACACAACTTCCCCCCCGCACCCCTTGGAACTCCAGGTTTGCGCGTGAACGCACAGGCTCCGGCTGCCAACGCGGCTCCCGGGGGCAGGGGACACCCCCGGGGGGGAACACCAGCACAGGGGACACCTCTAAACAACGGAACACGGGGAAGGGGACATCCCAGAGGGAGGTGACACCCCCAAACACCGGCAAAAGGGACAGGGAACACCGCCGGCGAAAGGTGACACCCTCAAACACCGGCACGGGAGACACCCCCCCGCCCCGGGAACCCTCGGTGAGGCGCGGGGCTGACACGGCCCCGAGGGAGGGGGACACACCGGCGGTGCACCGCGCAATGGGATCCCCCCGGGGGGGCGGTGAGCGCAGCCCCGGGGCCCGGACGAGAAACACGGCGGAAAGGACGGGACGGGTCTGTAA
>JANPWX010000227.1:101638-113663 GCA_024734555.1 Trochalopteron elliotii
GCAGGGGCAGGGACAGGAGCAGGAGCGGGAGCGGGAGTGGGAGCAGGAGTCGAGCAGGCGTTTGGGAAGTGCCATCCTCACCATCGGGCGGGCACTCCTGGGTGTGGCAGGACTGGTACTTGGTCCTCTGTCCCTCGCAGTAGGCACCACCGTGCCGGGGCCTGGGGCTGTCGCAGTGGCGGTCCGAGAACTGGATGCCTCCCCCGCAGCTCCGTGAGCAGGAGCCCCACGCGCTCCAGGGGCCCCAGCCGCCGTCCACCGCCGGCTGCAAGAGGCCAGGAGAAGCTGCTGGATCCATCTCTGAGCCTGCCCAGCCCCAGCTGCTCCCTCCCAGGGCGAGCTAAGGGCGGGAGCAAGGCTAAAATCTGCCCCCAACCCTGATCCAGAAAAGGGCTTTGGCACGTACTTCACACAAAGTTAATACTGACTTCCACCAGTCTGTTCGCATGCTTTAAGTTAAGCTGGGCTTGGAGTGCTTTGCTGACTGACTCCGAAATTGCCGCTAATTTCCCCAGCAGGGCAAAAAGTCATGATTTAATTGCAAATCTGCACTGCCTGTTTTGGTTCAGACCAGCCCACGGCTCAGTAGCAGACTTTCGTCTATGAGCTGGACTTGCCAGTAATAAATATTAATGAAGCAGAGACATCCAGAGCCAATCCAATCCAATCAGCCCAATCCTGAACCAGTCAAGGAGATGACAAGAGTGGAGCCAGAGATTTGAGAATCCTCAAGGGTCAGGCCCCAGCCCAGCTGTATTGGGTTTGTGGTGGGGGGATACAGGGGTGGCTTCTGTGAGCAGCTGCCAGAAGCTCCCCACGTGTCCAGCAGAGCCAACACCAGCTCCAGGATGGACCCACCACTGGCCAAGGCTGAGCCCAGGAGAGATGGTGTTGACCTTGGGGATAATGTATTTAAAAAGAAAAAAATGTTCTTAGGCAGATGTAACTGGGTGCACAGAAGACAGGAGTGACAATCTAAGAGGAACAGCTCTGCAGACACCCAGGGCAGTGCAGGAGGGAAGGCAAGGATTCCTCCAGGTACCGGAGCTGAGATTCCCCCAAAATACTGTGAGGAAGACCATGGTGAGGCAGCTTTGCCCCTGCAGCCTGTGGAGGGCATGGGGGTGCAGCAATCCACCTGCAGTCCCTGGAGGAACCCAGGCCAGAGCAGGGGGATGCTTGAAAGAGGCTGTGAGCCCATGGAAAACCTGAGCTGGTGCAGGGTCCTGGCAGGACCTATGGAGAGAGGAGCCCACGCTGGGGCAGGTGTGCTGGAAGGACTTGGGCCCCTGGAAGATCCACACTGGAGCAGCCTGTCCTTGAAGGACTGACCCTGTGGAAGAGTGACCCACGTTGCAGCAGTTTGTGGAGAATGTATCCACGGGAAGGACTCATTGGAGAAATTCATGGAGAATTGTCTCCCATGGGAGGGAACCCATCCTGGAGCAGGGAAAGGACTCTGACTCCTCTCCCTGAGCAGCAGCAGGGACAGCCTGTGATGAACTGACCATAACCCCCATCCCTTGTCTCCCTGTGCTGCTGGAGAGAGAAGGGAGAACTGGGAAGGAAGGAGATGTGGGGGAAAGAGTTTTCAAGGTCTTATTTTACTTCTCATTGTTCTGATTTTGTTACTAATAAATTCAATTAACTGGAGCCTGTTTTGCCCATGATGGTGATTGGAGAGTAATTTCTCAGAGTCTTTATCTCAGCTCATAAACTGTCTATTTTTCCCTTCCCTGTCCAGCTATGGAGGGGAGTGAGAGGGAGGCTTTGGTGGGCACCTGGAGTGCAGCCACCACACCACCACTGCCTGGTGTCCCCTTACCTGGGGTGTCAGGGCATCCTCCTGCACACAGTGCCCGTCCCAGCACAGCCCCTGGGCTTTGCAGGGGGTTCCATCAGCCCAAGGCAAGCTGCCATTCTTGGTGTGGCACAGGGGCTCCCCACTGCCCGTCCTGCACCACAGCTGTGAGCAAATGTCCTCCTCCGTGGTGTTGGGGCAGTGCTGGAAGTCCTTGCCAAAGATCTGCTGGCACTGCTGGTCCAGGCTGTACAGGGCTCTCTGGCCAGGCAGCTGGGCAGGCAGGGACACGGGCTCGGCCGGGGCGTCCAGCAGGCAGTCACCTGGGCAAGGGTCAGGAGTTAGAGATGGAGCTTTCAGGGCTTGGCACCACTGATTGCACCAAGCAGGGCACCCCACACCTCTGTCTGTGGTGTGGTTTGACTCTCTCTTCACCCCACACCCCCCTCCAGGCATGGCAAAGAGCCTGAGCAATTAAGGAAATGGCTGTTTTGAGTGATCACAGAATCACCAGGCTGGAAGAGACTTCCACGTTCATCGAGTCCAACCCAGCCCTAACATCACCTCAACTAAACCATGGCACCGAGTGCCACATCCAGTCTTTCCTTAAACACATCCAGGGATGGTGAATCCACCACCTCCCCAGGCAGATCGTCCCAGTACTTTATTATTCTTCCCATGAAAAGCTTTTTCCTAACATCCAACCTATACTTCCCTTGGCACAGCTTGAGGCTGTGTCCCCCCATTCATGCTGCAGCTGACTCCAGCCTTACCATGCCCTCCATCCAGGAACTCGGTGAGGTACATGGCACTGCAAGGGGACCAGGGCTGGCTCTTGTTCAGGTGGATGAAGAGAGGAGCCATCACGTGGTGCTCGCCAAGGGGCCCGAAGAGCCGCTCGCAGTTCTTGGAGTCGTCGTGGGGCATGCTGAGCACGTGGCCTGGGGAGCAGAGAGCACAGCTGAGCTCCCCAGCCCAGCTCCTGCCCCTCAGCAGATGCTGTGTGGGACCATCTGTAAGGTGCCAAGCAGCTCCTGTTTCTGCCAAAGCTATTTGCTTCCAGAAATCAGAAGGAATAAAAAGCTGCTTGCTCTGTCTCAGGGTGAATTTGCAGAAACCCAGAATGGTTTGGGATGGAAGGAGATTAAAGCTCATCTTGTTCCACCCCCTGCCATGGACAGGGACACCTTCCACTAGACCAGGTTGCTCCATGCCCCATCCAACCTGGCTTTGAATGTTCCCAGGGATGTGGCAGCCACAGCTTCTGTGGGCAAAAATGATTCAGTGCAGGAATGACAAACCAAGGCAGAGACGTGCTCGATCCCATGCCTGAGCTCATCACAACGTGTAAATCATAGAATCACTAAGGCTGGAAAAGATCTCCAAGATCCTCAAGTCCAACATGTGACTGATCCCTGTGGACTCAATATTTTCTGAGCTTGGGAAGAGCTAGCTCTTCTCAAAGGAAACTTTTCAACAGTTTTCTTTTTCCCCAAAACAACCTTGTATAAACAATATTCCTTTCCCAGGTGTTGTTTGCTATTTCTGTTCCTCAGCCAATGGGAGAGGTGTCAGCCCTATGGACCAATAACGTGACTTTTAGTGCAGCATGTTATAAATGGGCTGAATGAATTGTAAATAAACCTTCTGATTTCTACTGCCTCCTGACTGGAGTCAAGCATCTTTATTTTGTGTCCCATCGTGACAATCCCCACCTTTTCACCCAGCCCAGAGCACTGAGTGCCACATCCAGGCGTTTCTTGAACAACTCCAGGGATGGGAACTCCACCACCTCCCTGGGCAGCCCTTCCAATGCTTGACAACCCTTCCAGTGAAGAAATGCTCCCTGAATTGGTACAAATGCACCAATTCACACCAATTTGGGTACTTCTAAGTGTTTCTGCTGATGCATTTGTCAGTGCCAGAAGCTCCCCAAGGCTCAGTGCGTGGTCCCCAGCCAGGAGATGCTGGTGCTGGGCTGTGCTACAACCCCCTCCCAGCAGCAGGACTGGAAGAGAAGCAGACTCCCCCTTGGGAAGGGATGTGTTACCCAGTTCATGGGCCAGGGTGTAGGCTGCCTGCAGGCCCTCATCCTCGATCACGGAGCAGCTCTTGTTGCGGTCGCACATGGTGCCGATATCTGCCACTCCCAGCGTGTCACAGCTTTGGTGTCCACAGAAGTCCTGTTTGTGCCAGGCAGGAGGGGCAGTCAGCAGGGGGATGGGGCCCCACATTCAGCCCCAAGATCTCTCTGAGCAACCCACAGCTGGTCTGCACCCCAAATGAACCCACCTCCCCCAAGTGCTTCGCTGCAAGCTCCATTCTTTGCACGGCGGGGCACCGACCTCCACAACCAACCCCCTTCTCCCCCTCCAGGGATGCCCTGACCCTTTTCCTTCCTGCTGCAGGGCATTCCCAGGGGATGCTGCTGACCTGTCTGGTGAGGAGGATGGCAGTGTCATAGTGCTCCGGGTGCCGGTCGCTGGGGGGGTTGAAGCTTTGCTGCCAGCTGCAGAAATTGCGCAGGGTGAGGCCGCCGTTATCCGACACCTCCGGCCCCGCCGCCGCCTCCTCCACCACCAGCACCTTCACCACCACCAGGCTGATGGAGTTCCTCAGGCTGGGGTGCTTGTAGATGCGAGCTGCCATGGACATCAGGGTCAGGATGTGGTTCTGTGAGGGGGAGAGATGGGCAGGCAGAGCCTGGGTGAAACTTCTGCCGCGGTGCGGCAATTCGAGGCACACGAAGGACGAGGCAGGCACAGCAGGTCAAGGGAAAGCTCTTCTATTTTAATTATCTGACTTTATTTTTACACACCTTTGTACAACAGGTAAGAGATTGGCTACACAGATTGCCACCTCTTTGACTTGGATGGTGAACATCACCATCAATCGTATTTCTCCTCTGGGAGGAGAACTATGTGAACACAATAAATAAATTTTAAAAATATACATTGTTTTCTTCAAGCTGCATGAGAATCTGCACTGCAAGATTTCAAACACTCGAAATCAAAAAAAACTGAGAGCAACACCACGGGGCAGTTGTTTTTGTTTGAAAAGAAAGAATCAGCCTCATTTATGAAGCCCATCATGTTCAGACTATGGGCTGATAGACTCAGGGCTTTCCTGTATGTGATGCTTTACACCTTGTGCTGCTGCATCCCCTGCTCCAAATGCTGTGTCTCCCCTCCCATGAACCCTTTGCACCTAGAAATCCCTCTGGAAGAAGTTCCTTGGGGAAAACCTCAGCATTCTGGAGAGTTCTCTGCATATTCCCAAAGCATTAACCTTGCCCTCGCTGCCCCAGGACACGAACCAACTCACACACATCTCACTGGAGCAAAACCACCCAGTAGAGCTTCTGCCTGTGCTGGTCACAGGGTTTGAACCCAGCATCCTTGGCAACAAACTGGGACTAAAACACTTTGACAGCCAAGACTTTGCCCAGCAGCTTCCCCTGCTTGGTGATGACCAGGGATTACTTAATATGTCAAAAGCGCCAGCGATGTTTAGGCTGATGTAAACATCTTATCAGAGCATCAAAATTCCTCCCCTGCTTGGCATCGCTCACGGCTGGAGTCAGGAGAAAAAAATGCAGCTATTACACAATACAGTATTGGGAAAGAGAAAGTGGCTTCCCTCCTCCCCAGACAAATCACACCCTGCGGTCTCAATTCAGAGCCTAATTAAACTGGAAGGACTCGATGGGAGCCCTCTCCAACAGCCAAGTTTCACCCAAAATACATTTCCTGAGCAAAGCTGACTCTGTGTGCTCATCCATCATGGTACTGCCAGGACAATGCCATTTTCTGAGACACAAAATGCTGCTTTCTTAGCCAATGAGGGAGATGTTGAGTGAGATACAGCATATTTGCTGCACCAACAGCCACTTGCCCAGGGCACTTGTGGCTATTTTAAATTATTCCGCCACATTTTATCCCATCACTGGCAGCTCCACGTAAACAGATGTTTTGTTTCAACAAGACATCTCCCAAGTCCTCCCTGGCTCATTATCCAAGGGCAGGCCCCAGTGAGGTTGATGGGAGCAGGGAATAGACTGGTTTATTTAGACTGGCCAGATCTCCACGCCATGACTCACATCCAGCCCCGAGCATGCAACTCACGTCACGGAGAAGTCACTGCAGAGACAAGAAATTGAGGTGAGATCCCCTCAAGTGGTTGCTCCATGAACTCAGGGGAATTGTTCACCCTGTGGGGAAAGCCCATTGGGAAGCTTGCTAAAAATATCACAAAGCCTTCCCAAAATTACGCCCCTGAAGATGTAGAAGGATGCTCTGTGCTGGAGCTGCTCATCATGGGATCATCCCTCATTTCCAAGGCAATAAATCTGCATCCTTTTCTAACCCATTAGAGCTTTCTGTCCGTAACAGTAGATTTGACCTGGGAGATCTCAGTTCATACCACAAATCCTCCAGGACACCAACCCTCACATCCTCAGGGGTACATCCAGCCAAAAACATCCATCAGCAGGAGGAACTGAGGGACTTGGAAAACATCTGTGCACCTTCCCTGTGTCTGGAAAGGGAAGATGGAAAGCAAACTGAACAAACAGCTATTTAGTGAAGATTAAGAGGTCAAATTCACTTGTTCCACCATCTGGTGTCTATTTATACCCATCCCTGGCCTGTGCAGGAGTGGGTTGGGTTCTGGATGGATCCTGGCTGCCCTGGGGAGAGCAGCAATCCACCTGCACTGCCTTGGCTTAGCCAAAGGCTTGAAGCCATGGCCAAAAGCAAATTACAGATCCTCAGGGCTCAGGAGAGGCCAGCTGAGCACTTTTGGCCAACAACTGGCTGGGGATGAGCTGAACCCTGCTGGTCCCATCCTCTCTCTGCCTTTGCAAAGCTCTGGCTTGACCATCCACCCAGGAGGGAACGCTGCCTTCTCCAGGGTTTCCTTCCCAGCACTGAGGCTGAGATGTGGGGACTGGGATCAGGTGCAGGGCAGTGCTTTGGGTTGGGTTTGAGGAGCCCAGGGCTGCAAACACACTGGTTTCTGCCTTCTTGTCAGGCACTGCAGCCCTGCAGGCACGAGGAGCTTCCCTGCCTTGTCCAAGCAGCATCCTGGGAGATCTGGCAGCTTGTCTGGTAAACACAGCTGGAAAATCAGCCTCTTACCTGCTCTGGGGGGACAGGACACCAGTGTGAACCAGAGAGGGTCGTGGAGTTCCCCTTCTCTGCTCCATGCACTGCATTTATGTCAAGGCACTGTGGAGGGTGATGCCCCACAAACCTCCTACCCCGTTTCCCCCAGCTGCAATCCTGGGCTCCCTCTGCTCTCAGTAACAAATTCCACCCATTTCCCCCTAAAAAGGAGGAGGGATGACTTTTGTCTGCCACACCTGCCTTAGAGCAGCTCCCAGATCCCTCCTGCCACAGCATCTCTGTGTCTGGGAGAGCCCTGCCCAGAGCCAGGCACTGCCTGACAGGAGCCCTCCAGCAGCAAACAGCACAGAGAGACAGGAAAAAGAAATACAAATCAGAGCAAGGGGAACTGAGGTGGCTGTCTTTACCCTCATTGAAGGATGGAGTTTTCTGATACAGCCTCTACCCTTTCATGGGAACCACTCAGAAGCTGAAGACTGCAAAGATCCCCAAACGTTGGCATTTATTTTTAATTATTATTATTCTGATGGGTGAAACTGCTCTTACACAGACACTATTATTGTGGTATGCACAGAATGATTTGCTGGACCCACCCAGAACAGAGGGACAGCAGGGAGCACCCACAGAACACCCCAGCACAACCTGCCTCCCTCCAACATGCTCCCCAAAGTGTGGGGGGCAACGTTCAGCCCAGCCTGGGGCTTGTTGGTTGGATTTGGTTTGGTTTTTTTTCCCCTGCTTTCTCCCCAGAAGTCAGGATTTCTGCAGAAGGGGAAAAGAAAGAAATGCTGAGATTCTGGAGCACAGGCAGAGGGAGGGAAGGAAACTCAGGGTCAGATGTAAGGGCTGCTCAGCTTTTAAAAATCAACTGGTGAAAACATCTCAGGTTGTCCCTTTCCCCCCAAGGCACCATCTGTGAGCTGTCCCCTGGCTGGGGTGCCCAGGGGCTGCTGGCTGCCCTGCCAGCCTCCTCCTCTGGTTCTAAGCCCAGGCCAGGAATTCCCTTGCAAAAATGTGGGAGGCAGCCAAGGGAAATGGGGGGCAAGGCAGGGCAGAGGGGGACACCTCACCAGCCTGGTGGTGTGCCTGCCTGCACTCCTGCCTGCCCAGCTCTCTGCCCATCCCTCTTCTGTTTCCCACAGGATTCTTCCCCCCTTCTCTTCCCCTCTTTGCTGGATATGTGGGGCTGAACCACAAAAGCAGCAATTACCCCTGTTCAAGGCAGGGGAAACTGAAGCACGTCCAGACTGTCCCCACATCCCCAGAGGCAGAGATGGAGTAAAACCCCATCCTGAGAGCATCCCAGAGCAGGAGAGCTGCAGTTTGGGAGCCAGCATGGAGTTCCTTCAGTGGGAGGCAGCACATTTCATTCCAAAACCCTGAAATGCAGCAGCTGTTGAATATTCTGGTGTGAGGTGAGTGCACCAGCCAGAGGAATATTCAGAGAGGGTGCCTGGTCCTCCAGCCCCCTGCCCCAAGGCAGATGCAGGCTCAGGGTCACACTCAGAGGACAAATCCCAGAGGAAAAGCTGGTGGATGGCAGCATCACTGCAGGTCCCCCTTAGCAAAGATCCCCTTTAATCCCACTCCTTTGAGATGGCTTTAGGAGGGGCTGGCTGCTTTTGTCAAGGGATTAAGTGAATTTACCCACTCACACTGCAAAATACCCTAAAGCAAGCCCAAGAGCAGGACATGAGGGGACCTGGAGTGGCTTTGGGTTTGTCTCCAGTCCATGTGGGTGTGGGAGAGCCAGGGCTTTGAATTACCTCCAGTCGATGTGGGTGAGGGAGAGCTGGCAGCAGGACCCTGGCAATGCCCCGTGACAGCACTCCTGTCTGGTCTGAAGGGGAAGGGTTTGCAACAGCACTCCTAAAACCTCATCAATCTGCCTGGAAAAAACACAGGAGTCAGCAAGGAATCCCAGCTCTTCCAGACTGATCTGATCCTGCTGTGGTCCTCAATCATTACCAGGGAGTCAGGAATGGCAGATCCCTCACTTGCAAGAGGAGGAGGGAAAGGGGGTCACAGCCATCGTGCTTGCGGAGGAAAGCTTGGAAATGTGTCTCATCTGCACCCAAGAGACTGCAGAAATCCCACCACAGGAATCCCATCTGGCTGCCAACTGGCTGGGGATGCTGCAGCTGGGGTTTGGAGCTGCCTGGTGCTTTAGGTGTCTTGGCAGACGTTCCTGAGCCCTGCAGAGCATCCTCACAAGTGCAGTCCAGCTGCAGGTGCTCAGCCCTCCTGCACAGAGGCAGGATTAGCCCCTTCTCCTCCCTCAGCTTCCCCTGCTCAAAACCCCACTGCATTCTCTGAGTGATGCTCACAGTCCCTTTGTTTTCAAGCACTTGGGATCCTCTGCAAGAAAAATGCAAAACCTCCCGTGTCCAGCCTGGAGCCTCCCTCCCTTCCCTACACCAGAGGGCTCTTCCCAGTCCCTGCAGGTTCAATCCTGCCACAGCCCCCAGGATTTACTGCCCAGCACTGTCCTGCTGCTGATGCCCCCCCAAATACCCCATCCCCTGCAATCATCAAACCCAAGCAATGATTAAAGCCCCAAATTTCAGGTCTAGTTCTGCTCTCACTTCACCATTCCCTCCTGGTTTACATGAAAGTATTGATGAAGGTAGAATGAGCTCTTATTGTCTAAATTAGGTTAACAGCTGAGCTGTGAGGCTCAAATTGATTGGAAATAAATCATTAACAGCATTTTCCCACCACAAGCATGGCATTGATTATAACTCTCAATGCTTGAGTGCATCTTAGGGTGACTCTTCTGCTCGAGCTGTTACAACTTATGCAAGAAAATAACTGGGAATACAAACAATGCTGGTGACCTTTAATAAGTATTTGGTAATTAAAGTGTGGTTACGGGAAGAAAAGTCATTATATAAATATGGTTTGTTCTGACTCAACATTTCGACTCCCTGGGCATCTCTCCTAGTCAGCTCTCTAAGATCTCACCAGCATTTGCCACTGCTTTTTTCACCCCACAAGAAAGGTATTTAGGGAGAAGCAAGATTGCTGTGCTGCTCCCTGCATTCTTGTTCCAGAGAACAAAAGACACAGAAACACAGCAGGTGGTTTTTCGGTTGTTGTTTTTGTTTTTAGCTGCTGCACCAGAGCTGGTGGAAGTTTTCTCCCAAATATTTGAATATGCTATTACTCTATTCATCCAAAACAAGATGTTTGAAGGTTTCCTTCCCACCCCTGAGAGCTGATGCAAAGATATTGCTCTAGGGGCAAGGAAATGATGGTAAAATGGGAGCCAACCAGGCAGCATCACCCAGCCCAGGGCTGGAGCAGCCAAACCAGGGCAGGGTGCCCTGTTCCACCCCTTCGTTGTGTGTAGGTGCCATTTCCTCTCCTGCTGCTAAAATTCACAGATTTACCCAGAGGTAAATTGCTGCTTTTTCCCCATTATCCCATTTCCCCATTATCAGGATTTCCCTCAACCCAAATATATCACCTTATTTCTAGCAATTTAGACACCCTTGGGTGTTGGTTTAAAACCAGGTGCCCAGCTGGCTGCAGAAGGTTCACTGTATTATTTTTTCTGCCCTCTTGGGGAATCAGAGACCAACTTCACACTATGGGGAGAGTAATTCCCACCACCATTTATATGTCTGTTGCTTAAAAATTCAGCTTGCTCCACTTCAAACTCTTTTCTGGGCACTGTGAGCACTCGAGGTACCTTCAGGAGCATCACCCCTCACTCACTGACCCTCTGCCACCTGCTCCTGCCAGCCTGGCTTGGTGGCAAAACCCAGCAAGGGGCATAACCAGAGTGAAGCTGAGCAGCTGAAATCAGCTGGAGCCCCAAGGTTTAGCATTTCCCAAGGTCCAGCCTGGCCTGAGCAGGGCTGGAATTAAAACGCTGCTTTGTTAGGAGCAGAGAAGCCCCTGGGGGCAGGATAAACTGGGCAGAAGTGGCAAAGCCAGGCTGCCAAAGTGCAGCCCCTGGTTTCAGCTTCCCAGCTGCTCCCTGCTGAGCTCCAGCTCCGAGGACTCTTCTCCCAACCCGAGAATGAGCAACTTCAATGCACAATTAATTATCCCTTGCAAAGACCTCAGAGCATTTCCCATGGTGCAAACCTGAATTTGGAGCTGAACCGCCCATCCCTGCAGAGTCGGGGTGGGGAGTTGGCTTTGCCAGAAGCATGAAAAACGAGCCGGTGCTGATGAATGAGGCACATCGAGCCCTGGGGATGGATGTGCGGGGCTGGGGCACCTCGGTCTCTGCTCCTGGGGTCTCCCCAAAAGCCTGCTCGGGGCAGGGTCTCCGCAGAGAGGGTTTAAGGAGGGTGAGAATTCCCGGCGCTGCTGGCGGAGGGAAAGGGCTGTTCATCCATCTGCTCAGCCGCTAACAGGTGGCTCAAGGAGCGGGACTGCGCATTACTCAGCCCCGGCTTTATTTACTATCACCCGGAAGGGAGCTCAGCCCATCGCCTCGCAGCGCGGCTCTTTCCCTGTCGCAGGAAGGGCATTAACCCGCCCTGTCCCCCACCTTTGGGGACACCGCGCTGGTGGGACATCACAGTGCTCAGGGCGTGCAGAGATACCTCGCTGGGGCTGGGAAAGGGTCCCCGAACACTGGGTGAACCCCACAGATCAACGCTGCAGCTCTGCCCCGGGGTTTTGCAGCAAGGGAAGGTGGGGACCAATGTCCCCCCGCCACGCCCCTCGCTCGCTCAAAGTTGTCGCCGCTGTCCCGGGGCTCGGGGGGACGAGGGGGGACCCGGCAGCGGGCAGGACAGGAGGGGACGGAGAGGCTGGAGGAGTGCATTTGGGAGGAGGAGAGGCAGCGGGGATGGGGACGGGACGGAGCGCGATGAAGGGAGGACGGAGCGATGAAGGTGACAGAGAGGCGGCGGGAGCGCAGGAGCGGAGATGGGAGGAGGATGGGGACAGCAAGGGGCGGAAGGATGGAGAGGCTGCGGGGACGAGAGCGGTGAGACAGCACAGCCACAAGCCGGGGTGCGGGCAGGGGGGACGGCAGCCCCCGGCAGCCTTTACCTCCACGTCCTCCCCGTAGAATCGCACCATGGACGCGTCAGCCACCAGCAGCGTCTCCACGTAGCGATTCGTGGAAGGTGGT
>JANPWX010000227.1:137816-150786 GCA_024734555.1 Trochalopteron elliotii
ATATACAATATATATAATGTATATAGTAAACGATATGCAATATATGTATGTATATAGTAAACGATATACAATATATATAATGTATATAGTAAATGATATGCAATATATGTATGTATATAGTAAACGATATACAATATATATAATGTATATACTAAACGGTGTACAATATATATATAATGTATATAGTAAACTATATACAATATATATATGTGTGTATAGTAAACTATATACAATATATATGTGTGTATAGCAAACTATATACAATATATATATATGTGTATAGTAAACTATATACAATATATATATAAACTATATAAGTGAATATGACCTGCCATTTTAGAGGGAATAAACAGAGAAGGTAGCATCCACCACATTGGTGGGATCTACGTTTGCCCTGGTCCAACTCCTCATTATTTTAAAGGGTTTCCCTGGCTTTATCCCTCCCTGCAGGTGGACGGGGGCTGGGCCCGGTGGGCTCCGTACGGGCCGTGCTCACGGACGTGCGGGGGCGGGGTGCAGCTGGCCCGGCGGGAATGCACCGACCCCGTGCCCGCCAACGGCGGCTCCTACTGCGAGGGCGTCCGCGTCAAGTACCGCTCCTGCAACCTGGAGCCCTGCGCTGCTGCAGGTAAGGGCCGCAGCTCTGCCTCGGCTGTGACAACCCCTGTGGGTTTGACCCACACTTCTGAGCAGAAAAGTGGCTGTAATTTTTTGTTGCCCTCACGGTTTTCTTGCTTGCAAGTGGTTGAAATCTTGCAGTGCTGTTCTCACGCAGCTTCAAGAAAACAATGTATATTTTCGGAAATTATCTTGTGTTTACATTTTACTCCTCTGGGAGGAGAAATGTGATGGATGGTAGTGTTCACCATTCGGGTCGAAGAGGTGGCGAGCTGTGTAGCCAATCTCTTGACCTCTGTAAAAATGTATATAAGTAATGGAGTCAGATAATTAAAAAAAAAAAGTAGAAGCTTTCTCTTGGCCTGCTGTGTCTGCCTCGTTCCTCGTGTGTCTGAACCAGACACAGTAATTAATTTGAACGAGACTGCTCCTCCAAGGTGCTTTGTAAATCAAAGGGTTTAATGATGAAAATATAACAAAATAACAAAATAACAACATAACAAATGTTACAGAAAACAAATAATAAGCCGAGAATAGATGCCTGAGAAATCTCAGTACCTGTGAATCTGAAATCTCAGACACCCTGCTACAACATCTCAAAAAGCCTGGAGTTTCTTTGTTTTCTCTCTTTAGTACTTAACAGCTTAGGTGGGCTTTTTGGCCCTTGGCCCAATGAGAGTAACAACAGTCTTTGAGTTACATTCTCTGAGTCCAATCCACAATTCTGGGCTGACTCCGAGCTAATTACAATGAGAAACCCACAGAATCTTCCAGCTAATCTTCCTAACATGTCTAAATGTAAACTGAACTTCTTTCCCGTCACTGTTAGGGACGTGAAAAAACCACACACTGACCGTCAGGTTGAAGTGAAGAAAGAAGGGCTGTTTATTATGATTTGGGGTTTAAATAGGATTTGGAATTTGGTCAAGGATTGGTAGATGAGAGGAACAGCTCTCTGACCCCAGTGGTCAATTCAGTGGTCAATCTCATCGCATAGAGGTATGAAAACAATCTACTTGTTGATGTTACATGTGTGAGAAACTCCAGTTCAAGAATGTAAACAATCCGAAGGCTAAAGAATCAGGGCGACACTTTCCCTATTTGGAAGCACCTGCTGGGGGTGTGGGGTGCATTACTACAAACCCCCAGGAAACTAAAGCTGGAGGTCCTGTCCCTGTTATTTTCACCCTGTTAACACCTTGTCCCTGTTGTTTTCAGTGCCGGGGAAGAGCTTCCGTGAGGAACAGTGTGAAGCTTTCAATGGCTACAGTCACAGCACGAACCGCCTCACTGCCTCCGTCTCCTGGGTTCCCAAATACTCCGGGGTGTCCCCCCGGGACAAGTGCAAGCTCATCTGCCGGGCTAATGGCACTGGCTACTTCTATGTGCTGGCACCCAAGGTTGGTGAGAGACCCCCAGGGTCAGTGCCTGGATGTGGGATGGCTCCAGTGCTCCTGGGAATGAACGCATTTTCCTTGCCTGGTGGGTGGATGGTGTTAGACGAGGTGGTAGAGGAGGGGTGCCTGGACTGTGGGATGGCACCAGTGCTCCTGGGAATGAACAGATTTTCCTTGTCTGGTGGGTGGATGGTGTTAGATGAGGTGGTAGAGGAGGGGAGTCTGTCACTAGACGGACATGAAAAGATCACACTCACACCTTCAAGTTGTGAGACAAGAAAGAAGAACATTTATCTTTGGGTTCAGTGTTTAAATAGGGTTTGGACTTCAACCAGTGATTGGGGGATGAGGCTGATACCTCTCCGACCCCACTGGTCAAACCAGAAGTCTATCAATTTGTCCTTCCCCCTGGAAAGGAATGTATATTTACAAAGCATCACCCTTTGTTTATCTTACAATTCCTGAGAAACTCCAGTACAGAAATGTAAACTATCAGAAGGCTGAAAAATCAGGGCCGCAGGGAGTCCACCAGTCTGCTGTGAATCAGCTTGGGGCTGGAGTTGGTCCATGGAGGGTCTTCCTCTGGAAAACGTCATTTTTACCTCTTGTAAAAGTGCCTTTGGCACATTCCTGTGGTCCTGGGATAGAGGAGAATGGTTTGGGTGCTGAGGAAGCAACAGGGTGGGCATCCAGACGTGGAACTGAGCAGGATGGTGTTAGCAGTGTCTCCTGTGCAGCTTGTTCCCTGTAATGGAAAGGGCAGGAAATGCTATAAATGGGAACAGAAAACGGATGTAGTCCCATCCATCTCTTCTCAGAGTCCCCAGATCTTGCCTGCAAAGCAGAGCATGAGCAAAGGGCCACATGGTGCCTACTGGCATCTCCTCAGCACCCATTGGATGGATTGGGGTAGGATGGGCATGGCTGGGAGGGCTCGGGAAGTGTGAGAGGGAAATGCAGCAGCTTGTTTTCTCACCTGGTTCAGGTTGTGGATGGCACCCCGTGCTCCCCGGACTCCACTTCGGTCTGTGTCCAGGGCAAATGCATCAAGGCAGGCTGTGATGGGAAACTGGGCTCCAAGAAGAAGTTTGACAAATGCAGCGTCTGTGGAGGAGACAACAAGAGCTGCAAGAAGGTCTCAGGCTTGTTCACCAAACCCATGTGAGTGTTTGGTGGCCACGAATGCTTCCCCTACTCCCAGCTCTGCGTTTTGGTGTGGGGGATGCAGGAAGGTTGTGGAGATGGTGATGGGATAGATCCATCCTGAGCAAAATCTGCTGGTGTTCGTGCACATCACTGCGCGGACACCTGGGCTGGCTCTGAAGGAGAAGCAGGACGCGTTTAATGTTCTGTTGATGGAGTGCTTATAGGTGAATTAATGCACGAGCCACAAGGATCCCCCTAACTGACCTGTGGAACGTCTTGAGAAGTTCACAAGGGATGAGGAAAGGCCTTGGAAGGTCCCCTGTAGGAAGGTCAGGCTGGCAGGAGAGTGCTGATGCACTGAGCAGGTTGCCTGCAGCCCCTTGGGGGACCAAGCACCCACCCTGTATCTGTACCAGCAGGAGGGATACCTGAGAGAAGGCAGAGCCAGCTCCTTGCACGATGCTTTCCCACCCTAAACCTCTTCCATTTCTTCTTTGCCCTTCCTAGAGGGGCTGAAGCATCTTCCTGTAACTGGGTGACATCAGCCTAGACAGCACTCAATGCAGTGAGGAGATTCAAAATGCTCTTCACAGGAAGAAGACAAACGTAGGGGTGGGAGGATCTCAGGGTTGCAGCTGTAGAATGCAGGAGATCAGGACCTCTGTGCTACCAACCAATATGACTGAGCAGAAGCTGTTTCTTGTTTACATTGAGCTGCAGTTATAGATTCTAATCTGCTTGTTCACGCATTATTTGATTGTTTCCTGCATCTTGTCCACTCATCCAGCACTCATCCTTCAGGGCACCTAACTGGTCAAAGTCCATCATCACGTTGTGCCTCCTTTATCTAGGGTTTGTATTCTTGGTAGTCAGTTTCTCAGGCTCTTCTTATTTTTAGAATAGTTTGTGTCTCTGTAACCTTGATACATTCCAAAAAAGCTGATGATAATAACCAATACCTACAGGTGGTAGTTTGGCTGGAGCACTTTGTTTTCCAAGTTGTTCAGATACATTGCTGTCGCAATGGGACACAAAATAAAGATGCTTGTCTCCAGTCAGGAGGCAGTAGAAATCAGAAGGTTTAATTTACAACTCATTTAGCCCTTTTATAACATGCTGTGCTAAGAAGGGACGTTATTGGTCTATAGGACTGAGACATTGGTTAAATAAGAGAAATAGCAAGCAACACCTCTTGTCATGGGAAAGGAATATTGTTTACACAAGGTTGTTTTGGGAAAAAGAAAAACGTTGAAAAGTTTCCCTTGGGAAGAGCTCAACAATTCTCAGGCTCGGGTAGAGGGCTGAAGTAATGCACGACGTCCCTGTGCCTGACGTCCTGCCCTGCCCTCTCTTCTCTTCCAGGCACGGCTACAACTTCGTGGTGGTGATCCCCGCGGGCGCCTCCAACATCGACATCCGCCAGCGGGGCTACAAAGGGCTGGTCAGCGACGACAACTACCTGGCGCTGAAGAACGCGCAGGGCCGGTACCTGCTGAACGGCCACTTCATCGTCTCGGCCGTGGAGAGGGACCTGATGGTGAAGGGCAGCGTGCTGCGCTACAGCGGCACCGGCACCGCCGTGGAGAGCCTGCAGGCCTTCAAACCCATCCAGGAGCCCCTGACTCTGGAGGTGCTCTCCGTGGGGAAGATGACCCCTCCTCGCGTGCGCTACTCCTTCTACCTCCCCAAGGAGAGCAAAGAGGACAAATCCCCCTACAAGAAAGAGGGCAAGACGCCGCCGGACCTCAACAACAGCGTCCTCAGCGTGTCCAACCGCCTGGACGGCGGCAGGCCGAGCTACAAACGCCCCTCCTACAAGTGGGCTGTGGGGGGCTGGGAGGCGTGCTCTGTCACCTGCGGGGACGGCTTGCAGAAGCGCTCGGTGGCGTGCCGCGACTCCTACGGCCAGCCCGCCGCCGAGTGCGACGCCGCGCAGCGCCCCGCCGACGTCCGGCTCTGCGGGGAGCCCTGCCCGGCCTGGGAGGCTGGACCCTGGTCCCCCTGCTCCAAAAGTTGTGGTCGGGGTTTTAAGAGACGGGCGTTGAAGTGCGTGGTGCCCACTGGGCGCCTGCTGCCCCGGGAGAGTTGCAATTTTCGGAGGAAGCCGCAGGAGCTGGATTTCTGCACCTTGAGGCCGTGCTGAGCGGGTCGAGGGGGGCCTGCGAGGAAGGGCGTGGTGTTCCCATGGCTGGGTGCAGCCCAGCAGCAGCCAGAGGTTGGGAGTGGGGGAGATGTCCATAGCACATAGCAAAAGGGGGAGAAAATAAGGAAAAAATTTGGGAAAAAAAAAAAAAAAAGGGGACCTGGGTGTGGGGACAACCCCGTGCACCTGGGAGAGAGGGGTTTTACCAACCAGGTCGCTTGGAGACAGAGCGGGAATGAACATCTACCTCGAAGCCACTGGACGACACGGAAACCACCGGTGGAGGCTGGGAGCTGGGGGGACAGATGGGAATGAGGAGGATCGTCCCTGCCCGTGATGGATCTGTGGTACAGGCAGGGAGATGCCCCTAAATTGCACAGATGAAGCATCCCCCCACCTTCCTGGGACCAACCCTACCTCCCTTCTCCCTGGACTCCCCCAACACTCGTGCTAAACGGGACCAAAAGGATTTACCAATGCAACGACCACCGGTGCGATGAAGCGCTGGGACTGATGCCTCCAGGGCTTGCTGGTGGGGACTTTGTTGTCCCAGCAGCGTCCCCGGGCCAGGCTGGAAGGTGGTGGCTTTATTTTCATTCTCTCCTCGTGTTTATGACCTGATCAGTGTAAATTTTATGGTGCTTAACTCTGTATTTTTTTAACCTCCTTCCTCCCCTCCTGATGGGTGCAAACCTTGCATTGCAGGGCTGGTGTTATTCCCAGGGGATCTTGCCAGCCTGAGGTTTCCTATGGTGCTTTGAGATGGGGCTGTGTGAACATCTGGATGCTCCTTTACACCCTGGTCCACCTGAAGCTTTTCAGGGCTAAAAGGGATCACAATGGACCTGAGGTTTGAGCTGTCATTCCAAAAAATGCAACAAGCAGCTGTGCTGTGGTTCCACAGGGTCAGACACAGCCCCCCCAGTCACTGAGACTTTGCTTTGCCCTGGAAATGGTGCTCAATGCTCAATGGGACCAGTATGTCACCCCCAGACATCCCATAGCCTCCAGCCTTTAACCAGGTTGGGGTATTTTTCCTCTGTGTAAAGTCTCCCTGAGATATCGTGAGCTCTGTCACAGCTGGGATGACTGCCCTGGCATCCCTTTTGAGCTGTGGGAGATTAATTTGGGTCTTTGACTTTCCTGAGGAAAAAGGGGCTCAGCGGGGTTCAGGCATGCAGGGAAAGAGGGACTGTCAAACCTCTTGCTGCTGCAAAGCATCTACAGCCATTTCCCCCTCCAGTTATTCTGGGGTTGTTCTGTACCTCTGGGGTTATTCTGTACCTCTGATGGTTTTGTAGCATCGTGCCTGTTGTGGTGAGAGGCTGGTTTACCTCTCCCAAACCCCATTAATCATTTTGGTCTCTTGCTCAGATCAAATCATCAGGCACCACTGAATTTTTTTGCTGTGTCACTGATGAAGGTGCCTCTTAATCAACGAGCTGTGACTGTGAGTAATCCAAAGCTGCTGGGTCAAGCTGTGCAGTTACTGGGATCAGCAGAAAGGTGTTTTAGGGATGAGACACAGATTTTGGGTGGACAGAAGATGCCATCTCAGCAAGTAGAGGCTTGGAGCCTGCTGTGCTTGTTCAGTCCCTTGGAAGTACAACATAAACTCCGTTGCCCCTTGGGTGGCTCCAGAAGGTCTCCAGCTGTGGGCAAGGGGAGAATGACAAGAAATGGAACAGGTGGCATGAAGAGTTCCCTTCTTAGGTCTTTCCAGCAGCTCTCAAACTCCTTGTCACAACGTCTGTGGGCTCATCCTCCCTAGGGATCCTCCTCAGAGGATCGATCTAATGCCTCTTTCAACACAATCATATTTTAGGTCTCCACAGAGCCAGGAGCAGATGTTGTGGTTGCTCTGCACAGCAGGGAACGGGAGTTAATGTTCTTAGGAAATCCCTTCCAGGTCTCCATTCCCGTGAACATACCCCCCATTTTCCGAGGGTTTTCCTGCATATCTGAGCCCGCTGCGCTTTCCTCTGGGGACAGAGCTCTGAGGAGCTGCCCTTTGGTGTCCTGCCATCCCACAGCTGGTCCCTAAGCCACCAAGAAATTGTCAGCCTCGTTCCTGAGGAGGGGAGGGGTTCCTGGTGTGTGGTTCTTTTGCTGAGGGTGCAGCAGAAGGACGGAGATGCCGGCGGTACTGGCTGCTTTGTGTATACCATGTATACTGAACATCGATCTCTGCTGTCTGTGCGTCAGTAGCAAACCTGAAATAAATCTGTATTTAAAGTTACACCTGACTCCTGGGGGGGACACTGTCCTGCAAGGGTGGTTTTGTGGTGGCTGCAGGGCATTCCTTGTCTTATCCTGATCCTGACCCCTTTATAGTGTCATTTACTAAATGACAAAACTCATTAACTAAAGAACAAAACTGATGCCTTTTCAGGCTACCTAAAAACAGAGGCCAGGCAGAATTAAGAGAATAAAAAGCAGTTCTATTTATTTAATTTATTTAATAAAAACCAGACCTATTTACAAGGGCTTTCAGGTACATTTAGAGCAGACAAAGCCCCCCAGGGGCTGCACCCAAAATGGACAATGGTCACGGGTTTGCACACTTTGATCAGTTTGGGCCATTTGCACATTGGGGGTTCATCTTCCAATTCCAGCTTCAGGTAATGAAGTCATTTCCCCCAAGTTTGCTGCCCCCAACTCCCTTTTGTTTCCATCTCTCAGGGCCTGAGGCAGTGAGGTGTCCTTGATTGCCAGGCCTGGAGAGGAATTGTTGTGTCTGAGCAAACTGGGGAAGCAGCAGCTCACACTGTGTGTGGAGTTTATAGAGTTCTACACTAAAGAACTGCAGGGTTATAAATACATGAAAATCAGAAAAGCTAAAATCCTACATCATCAAAACCATCACCTTTAAAAGCCCAAATGGTTTATTCTGATTTGGTTCTGCTACAGGATTGGTTATTGGTAAAAAAAACCCAACCTGAAGGAGCCCAGTGGTGAATCAGTTCCTGTGAGCCCCAAGGGCACTGGGGATGTTCAGTGAAGGAAGCTGCTTTGCCTTAGGCTTGAATCAGGGTGTTCTTTTGTCAGGGTGACGGGAATATGGAGTTAAAAGGATTGATGTAAGCTGGAACAGCACTCTCATATCCTGGAACAACTCTGTCTGTGTGCTCCTCCCAAAATTCTCAGCACACCCTCCCTGAGTCAGAGCCCTCTCTCTTCCCTGTTGCACTGGGGCCAACGGTGAGGTAAAACTCTTCCTTTTCCTGGGATGTGTCAGCTCAGGGATGCCTGATGTCACCCCTTCCAGCTCTCAGCAGGTTGCCTGGGATTTTATTTTCCCCCAGCAAATGCAGTTTATTTCCCCATTATGTTGTAATGATTTGGCAAATTTCACGTGTTTTACTGGGGGGTGAAAGCTCAGTTTGCTTTTCATCATCACAGAATCCCAGAATGGTTTGTATTGGAAGGGACTGTGAAGATCATCTCATTCCATCCCCTTCTGCCATGAACAGGGACACCTTCCACTATCCCAAGTTGCTCCAAGCCCCATCCAACCTGGCCTTGGACACTTCCAGGGATGGGGCAGCCACAGCTGCTCTGTGCCAGGGCCTCACCGCCCTCACGGGGAAGAATTTCTCCCTAATATTTAATCATAAATAAACAGACACAGCTGAGAACCTTCCCCCTCAGCAGCTCCTGTAGTGAGCCTCCCCTCACAACAAAGTTCACTTTCACCCCAAATATATCCCACACTGCAAAGGCACCAGCTGCAAATGACTTTAATGGGAACAGGGAGGGAGATTTCCACCCCTTATAGCCATAACTTTTGCCTCAAGTATCTGTTCAGGAGCAGAAAATTAGGTTAAAACTATCACCTTGCTCCTCCAGGTGACACTTTTAACCAGATGCCCTTAAAGAGAGACAAAACCCCACACAATCCCCAAGTATTTACCTGGTGAGGAAGGAATAAACCCAGCATCAAGGCCAGAAACACTCTCTGGAGGGGAAGGGGTGTGTTTAGGCAGGGAAAGGTGCTGATGGCTTAGGGGGGCAACAGGTGGGTGACACAGGTGATGCCCTGCATCTGTATCAAGCCTCCAGCCACAGGAACAGGCTCCTAGTGCAGGAGGAAGGATGTGGAGCCTCAGATTCTCTGTCTGAGAAGAAGGGGAGGCTTTTCCAAGTGCCATGGGATGCTGCATTTGATACTTCTCTGGATCTCTCATTTTCCAGCACTAAAAGGTTTTATTGTTTCTTCCCTTCACTGTGAATTTGTCACATTTGGATTCTCCAGTGCCTAATAAAAGACTGAACTGCTTTTCCCTTCAGGGGACACTGATGTGCCTTCACCTGCAGGGAAGTGAAGGTCAGGATGATCTGATGGAGAAATAGGTATGAGACTCATCCCCTCAGGCCAAGGAATCGTGTCCAGGAATCCCCATTTGGGTCCAAATCCATCCCTGGCTGAGCTGGAGAGCTGAAGATGGCTTGGGCAGAGCACACCAAATGTCTTTAGGAAGCTAAAACTCAATCTGGCCTCTGGGACCACCTGCAAATCTGCTTGTTTACATTTGTCCTATGCTGAAACCCAAGAAGCTTATTTCTTTTAATTTTTTTTTTTTTTAAATTTTTTAAAGGGATTACCTGGAGTGTAAAGGTGAGAAACTATGGAGGTTGAGGGAAATGCTCCTGCCTCATCTGTTGTTCTGGTGCCATGGATCAGCTCCCTGGGGTTGGGATGCTGCCTTGCTATTTTTATACATCTACATACACACACACACACACACATAAATATATATTACTGCCATTACTATTAATAATAATTATAATTACTGGGCTCTGCCAGGAGACAAAAGCAAAACCAGACGTACATTGAACTAATGGACCTAATTGATAACACATGTCCTGCAGAAAACCTCTCCTGGGAGGAGAAAGAAACTGGGAAGGGCTCTGCTGTGCCTGGGAAAACAGGAATGTTCATTTGGGCTTGGGGATGTAAAAGAAAATGCTGACGTGGAGGCAGGATGTGAGACCCCAGCCCCTCTTCCCCTTTCCTTCATCAGCTCTCCACACCTCGATAGTGCAGCTACGGCTGCTTCTTCCTGAATCCGCTGAAAAATTCCTGCTCTTCAAACAGAAAAGGCCTTTTCCCCACTCTGGGACCTCTGAGAATGATCTGAATCCTGGGTCAGGCAGTCAGGGAAAGCCTGGACAGCTTTTCTGATTGGGATGGAGCTCCAGCATGGCCGTGGGACCAGCAGGGAGGGGATGCCGACCCCCCGGCCGTGCCAGTCCTTCAGCAGACTAAACTTCCCCTGTTGTCCTCCCAGCCAGCAAACTGACACATTCCCACAAGCATTTCTGCTGCTTTGGGTTTATTTCTTTTTTTCTTTTTTTTTTTTTTTTCTTTTTCTTTTTTTTTTAATTTTGTTTTTTTTCCAATTATACAACACGGTCAGTGCCAAATTTCTCTGGCCGACACCAACCTTGCAGGCAGAGCTCATGGATTTATGGCCAGCAAACCCCCACCTCTTATTGACCAGCAGCAGGAGGAGGGTTTTATCTTTTTGGAGGTCTCCATCACATATTTTCAGTCCTATAAATGCAGAATCCTGGGAGAAGCCACGGCAGGAGGAGCAGAACGGCGTCAGCATCTCCGAGGGAATGAGCTGAGTAAATCAGGCAGCTGTTAGAGATTATAATCCTTAACTAGGTAAAAAACCCTTGGAAACTGCAGCCATGGGGGGAGTGCTGAGAGCTTTCCAGCCAGCTCCTGGGGAAGGTGCTGCCTTTGGATTTAGCCTAATTAATATCAAGTTCAGCCAAGCAAGCCTGGGAGGTGGATGGGCTCCCAAATGGTTTTTTAATGTGCCTTGATTGTTTTTTAAAGGGTTTTTTTATTTCCCCCCCACTTGTAAATGAATTTAGCGCTGGTGAAAGGTGTTGGATTGACAGCCCTGGAAATATAAGTCCTCAAGGAACAATGTTTTGGAGTTGTGAAGGGAACAACACTGTGTGTAATCCAGACTTAAGGGTAATTATTCACAGTAACAGCTGCTTTTTGCTCTAAATTAAAAAATAGAGACCACAGGGATTCATCAGAGCATCTGAGACATTTTCAGGTGGCTGAAGCATTGGGCACGGTCAGAGCTGGCTAAACACAGTGTCTCCTAGCTGCTGAGGCACTCAGGGCCACATTTCAGTATTTAATTGCTATTTTCACTTTAAAAACTGCACATTTTTTTCAGCCTTTAAACATGGTCCTAATGTTGAGCAGGCAGCCCAGCACCTCCCTGCTCAGCACAGCCTGTAAGCAAAGCTGGAAGCTTCCACTGAGGCTGAATCAAAGCCTTTGGGGTGTTCAGAGAGGAGAAAATATCCTGAATATATCTGTCCCCACCTCACAAAACAGGGAGGGTTTTTAGAATATTTTTAAATTTTTTTTTAAGTATTATACACTGTGGGCCTTTTCTGCAACTCTATCACTGAGAATGTTTTCTAAGGGCAGCATCCAGGCTCTGGGGAGGATAAACACATCTCCAAATGGTGCTCAGTGCAGAGAATCAGCATGACAGAGCTAATTGAGGGTCTCTGTGCTCTCTGTGTGCTGCTCCAGCTGCAGAAACCCAGGCAGGAGAGAACACCTGGACCAGGGATGGAGGGGAAGAAGCAGCAGGATGATGAGGAATAGACTGAGTCTATCAAAGCTTGGCCTATCTGGGCATCTTAAAGAAATCTCTGGGAATTTGGGGATAAAAAACCCCAATATCCCAATGGTAGATGTTGTGTGAAATTAGACTAAAGGCCACATCCATCTTCAGATACCCTGAGGATTCAGGAGGTGAGGTCTGGGGTTTGGGGTCTTGCTTGGGGTCACCATGGCAAGGAACGGCCTTGATTACAGTTTTCCCCAGTTGCCCATTAACCCCTGGGCTCAGCACTCTCTTTGGAGGTGAGGGTATATTAGGTGGAAAAACAAACACGGGGGAAAATGGGCACTGACAGACAGGGAGAACCTGGGCTGAGCTGTTTTCTCCCAAAGGAAAGAGAAAAGGAGTGAGCAGAGAGAAAAGGAAATGAGGAGAAAGAATAAAACCACAAGGAATCTCAAGAGGGAGATGCTAATGCAAAGCAGATGTTGTCCCACCTGAATCCTGGGGGGTTTTGGCTGCTCCCCATCCCTGGAGCACCACAGGAGCCCCTCTGTGAGCTGGTGCCTGCTGTGCTCTCCATCCATCCCTGCAGGGGCTGACAGAAGGACTTGGGAGTGGAAAGGAAAATCCCTTTTCTGCTGGTCACAGTGTGCTTCTTTGGGGTGTGTCAAACTGTTTGAAGTGTGCAGTTTTTTGAAAAGGAAGCTTGTGGCTCAGTCCCAATTAAAATTTTTTCTGCTTTTGAGGAAGAGAAGGGAAGTGAAAAGTGATGACACATCTGATGGCACATCTCCTTTCAGTCCTTAGACTCTGTCCTCAAGAGCAAGGACCTGGCATCTTGAAGAAAATGGGAGAATTTTAAAGCAATTAAGCTGCTCTTTATTATAAAAATTCTGTCTCCAGCATAAACAAGTCTCCAAAAATCCTTCCATCCTTCCATCCTTCCATCCTTCCATCCTTCCTTCCTTCCTTCCTTCCTTCCTTCCTTCCTTCCTTCCTTCCTTCCTTCCTTCCTTCCTTCCTTCCTTCCTTCCTTCCTTCCTTCCTTCCTT
>JANPWX010000227.1:151177-167998 GCA_024734555.1 Trochalopteron elliotii
CATTGGGGGTCCATAAATATAAATATAAATATAAATATAAATATAAATATAAATATAAATATAAATATAAATATAAATATAAATATATATGGGGTTTTGGGTTTTTTTTTCTGGGAGGGGTGTGTTTATATGGGAAAAGAATACCCCTGCCCTTGGCTTTGCCCAGACTGCAGAGCTTTGTTCTTTCTCCCTGCCAAGGATTCCTCTTGCCTTTTGATTTTCCATTGTTTCTGCTTGGTGGGGAGCCAAAAGCACCAGGGAACCTGTTTCTGATTCATCCCCTGTCTCCGTCCTGCTGCTGGAGGATCTCAGCCCTCTCCATGGTGCAGAGACGTGGCTCTGGGAAGGGTTAACTCTTCCAGCCTCCTTTCCACGTTTTTCCAGTTAATATT
Source organism: Trochalopteron elliotii (assembly GCA_024734555.1). NCBI lineage: Eukaryota > Metazoa > Chordata > Aves > Passeriformes > Leiothrichidae > Trochalopteron > Trochalopteron elliotii. The sequence continues at coordinate 151,570 of JANPWX010000227.1, forward strand.
GCCTCTGAGGAAACAAACAGAGGCTAATCCCACCCTCTCCCCAGAGAGTCTTTCTTGGCTTGTTCCAGAGAACATGCAAATAATAATTATTTGTCCTATATTTTCTTTCTCGGTGCCTCGTTTCAGCAGCCTGGGGGACTGAGTAAACGAAATTACAAAGTGAACAAGGAAGGCAATAAACCCAAATAAATAACCAGCTGATAAAACTGGAGCGGGAAGGAGATTAAAAAAATAATAATAAAAAAAAAAGGCAAAAAACAACCCGACAACATTCCCCTTGTGGAGTGGAGAGGCTGAAATGTGGGACAGACGGGTAGGGGATGTGGAGCTCCCCTGATGGATGCCAGCAGTGCACTGGGAGAGATACGAGCACAGATGTCTGGGAAAAGGCCTTAAATCCTCCTCATTCTGGGTACTGAGCCCAAATGTTTGGGGATAAATCCTTCACGGAGCAGCAGTGATATGTTTCAGTGCCGACATTTGCTTGTGTTGAGGTGAAACCCACTCGGGATGGGACCTTCTGGTTTTGCATCCAATGTGCTGCTGTTTCCATCCCTTTTGCTCTCCTTTTAGTGTTCCTCATGGTATTTTTTGTCCCCCAAATTGGTTCACGTATCTATCTGTCTATCTGTCTATCTATCTATCTATCTATCTATCTATCTATCTATCTATCTATCTATCTCTATCCATCTATCTATCCATATCTATCCATATCTACCTATATCTATATTTATATCTATATTTTTATCTTTATATCATCTATATCTACATGTATCTTTATATCTATGTCTATATCTATCTATCTATCTATCTATCTATCTATCTATCTATCTATCTATCTATCTATATCCCTATATATATGTCTATAAAATCTATATCTACATCTATATTTTTATCTTTGTATCTATATAATCTGTATCTATATTTATATTTTTATCTTTATATCTATCTCTCTATCTCTACATCAATCACTATCATCTCTATCCCTATCTATATCCCTATCTATATCCCTATCTATATCTATATCTATATCTATATCTATATCTATATCTATGTCTATGTCTATGTCTATATTTATATCTATCTATATCCCTATATATATATATATATATATGTATTTTTACCTATGTCTTTCTGTATATATAGATATATACCTCTTCTCCCCTGACTGTAGGGTGTTGTGCCAAAGAAGCCACATTTAAACCCAAGCTCTTGTTCAAATCCAGGATGCAGAAGCTCAGTCCCTGCCCTGCCCAGGCTGCTCCTGCTGGACACATTCCAAACCCACTGGAGTTGTGTTAGGGCTCAAGTTTGGATAACGAGCAAAAGACATGAAAGGAGTATTTCCACTAGAAAAACTTGTATTTGCAAGAAATCACATTGCTTTGCTGGATCAGAGACAATCCAGCTGCAGGGGATGAACAAAACTCCTCTCTTGACCCATCACCTTCAATTTCCGCAGGTGCCTCTTAAAAAAAGAGATCTTGCAACACCAAAAAAACCACAACCCCAAAACTAAAAAAAAACCCAAACCAGCCAAAAAAACCCCCAACCCAACAACACCACTGTTATGTTTCCCAAATGGGAAAAAAAATACCAAGTTTGTGGGTGCAACCCCGTGATGTTGAGAAATTCCTGATTCCTAGCCAGGCCTGCAGGTTGTGCCTGTGCAGGCTGGAAATACCACATTATAGATACACCATCATCATCATCATAGTCATATCTAATAATGCAACACAATGACCACAAAAGGAAAGAATTTTCTGAGTTGGAAATTATGACCCACAAGGATCATCGAGTTCAACTCCTGTTTGCTATAATAATAATAATAATAATAATAATAATAATAATAATAATATATAATATAAGCAATATACAATGCACAGCATATACAATATGTGATAATATATAACAATACAATACAAATGGAGCCAATATCTTGCTCTGGATGCAGCCAGTGTTTCCAAGGCATTTTCACATCTTAGCAGAGAGCAATCCTGTATTTTTCTTTCCTGGAACAGGGGATTTGTGCCTTTCCCCCTAATCTCTCCTCTCCGAACTCCTCGGAGCCGATAATGAAAAACTTCCCTCCACGTTGGGCCCGTTGCTTTTCCAGATTAAGGAAGGCTCCTGGAGGAAGCTGACAACCATAACAAACCCATTTGCTAAGATAACATTATTCCAGGAGTGTGGCTGCTTTCCTACACGTGCCTGGGCTCAGCCCCTGTGGGTAATAAACCTCCACCACCAGCAGAGCCTGCCCGGAGCGAGCCCTGCCAAGGTGATCCCCACCCCAGCACACCCCGGGGGAGGGGTTGGAGCTGTTTGGGGCTGAGGCAGAGCCAAACAAGGCATGTGGGAGTGGGTTTGGGGATGCTCTTGATGCCTTAGGATTTGAGCTTTTCTGGTTTTCATCTATCTGTAATCCCACAATTCTTTAGTGCAGAACTCCAAACTCCACACACAGTGTGAGCTGCTGCTTCCCCAGTTTGCTCAGACACAACAATTCCTCTCCAGGCCTGGCAATCAAGGACACCTCACTGCCTCAGGCCTGAGAGATGGAAACAAAAGTGAGTTGGGGGCAGCAAACTTGGGGGAAATGATTTCATTACCTGAAGCTGGAATTGGAACATGAACCCCCAATGTGCAAATGGACCAAACTGATCAAAGTGTGCAAACCCGTGACCATTGTCCATTTTGGGTACAGCCCCTGGGGGTCTTTGTCTGCCCTAAATGTACCTGAGGCCCTTCAATAAATAGAACTGCTTTTTATTCTCTTAATTTTGTCTGTCCTCTGTTTTTAGGTAGCCCAAAAAGGCATCACTGAGCTGCAGCCTCCTGCACCCACCCAAGGAAAGGCTCAGCTCCAGAGGCCACAGCACCTCTCCCTTCACCCTTTGGCCCATCCCTGCCTGCTGACCACTCACATCTGCAGAGGATAACCCGGTGTGCAGCAGTGTTTGTACAGGCTCAGCAGTCTGTGCTCCCATGTTTACTCACACTGGGCTTGTTTAAAGCCCACTTGACAGGGAAATGGATGTGTGTGGTTTTCTTTGTGACTCAGGACAAGCTGACGTTCTCCCCCTCCCAACATTGCCTTGCTGCAGGCACAGCAAACCCAATGCACAGTGCAGGGGTTTGAGTCCATCAGAAAACAGGGAGAAGTGAGAGGAAAATGAGCAGAGCAGCAGGATGGATGGATTTTATTGTGAGGGAGGGAAAGGAATATCATTCCCAGTCGATGTCACCCCCGTTTACACCAGTTGGTGATGGGACTTCTCCCATTTCAGGGCTGCAGGAGATGGAAAATGATGCTTGGGGGCTTGGGTATTGGGTTAGATAAGATGCCCCTTTCCCTTTGGAAAACATCCCTTTCCCATTGGAAAGCAAAGCCCACAAAGCCTCAGTGATGACACTATTCCCCTATAAAGCTGGAAGTGAAGGTGTGAGAAAGAAGCAGAAGGGAAAGGGACAATTATGAAAACCCTCTAGACTTGCAAAAATCGGGATGCTCAGATATTAGGAGAGCTCAAAACCTCCTTGTTTTCCTGAATTGTGCAAATCCCATCTTAACAAATCCTATAAATGCCTGATGGAGAAGGAAAGCAGGTCTGATTGCACCTGATGGCAACAGGATGATTTCCCAGCAGGAGCTTTTTTGGGCAGTGAGTTGTGGGAACTTACAGGGAATGACCTTGGACTTACATTGGAGCAGGGGGAAGGGACGTTCCCCAGGGAGGAGAGAAACAGGAGCATCAAAGCAGGGAGAAATTCCTCCTTGTTGGCCGATTTCTTCAGAAATCTAAATGTCACAAATAGCCCGAGGAGGCTGGGCAGCAGATGGGATTTGGGCCCTTTGGGGAAGCTTTGTGCTCCCACCACTGAGAATCCATCATGGGAATGTGATCCTGGGAGGCTGCAGAGCTGCAGACCCAGGAGGCTTGGGCAGCTTGGGAAACTGCAGAGTTCTGCCTTGCCCTGGACCTTGGATGGGAGCCCAGCTCTGATCCTGCTCCATTTAAGCTATGCCCTTCCCATCCTTGTCCCTAAACCTTGCCTTGGTGGGTCCAGCTCTGCAAGACCCCCTTGAGCCCCACACTCCAGACCCCAAACATGCAGTGAAAGCCACTTTTGTCCCCACACCCACATCCTCACCCCTCTCCTGCTTCTAATGACTCTTGCACCCAAGCAGGGTCATCTCTGCTGTCATCAAGAGCTTTCCCACTGTCCTTTCCTGGCACTGTTGGCTTGCTCCAGCCTTTCCTGGGGACATCTTGCACTCATCAGTGCAATCCCAGCCCTCCTGCTCGTTGCACAACCCGGGTTGCACGCCAAGACCTGGACAGAATTCCTCCCTGCCTTGCTCTGAGTGATCATTGCAGGGAATTTATTTATCTCCTTTGTGGTCCCTTGTGCAATTTGTATAAAGTCAGGGTGCTGGCCTCCAGCAGAACACACAGAAATTACGAGCGCTGCTGAGATTTCCCCAAATTTCAACATTTCGGCTTTAGGGGGTGGAAGAGAAGGGTGACTTTTCCATGAAATTTAGGAAATGTATTGGAATTTATTTCACAGGTATTCTGGGATCAAATCACACAATCCAGGATCAAGAGACAGCAAAGCATCCTTGCATGGTGTCCAGCAAAGTCTTGGGGGAATTAAGGCTAGAGATGAGAATTTTCCGAGCTCTCTGACATTTTGAGGGTCTTTGCAACCCCCTAAGCTCTGGCTGCCTCATCCTTTGGGTTTTCCTTTGAAAAAATCCCAGTTTAGCACCTGCTTTGTAGAGCTTTGCCTCCTCCCATCTCCCCAGAAAGAGGAGCAGGACTTGGGTCAAGTTTTGGTGGGTCCTAAACACAGCCCAGGGGATCCAGGCAGAAGTGCTGAAGCTCTGGAGGTGTGGAACCTCTGGAAGTGCAGGGACTCTCCCATAAGGGGGTAATTTTGGGTTGTGCTTTAACAAGAGGACCATGGGTTGCCCCTACAGTGGTGCCTCCCCAGAACTCTGCTTTTCTCTCTTGAGTGTTTAATGGCTTGTGTTTATGAGAGCTAAAAATATTTACTTGGGGAAGAAGGGGCAGGGAGAGGGGACATTGCTTGAAGATTTTACAGGGCATGTTTGGGAAAGAGGCTTCTATAAAAATAATGTGGTATTGAAGAACAAAAAAACAACAAAGCACAAACAAAACCAACTAAAGCACAAACCAACCAGGACAAGGCCCCTGCATGACCCCAAGGATGGTGCTGGAGGATGGACACCCCAGCAGGAGCCCAGTCCTTTGGAAATTTTACCCAAATTTCATGGCCAGGAGGGTTTATGTTGTGACCTGAGCTTTCCTCAGCATTTTACCTGTCCCCAACCCTCTCACATTCTGCTACCAGCAGCCCCAAGAGGAGGGAGATTTGGGGGTGACGCCGAGAAAGAGCTCAGACAAAACCCAAGTGGGGCTGCTGGTGAGGAGCAGGAGGAATTTTGGCAGCCTGGATGCTGTCTGCTCCTGCCTTGCATGTCAGAAATATGAAGTGCTAATTCCCTTTTCCCCCGGGGCTGGGCCAGCCTGAGCTGGGGTTATCAGCACAGGCAGGGCACCCCTGGAAATGCCATGCAGGGGGGGACAGGCAGATCCAGGCTCAAGGCACGGCCAGTTCAGCTCTTTAGCTTTATTTTTAAAGGGCATTTTGTTTCCAGAGAGAAGCTGATGACGTCCCCCACCCCAAGAAAGGAAGGCCTGTCCCCCACCACCATAAACCCCTTTTTGTGCTGCTGGTGGCCCCACGTCGTGTCGGTGCTCCCATGGGCACAGTCTGTGCTTTGTGTGAGGCATTTCCAAGGGTGGGTCAGGGCCTTGTGACACTGCAGAATGTCAGCACAGCCCTCCCTGCTGCCTTCAGTCAATGGCATATTGTCTCCAAGGGCTCTGGGTGGCATGGAGCAGCGTGGAGTGGTGGCACAGGGGTCAAGGATATGGGGTCGACACCAAAGTCTTTCACTTCTGCTTTTCAGTGCTCACAGTCTTGCTCCTGTTCCAGCACACCTTGTAGGTTTGAGCTCCAAGAACCAATATTCAGTGTTAAAGCACCAACATTCAACGTTAAAACACGAATATTCAACGTTAAAGCACCAATATTCAATGTTAGAACACCAACAGTCAATGTGAAAGCACCAACATTCAATGTTAAGACACCAATATTCAGTGTGAAAGCACCAATATTCAATGTTAAGGCACCAATACTCAATGTGGAACACCAGTATTCAATGTTTAGGCACTAATATCCAATGTGAAAGCAGCAACATTCAATGTTAAAGCACCAATATTCAATGTGAAAGCACCAATATTCAGTGTTAAAGCACCAATATTCAGTGTAAAAGCACCAATATTCAATGTTAAAGCACCAACATTCAATGTGAAATCTTAATATCCAATGTTAAAGCACCAATATTCAATGTTAAGGCACCAATATTCAATGTTAAGACACCAATATTCAATGTTAAAACACCAACATTCAATGTTAAGGCACCAATATTCAATGTGAAAGCACCAATATTCAGTGTTAAAGCACCAATATTCAGTGTTAAAGCACCAATATTCGATGTAAAGCACCAATATTCAATGTTAAAGCACCAATATTCAATGTTAAAGCCCAACAAGACCAAATGAGGAGCTCAGGGTACAGGAGGAGCCTTCCAGAACAGGAATGGATCTCTCTGGGGTGGCAAATGGCAGCAGGGCCACGGGGAACTCCCACTGCTGCTCCATCAGGGAAGGAAAAGCTTGATGAGACACACAGCATGGTGCTCAAGGGAGCCCTGCCAAGCCCTCTGCTCTGCTCCAGGGCTCGTGGATGGTCTGCAGGAAGGCAAATTACTGGGCACAACTCTGCACTGGAGCCCAAACACAGTCTGATCCAAATGTTGTCACCTTGCCTTTGTTTCAGTCATGAGCTGAACCCAGATTGGGCCCGAGGCCATCAGTGTTTGCTCACCAGCCATGCCTGGGTGATGCATGGTTATATGCATGCACACCCCATGGTGGTGCATGTTTGCACACCAAGGACAGGAGTGAGGGCAGGGTCCCTGCACAGGGTAGGGCAGTTTTAGAGGTGACAGCCTCCCTGGTTCTTTAGGAACCCTGTGCCAGCAGGTTTTGGGATAATCAGTGACTGCAGCTGCATTTGTTGAATTTTTGGTGTTTGGAGTGTGGTGAAATCAACAGAATCCTCCTGTGAGTTCTGATGGGAGCAGGGCTGGGCTGGAATCTGCAACCTCAACGCCCACAGACCCCATCTGGACAGGGACCTGAGTCCTTCCACAGTCCTGAGCCACCACTGAGGTCACACATTCCGTGAGGAACAAGCCCCAGATATCCCTGGATGCTGCAGACAGGAGTTTGTTCAGCAAATCCCTGCCTGGGATCCCAGCTGGCCTTTGGGAGTGATGGCACCAGGAGAGTCTCTGCTGTTGTGGCACAGCTCAGGCTGCTGGCATGTGCCACCCACAGGGACAGTGGCACCAAGAGGAAGAATGGCTTGGTGCTCTGTGTGGCCTCCAAAAGGAGAAATCCTGCCTTGCTGAGGTTGGTGAGACCCCCCTGGTCCCTCACAGCTGAGCTCAGGAGGTGTCTGGTTAAGGGAATCCTCAGCAGTTAATCCTGAGAAGGAGAGGACACCATCAGTGTCTCTGTTCCCAAATTCCTACTTCATCCACGTGGTACAAATTTCCCCACTTGAATTCCTCGTGTCGACTCAGACCACATCTGACTTCTATCCCCAGCATGTCTGGATGGCTGGAAAGAGAAAACAAGAGTTTGGAGGATGGAGATGAAGTTTCTGATGCTGGAAATCTCTTTCTCTCCCCATTCCTGGGGCTTACCTGCAGCATGTAAAGAAATTTTCTATGAAAAATCACAAGTTTCTCCAGGACTCCCAGCAAAAACCTGCTTTTCTGTGTATCTCACATTGCATCCATGCTCTGCAGACAAAATCACTCTCTGTGCCCAACACAGATGATTTTTTTTTTGTACTTCTTGGCCCCACCAAGTGGCCCTGAAGCCTGGCCACAAACAATGAGTCAGCTAATCCAAACCACACGGCAGGAAAGCGCTGGAGGTCAACCCAGTGCATGGTCCCAGTCCTGAAAAGCAGAACTGCATCTTGAGCAAAACCAAGAATAACACAGGAGTGGAGAAACACCCTCCCCTTGGCAGGGCAGCAGAGCCCTGTGTCACCCAGTGTCACCCAGTGTCACCAAGGAGCAGTGGCACCCACCTGGGACACAGTTCCCAGGGAGGTGTTGGCTTCCCCACTTCCCTGCTTTGTTTTGCAGATGTTTCCCACTTCACAGTCTCTGAACCAAATTCTCTGTTTGCTGCCCCATCCTTCTTCCTTTGGGGGTTATTCCAACCCCCAGTTCCCTGCACTTTCCCCTGATTTGCTTGCCCTTTCCCCACCTTTCTCTCCGTGGAAAGCCTGGCTGGAAGTTAAACACATGAAGTTAAACCTGACCTCCCAGCTGCCAGCTCTGCCTCTGGCCTATTGCTCCAGTTTCATATTTGACTCTAATTCCACAATTTATACAGCAGAGAGCTCTGGGCCAAACTGGCTGTCTCAGGAACCTGCCAGAAACCTCAGCTTTTCCTAAGCCTTATAAACATTTCCTGCCTCCATCCCTGCACCTGCTGCCCGTGCTGTGCCTCCAGCCAGGATGCTGGGCCATCCAGGGGATGGGATGCCCACAGGGTGCCCCAAGCTGCTTGATCTCACTTGCACTGAGCCTGGCTGCTCCCTGTGCTGATGGGAAATGAGCTAATGGCACTGTTCTCCTGGGATAACACTGTTTTTCCTGGCAGGTTGGGCACCAGCTGCCTCCAAAAAGTGCATTTCTGCTCAAAGCTGTTTGCAGCTTTTTTATCCTGCAGGCTGGAGCATCCTTTGGAGGGATGGGTGCCCACCCAGCTGCTACCTGATCCCTGTGTCCAGAACCCAGGGGAAGTTTGGGGTATTTAGGAGGAGGATTTGTTAGTGACTTTCTCTTCTTGCAATATCTGAGGGTTGTAAAATGCTCACTTGGGGCTGGAGCAGAGGAGAGCAAAACAGGCACCTCCTGTGTGACCTTGGGCATTCCAAGGGGAGGTTGTGGGAGCAGGGACAGGGACATGCAGGTGTCCCAGGCAAGGGGATATCCAGGAATCACAGAATGGTTTGGGTTTGAAGGGATCTTATAACTCACCTCACTCCAACCCCCCACACCTTTCACTAGGCCAGCTTGCTCCAAGCACATCCAAGCTGGCCTTGAAAAGGAAAGCAGCAGCTTGTAAGGCATGGAAAGAGGAGAAAGGAAAACCTTCAGCTCCTGCCTCCAAGGCCACTTGCTCATCTGAGCCATTGTGCTTCATCCTTTTCCATTTGCACATGAGAAAAACCAAAGCACCCTCTGCAGCAGACGGGAGTGGAACATCCAGGGGAGATAAAGCCAATGGCACAATTGGGAGTTTTATCTTTCCCAACCACTGAGAGGTTCTTTTGCAACTGAACTGCAATGTCCTTTTTTCATGTTGTTTTTCCTCCTCCAAATGTTTTCTGACCAAACAAAACCTGGGGGGTGCAAACAAGAAGCGGGGTCAATAAAAAGGTGCTTTGCTGGTAAATGCCACAATGTGTTGGAAATAAAGTCAGCATGAAGTAATAAACTGTGCCTCAGCTTGTCGTGGTTCTCTTGGTGCAACAAATGCTTTTTAATCCTCCTTTTGCTGGGAATGGACCAGCTCATCCCAGCCAGGATGCTGCAATTTATTGAGCACCATCTGCTGGCACCTGATTTATTAACTCTGTTTATTTGTATGTGACACGCAATGTCCTTTTCCTAATGCAGCCAGTTGTGCTTTGCTGGACAGCTAAACAGCCCCTCTCCATCTGGTCTTGCTCCTCATCCATGCTCTGAGGAGGATTTCTGTGGGTGTTACACAAGGACAATATCCAAAATAAATGTTGAAATTGGGATCAAAAAAGGATGGGCAGCCCGTGGGGGGTAAAGAGTTGCTCTGCAGAAGACCAAGGCAAAATCTGCCACTGAGGGCAGGAGTTCATCCACAAACCTGATCAAAAGGTGAATTCAGGACTTAAAGTCATTACATTGGTGCTGTCCTTAGTGAGCACTGAAAGCAGGAGGTTTTGCAGAGTTCAGGACTCCAGTGCAAAGGACACAAAGTTCTTCCTCCTGTATGAATCACCTGAATATTTGAGCTTGCTCTGAGGCCTAAACCAATGATTTCAGACTCAAGTTTCCTTCTTGGTAATTCCTGCTGGCAGCTGGCTCCACCAGTCCCTGGAACAGGCAGGTAGCTCCAGCCCCTGGAAAGTGCTGATTTATGGCTTTCAGTGAGGAAATCAGCAGAAAAATCCTCACAGTTGGGGCTGATATTTTCCCTTCTCACAGGGAAGGTGAAAGGTCCTGGGACCCAGCACAACAGCCCTCGTGCTTATTTTGGGAGACAAACTACAGGCTTTTCTCACCAGAGTCCTGCAGGCCCTGCTCTCAGTGCAAGGGAACATCCAGCCCAAATCCCTGTGGTGTGGAGAGATGGAGACACTGGGAAAGGGATGGACATACTGGGAAAGGGATGGAAATACTGGGAAGGGGATGGAGGCACTGGGAAAAGGATGGAGACACTGGGAAAGGGATGGAAATACTGGAAAAGGGATGGAGACACTGGAAAAGGGATGGAAATACTGGGAAAGGGGATGGAAATACTGGGAAGGGGATGGAGGTACTGGGAAATAGATGGAGGTACTGGGAAAGGGATGGAGACACTGGGAAAGGGATGGAGGTACTGGGAAAGGGATGGAGGTACTGGGAAACAGATGGAGGTACTGGGAAAGGGATGGAGCTGCTGTGAAGGCAGTTTGTACCTGCATTAGGCTGGCCCTGCACCACTCTGCTGAGGGGATTTAAGCCCAGGATCTGTGGTGGTGGTGGGCTCAATGGCTCCATCACAGCCAACAGCTCCTTCTCCTCCATAAATCCATGTGAGATCCAACCTGCTCCCTCTTATTGCAGAGGAAGCAGAGGGCAGTGATGGCCCTTAGGTGAATGAACAGTGTGATGTTATAGGGGGTGATGCTGGAGCAGTGTAAATGAGTCAGGGTTTGTGATTCCCAGCATGGATGTCTCTCCTGTGCACTGTTCTGCTGGCAGTATGGGAATGTGAAATTTTCCTGCTTCAAAGCCCCTCTTCCAGTCTGGGCTGTGTGATCCCAGCCAGAGTGCAGCCCTAATCCATCATCCAAAAAAGGGATGTTTGTATATTTATGTAAAATGACAGATTGGAGAGACCCAGTGCTGGAAACCAGATGCTTTCCCAAGAAATTGAAAGGGCTCAGGATTTAGAAACACAGGAACTCAGAGAGAGCCTGTGACAAAAACATCCCTGCAGCTACTGTCCCTAAAATATCAATCCTTGGCCTTCCACAGGCTGGTGGGTTGGGAATGGCAGCACATCCATGAGCACCACAGGGATCTCCTGCAGAGGAGACATGACCAGGGTCACACAGAAGGTCCATGCTGGAGAGGAAAGCAGCAGCCACTCATCTCTTGGGATTACAGGAGGTTCTCCTTTTGCAATTCCCAACTATTTCACCATCCATGGATAAGCCCTCAAGGGGGTCAGTGAGCCAGAAAGTTTGAAGGAATTGCAGAAGTGAACATCCACCATCATTGAGAGCTCGCTGTCTTTCCAAACAAAGATCCATCAGGAGGAGGAGATGTCTGACGGGTGAGTTTGTTTCTATAAACAGTCTCTTCATCCCACAGTGCCACTGGATCCTCCCCAGTTGGAAATAAAGGGAAAGGACAGCAGGGTTGAAACCCATCCTGCAGCCCTACCAAGATATAAGAGCACGTGGTGATTTCATTCCTGGCTTGGATTTCTCCTTTTCCTCTCTCTCTCTTTTTTTTTTTTTTTTTTAATTGCTTGGATTTGGTCATGAGCAGCAAAAGCTGCCCCTATTACAGCTGAAAATCCACCATGAGATCTGATGTCAGGCAGGTGGAAAGGGAATCTCCTGCAGGACCCCCAGATTCTGGGCAGTCCCTGGTGACCTCCAGTATCTCCTGGCACAAGCCAAAGTCCTTCCCACCTATGCCAGGTGCATTAAAGTCCATCTGTGTGTTTCTGTTGGCCATGAACCTGCTCCTGGGAGGAGATTTGTCTCCCCAGCCACTCCCTGGGAGCAGAGGTATCTTCCCACCACAGTCCCACCTGCATGGGGTATTGTCCTGGTTTGGAAAGACAGGTGTGTGCTAAGGAAGGCAGGAGCCTCCCTTGGAATGGAGAATGCAAACCCCTCCCTCTGAATTATTATAATTTTGAAATTAAGGGGCTTTCAGGTAAAGATGTGGGAATAGGAAGAACAGTTCTTTACTAGGAATATTAAATTAAAGATGTAGTAGTACAAAAACTCAAACAAGCAAAAAGAAAACCCCTGACAGAGTCAGAACACAGCCTGACCCCCTGTTGGTCAGGGTGTTGGTGTCAGCCCAACCCAGCCCTCCTGCAGTGACAGATGTGGTTCTGTTGGAGCAATGATCCTGTCCAAGGGTGGAGTTTTCCTCTGAAGGTCCAGTGGTGCTGAGATGGCTCTGGGCTCCCTCTGGCAATCCAGTGCACACAGGCTGTGCTGGTGTTCCAAATGCCAGCTTTGATCCAGGCAGGAATGCTGGGCTCCTCCCCTGGGTGGGATGATGGAATTGTCTCAGCCCTGCAGTGAGCCTGGATGGCCCATGGACAGCAGAGATCCCCTGGAGGGAGGATGGGTCCTGGAAGGGATAAAGAGCCCTGCCCCAGCTGGTTTAACAGCTGGTGATGGAACACAAACTGCTGGTGACATCCTGCATTGCAAACCAGGACAAGTCTGTCACAATCAGGACACGAAAAGAACCACACTCACCTGTCAGGTTGAGAAGTGAGGACAGAAAGAGGAAGTTTATTATGAATTGTGGTCTACACAGGGTTTGGAATTTGATCAAGGATTGGGGGGTGAGAAGACCACCTCTCTAACCCCAGTGGGCAACTCAGAAGCCCATCAATTTGTCCTTCTCCTTAGAAAGAATGTAGTTTACAAAACATCACTCTTTGTTTACCTTACAATTAGTGAGAAACTCCAGTAGAAATATGAAAACAATCAGAAGGCTGAAAAACCAGGGTGACACAGGTCTGTTTGGAAAAAGCATTTCCATCGGATTCAGCAGAGGATGCTGCTCTGGCTCTTGCAGGTGACACATTCCTGAGGGCAGAGAAGGGTGTTAACAGTTCAACAGAGCTGTTAAATACGTGCAGGGGGGGCTGGCACACACAGGCTGAGTCTGTAAAAACACAGATCAGTCCCCAGGTGCTACCCAGGAACTTTTTTTTTTTTAAATGTTCTGGAAATTTTTCAGCCAACAAGATGGGATCATCTACCAGCTCCTGGGTCTTGCTGGTCTAGGAACAAGAGGAAATTAGCAGGATTTGCTGCTGAAGCCCCTAAGAAGAGGTTTCTGCACTCTTGTGCCCAGTGGTGCTCCCTGACGTGTTCCCTGCACAGCCCAGCCTCTGGCTGCTCCCAAAAGCCCAGCACAAAATCCTGTTTCATTTCACTTGCTGTGATCAGCCCTGTGCATGAGGGGGTTGACCACTGCTATGTGTGGCAATGCCAGAAGTAAATGAAACCCTTCCCTGGGGAGAAGGGTCAGTTGTTTTTGGCTGCAAAATTTGCAAAATTTTCTCTTTTTTTTTTTTTTTCCAAAATGTCTCCTTGGAAAACACCTCTGCATTTTTATTCAAAAGAAAAAAAAGCCCATGCTTTTGATCGTGCAAGTAAAAAAAAAAAAATTAAAAAAATCATTTATATCTTTGAAAGCTGGATAATTTTAGCCAAACATGGGGAACAGGATTTGAACAGGATCCATGGCCATTGGAAGGGCTTTAGAGGGTTTGGAAGAGTCTGCTGACAAGGGAACATTAGCCTGTTGACACCTTTCAGATGCAATGAGCTGAGCTTCCTGCTACAACACCAAAACACACTGGGGAGGATGGCAGGCCAGTCTTTTCTGGGATCTGGGGTGCTTCTCCCTTATCAAAAAATAAAGGTTGGAAGAAAGCAATGGCAGGGAAAGAAAGCATAAAAGATAAAAGGATCAAGCAACCCACTGATTCTTACAATTTAATATCCTTCTTTGAGTGGGAGCTGCTTTAATAATATGCACAAGGAGTGAATAATGCTTCCAAATATTCCCAGAGAGTGAATAATATGTAATAATATTCCCAGAGTATTTTTTTGACTAATTTCCCCCAATGTTTTTGAACTGAGATCTAACAGCCCTGGTCCTTGAAGGGGAGAACTGACTTCCTTGGAAAGGAAAGGATCCACAGATCAGACCCCAAACACCAAAAGAACCCACGTTCAAACACCACCAAGGGGCCAGCTGATAGACACGCAGTGAGTTGCTGGGTCACTTTTCCCTGCTGATCCACAAATAAATTACCTGCCAATAAATGGAACCAGAAGTGGCTTGGCCAGGTGTTCCCCTGGGGCCCCAAGGGAGCTGTGGTGAAGAAAGGGGAAAATGGGGGGGGGGAAAGGAAAAGAAAAAAAAGCTAATAAAAAATAAAATATTAACATCCCCAGCTCGTTTGCTGCTCGGTGCCTGCAGCAGCTGTGCCCATGTCACAGAGGGAGCTGCAATGGCCCAGCTGGGAGGACCTGCCAAAAGCAGGATATGGGAAAAGACTGCTTTTAAACAGATGGATGAAACCTTTATTCCCTTTTAAATTACATTTTAATGCACTGGCTACTCTGGAGGTGTTGGTGGGACTGGCTGGGCCAGAGCAGGTTTGGGGTGAGTGCCCCCAGAGGGAGCCTGCTGAACCCAATCCTTGGGCTGATTTCTGTCCCCCCAGCCCAGCCTTCCCCATCCTGCTGTTATTCCCAAACCCATCCTCGGGGTCTGCATCACCTCCAGCTGCTCTGGGTCAGCTCCACCCCACTTTCAGTGCTGAGGGATCACAGGAGCAGCTCCCAGCCTTTGTCCCATGCTCAGCCCCTGAGAACCTCCTCTTCTTGTTGGAGAAGCACATCTTGAAAGTCCTGCCTTGCTCCCCTTCCAAAACACCTCTTGGAGCATTTGGAGTCCTCAGCAGAGTTCCTCACTGTTAATTATCCATTAATTAAGAGATTTGGTTGCTTTGGCAGCATAAATCAGGGTTAGATCCTGGCATTCCTGGTTTCTCCCCTCCTAGGACAGCCCTTGCACCCTGCTGGGGCAGCACCAAACCGTGACATCCAGAGCCAGGTGCCAAAAACAAACCCATGAATATGTCCTGCCCAAGGCAGGCAGACAGATCTGCTGAGCTCTGTGGGTGGAAGGGGGTCTAGCACATCCACAGCCCAATCGTTTTGGGGATTTTAGTGAGTGGTTTGAGTGGGAAGGGGTGATAAAAGGGTTCTTTGGGTGCCTGTGATGGTGGGAGAGCTGGCAGAGCGACGTGGAGAGTGGATCAGGCTCCTCACCCTGTGGGAGAGGGGATGGTCTGAGCACTCCACAGCCCACCAGAAAAGGCAGATTTACAGATAAAGAAGGAGACTAAAAGAAACCTTTCAGTTTGTTTTGGTTTTCCATCTGGAAAGAGAAAGAGAAGGGAACATTCCCATGGACCGAACACCGTATTTAATTTTTTTTTGTTGTTGCTTTTTTCATGTGACTGAGCTGAGCTGTACCAAGTGCCTTCAGCCCCCTCCAACACAGGATTTTCTCACTTTTCTGGTAAACTGCAGTTACCATGGAGAGGGCTGAGGCAAGCCAAATGCAAAACACTGGAAACTACACCCAAGCTCACCGCAGCCATATCAAACAGTTAATTAGAGAGGCTGTCCATGTGTTTCCCATTCCCTGGAATGGTTTGAGTCAATGGCCCTGTGATTTATCACCTGTTTTCTGTGTGAACGGCCCAGCTCTGCTCTTGTGCATGTGTTGGGAAGGGGATTTGTGCTGTGCAGTGAAAGAAGGAAGGGAGATATTAAGGACTTTAAAAACAACCCCAACACAATCATCAAATAACCACGTCTGCCCCTTCCCCCAGTATAAATCTCCCACTGGAATGATAAGCTTTGGATCTTGATGGGATTTCTGGCCTTTGGCAAGAGGGAAAAAGGAGACAGAGCTTTTGTCTTGCTTTGGTTTTGGAGAGTGAGAGATCAGAGGGTGCTGGGCCACTCCTGGGGCTGCCTTCTGCTGTGCTCAGATGGAAATTCAGAGCATGCTTCCCTGGGGCTGTTTCCTTTCCCACTGCACTGGGTGGAGAAGGGGTGGCTGGAGGGAGGAGAGAGGGAGAGGAAGAAGAAATCCAAAATTCCCATAAGTCCTCTCAATGTGTGATGTTGTCTCCCCACTAAGCAG
>JANPWX010000227.1:168397-180080 GCA_024734555.1 Trochalopteron elliotii
GGCTCAGGATTGCCCAGGATGAAGGTGGCATTATCCAGGTGAGCCATTCCCCCCAGTGAAGCCCCTGGCTGGGATGGGTGGGGCTGACTGGAAATCCTGCACATTTATCTAACCCATCCCCAAAAGCAGCTGCTGGCCTGAAAGGTGGCTGCACCTCTCCATGAACCACATTCCACCTTTTCTGCAAAGACTGGAGAAGAGAGGGAACAAAAGCTGCTTTCCTATTGTTAAGAGATGGTTGGAAAACCTTACAGCTCCCCCGAGCTCAGTGTGAGGGATACCAGCCCCTCTGAGACACAAAAAGGAGGTTTTTTTGGGTTTTGAGGGGCTTGGGAGTGAGGATCAGACCTAAGAGAGCTGGAAAGGGAGATTTGTGTGGAATCCCAGAGCAGAGAAAATCTCTATTCAAATCTCCGTTCTCATCCCCTCTCTTTCAAGGGGAAAATCTCTATTCAATCTCTGTTGAAGCATGGAAGTACAATCAAATCCCTGTCTGGCAAACAGGGGTGTTTGCCCCATCTCTTCAGATCATGCAGAGGTCTGGGGGAGGTCTCCTCCTCAAAAGGTCAGATTTGTGCCTCAGTTTCCCCTCTTGCTGCAAAGGGAAGAGATGGTGTCAGGGAACACAGGGTACTGCCCTGGGAAGGAGGGGAGAAGTGACCTCCCAGAAATAGCTGTGAGAGCTGCAGAGGCTGCTGTGCTCTGACTGACACATTGCTGCTTTCACTGCAATCTGCAAGGAAGGAAACTGGCCTCAAGCAGCAGGAGAAGAGAGACATTTCCTAGGAATTTCCAAAAGTTTTCCCACAGTGGGAAAAAAATGGAAACAGTGAATGTGAGCCCTGAGATTACTGCACTACCCAGACCCATGAGACCCCACAGTGACAGCCCCAGCCCAGGGCTGAGGTCCTGCAGGGAGCAGGGAACAATCCTGCTGCATTTCATTGACGTGGATGCGCTTCTCAACATCCTCTCCCAGATTTGTTGGAGCTGCTCCTTGGGAAGATCCTGGATTTCATTTCAGCCTTGCAGCACTGACCCTGTGAAACCACAGAGAAACCACCAACACCTCATTCTGGGCCTGTGGGCTGCTTGTCCCAGCCTCAGGCTGTCAGCAGGAACAAATTCCACTCTGAGCTCTGGGTCCTGGTGATGAAAATGGACCTGTTTTATACAATGGAGCTGCTGGTGGGAAGTTTCCCAGGAAAGCTGAGTGAAGAGCAGGTGGTTTCACCAGGAAAAATGAAGAGGGGCTCTGCTGAAGGCCCTGAAACCTCCCAGCAGGAGGGAAGGAAAGGGCAGAGATGTTTGCAAGGCAAGAAGGAGCGAGGCTTGCAGAGAGGAATGACCTCTGCAAAGTGCTCTGAGGAGAAGCAGCTTGGAAAGGAGGATCACAGCTACAGATTTGTGAGGGATGGATCCAAGATTATCCAGCTGGGATCCAGCTCAAATGGGCGGCTTTTCATCAGTGCAACACACTCCTTTCCATGGTAGCCCTCTTCCAGCACTGCTCCCAGAGATGAGGGTGTCCCTGCCCATGGCACTGGATGGCTTTTAAGGTCCCTTAAAACCCACACCCTTCTGTTTTTCCATGATTCTATGATTAAACCCCCCTCTTCCTAACTTTTTAATCCAAATCCAGAGTCAAATCGCTGTTTGGTTGGTTTTATTTTGAAAATAAGGCACTTAGGAGACTCTTTGCTCAGTTTGGGGGCTGAAGTTTTGCATGAACTTCCTTCACTCTTACCTATTTCAGCGAGCAGGTCTCTGGATCAAAATCAGAGCTGCCAAAACTAGAAGCCTACACACATCCCAGGGGCTCACAGCTGGCAACGGGGTGTTTGTCACCCTGCAACCTGCAGGAATTAATGGATGTAGAGGAGCCCAGCCAAGATTTGCTTTGCAGGCACACCAATGCCTCATACAATGGGGAAAAAAAAATTCCAACTGCTAAAAACCATGAAGAGCTAAAGCTGCTTGATCTGCAGGTCCCCCTGTGCTGGTGGAGCACAGGAAGGCTCTGCAGGTGGGAGTGATGGCAGCAGGTGTTGCTGGCCCAAATTTGTTCCTGGGCTTGAACCTCATGATCTCAGCCTCTGCAACAGCTTCAATTAAGGATAATCACCCAGGTAAGCACAGAGCACATCCCTGCCCTGGCCTAGGGTAGGAGGCACTCTCTGTACTTGGAGGTTACTCTGCCTTCTCCTCTGTCAGGAAGATGCTGTGGGATTTTGCATTCTATTATGTTTAATGGGTTATTATTATTATTATTTTTTCCTTGCTGGCTGTTTGTTTGAGAAATTTCTCCCAGGGGAGCCTTTTTCTGATGGCTCAGTTGCCAGACAGAATGACATCAGACAGACGCTGGGAGGAATGATGAAAAGGCTGAGCTTTATTTCTTAATAACAGCCTCTGGCAGAACACAGAGTGGGGCTGAACATGCTGGAGAGCACCAGGCCCTGGTGCTGATGGGGCACAGGGCAGGGGAGGGAGGAGGAGGAGGAGGAGGAGGAGGAGGAGGCTGCTCTGCCCAGCTTGGGCAGCAACACCTCCCCATTAGCCAAGGGGGCTGCCAAAGTGTCAGCATGGAGTGATGGGGAATGGGTTTTGCCAGAGGGCAGAGTTAGATGGGATATTGGGAAGGAATTTTTGGCTGTGAGGGTGGTGAGGCCCTGGCACAGGGTGCCCAGAGAAGCTGTGGCTGCCCCATCCCTGGGAGTGCCCAAGGCCAGGTTGGACAGGGCTTGGAGCAGCCTGGGACAGTGGAAGGTGTCCCTGCCCAGGGCAGAGGGCTGGGTGAGTTCAAGGTCCCTTTCAATCCAAATCATCCTGTGATTCTGTGACTCTGCCTTTCTTCAAAGAAGAGGAAAAGGAGCAGCAGAGGATGCTGATGTCCTTGCTCTATCCTAATATCCCTTATCATTTTCCACAGAAATCTCCTCTGTCCTGCTTTAATTGAGATTTTCTATTTAATTCTTGGGCCCCATTGAGATGCTGTTACTGATTTCTCCCTAAAATAAAAAGTGCCAGTTTAAGAAGATCCAAGCCCTTCTTTGTAACAGGGAAATCCTGAGCCTTGAGCATCTCTCAGCCCCATCCCTTACCCCACCCTGGTGGAAGGACCTCCAACCAAGATGTCCTTGCTGAAGGAGCCCTTGCTGGTGCTGCAGGAGCTCACTCCAGTTTCTGCAGGGGGTTTGCCTTGTCCCCATCCAAAGCCACTTGTCCCCATTGTGAACAGAGAACTGTCTTGGTTTGGAAAGACAGGTGTCTGCTAAGGAAGGCAAGACTTTCCTGTGAGCATATAAATCCCCTCCCTCCAAATTATTATAATTTTGAAATTAAGGGGCTCTCAGGCAAAGATATGGGAATAGGAATTACTAACAGATCTTTACTAGGAATATTAAAATAAAAATACAGTAATACCAAAAAACCACTGCCAGAGTCAGTACACAACCTGCTGAGATGGGTCTGGGCTCCCTCTGGCAATCCAGTGCACACAGGCTGTGCTGGTGTTCCAAATGCCAGCTTTGATCCAGGTGGGAATGCTGGGCTCCTCCCCTGGGTGGGATGATGGAATTGTCTCAGCCCTGCAGTGAGCCTGGATGGCCCATGGACAGCAGAGATCCCCTGGAGGGAGGATGGGTCCTGGAAGGGATAAAGAAAACACTTCCCCAGCTGGTTTGAACAGCTGGTGATAGAATACAAACCTTGTGTATATTGTAGGTGTAAGGTCATCTTGTAGATGTGAGGTCTATACATACCTTACATCTTGCATTGCAACCCAAGACAAGGGCCTTTCCTGCTCAACTCACCACTATCCTGCTCCTCTCTCAGCAGAGCCAAAATTTGCTGCTGTTCCCAGACCAGAGTGTGAGTGTAATGAAGTAAATAACACATGAGGCCTTATTGACCTGTTTAATTTAAATAATTTCTTTCCCTGCAGCTCCTTCCCCAGGATGTGTATTCAAGAAGAGCAGGTCTCTGAGCTGCATGGGGTGTTTCACAGCTCCTGAATCCACGTTTTCACAGCAATTCTGCTGATTTCTGCAGTTCTCTTCCCCATCTCAGCATCTAAAAGCACGAGGTCAACGAGATGGTCAGATACTCCCTTTTGGATGTGGGCAAAAGACCAAGAAATAAGTGATCAAAAGTTCACAGTTGCCTCAATACCCGATTACAGACCCGTTGCAAAAATCCAACAGTTCCCTGTCAGAGCCCCCTAAAAAATCTGAAACTAAACTAAAAGCCATCTAAAACTGCAGTTACATCTGGCTTTCAGTTTCTTCTCACTGCTTTCTCTTTTTAAGTTGCTCATAAATTCTTTGGATACAATTCCTTTTGGGCTAAAGTTTTCTAAGTTTGGCCATCCCTCAACAGCACGTTAAAAAATAAATAGAAAACTCGGCAAAACGGGTTTGGCAGTTGACATTAAAGCAGTCGTGCAAAAATCCTGTCCTGCCTTCACTTTCCCCAGAGCAGAGCCCCCCACCCCAGTCAGCCAGACTGCACCAGTGTTCAAACTGGGATTTGGTTGGCCATGAGACCCTTGGAGGGGCTGGGTGGAAGAGGACTCAGATCTCCTTCACCTCAGCCCCTTCCTCCTGGCACTTTTACACAGAAATGAGGCCAGATTATTTTCTTTACAGCTCCTTTCCCACAGTTGCTCCCTGCTCCACACCACCATGGGATGCACCAGTGAGGCAGGCAGACAGGGTTTGCAGGCTGGGTGAGGAGGGGATGGAATCTGTAACAATTCTGGGATGGCATCAGCTTGGAAAAACCTCCCCATGGTCATACACAGTCCATGGTCATAGACAGCCCCCAAACCCCTTTTATTACTCAGCTAATATCCTCTTTCCTGAAGTGTTCTAGGCCAGGTTGGACAAGGCTTGGAGCCACCTGGTCTAGGGAAAGGTGTCCCTGTCCTTGGTGGGAATGGGATGAATGTTCAGGTTCCTTCCAACCCAAACCATTCTGGGGTTCTTTGGTTTTGGAACATGCAAAACGTGGTATGGAGAATGCTAAACCCCAGTGTCCTCTACACACCCTGGGTGGATCTGTGCCCTCTGCAAATCCTGGGTGGATTTGTGCCCTCACCATTCTAAGAAGTGGCTGAGATGGTTTAAGGAAAATAAATACAAAGCTTGTGTGAGCATCATCCAACAGCCTGGCTGTTCCAGAAGGTTCTCCCTCCTCTCTGTTCCCTTGCCATGCTCCTACAAGCAGATTTGGTGGGATACTCCACAATAACCACCAGTAAATAAGGCTGGAAGAGAATATTTTCCTTCTCCTCTCTATTTTTTAAATCACTGAATTATCCACGAGCTGTTAGAAGCAGCAACGCAGCACTAGGGAGATCAAAGCAGAGATTTCCTGGGGTGGGAGTGCTCCCTTCACCCAGGAGCTGGGATTTTCCCTGGGGAACAGAGAGCTGGTTGTCAGCTCAACACAGGAGATCATTTTCCATTCACTCTCCATCCCCATTGTGAGGATGACAATGGCCATGTCCAGCCCCGGGCAGGACGGTGGTGCCACGCTCTGGTGGGTGACAAACAAGGGACACAGTGTGGTCCTTCCTGGGCCAGGGAGGAAGGGGATGCCTGCCTTAATTCAGACACACACACAGAGGGGTTTGTAGGAGTGGGGTGTTTTTCTGCTTTTATTTGTGTTGGTTCTTTCCTCCAGGCTGAATTCCTGCTTTTCTGCAAGTCTGCAGAGCATGGGCACCCTGGTTTAACCTGCAACACACAAACACAGGGTTTGAGCTGGTAAATCCACCAAAACTCAGTCCTTGGGGATTTATTAGAGCAAATTTCCCCTGCAGTTTTTTTGAAGGGCACCTCTAGGATCCAAGACCATATAAATCATGGTTTCTCCAACTGCAGGCAAGTTTGGAAAGGGTCTTTAGATAATCTGCATAATTTCAATGACTTTGCCTTATCTGCAAATGCCTTAAAGGAGCTTAAAAATGGTGGGTTTGGAGATGGAGAAGTAAATGTTTTAACCCCTCAGGCGTGCCCTTGGGGCAGGGATCCTGGATCCACACGCAGAGCTACACTGGCAGTTAAATTAAGGTCCTTAATACAACATTTGTCTTCCTTGTCCCTTTGCAAACCCTTCCTCTTAAATGCAAATCCAACTTTACTGCCCCTGAGCACATGGAGATTGGCTTGATCCAGTGATGTTCATAAATTTGATCTGAACAAAAAACAACTAAGGGAGAAAAAACCCCAACCAGAGCCCAATTCCAACAGCTGGCATCACTTTCCCTCCTGCCAAAAACTGTCCTTCTCCAGCTGGGAAGGACCCTGGACTGCAGGAACTGGGCTCATGTGAAACAAACAATCTGGAGAGGTCCTGCAGGAACTGGCAGTGATGCCTTGGGAAGGCTGAGCAGAAACAGAGACTGAACAGAGCCAGAGAATAAAGCAGATATTTATTAAAAGGCCTTTAGGACACACCTTGGGCAGGACAGGAGCCTGGCCAGGGCTACACCCAAGGGGGACCCAAAATGGTCACAAAATGCCCAACGAGTCATGAGGTCTCACACTTTTATAAGTTTTGGTCCATTTGCATATTGGGATTTAATTGTCCAATTACAGCTTCAGTTTATGAAGTCCCATCCTTCTTGTTTTCTCCCTTCAGTCCATCCTTGTTTGTGCTTTTGGGCCTGGAAGTTGTCCTTGGTGTGCAGCAGGAAAAGGATTTGTTTTGTGTCCCTGCTCTGTGCAGAGCTGAGTGACACTGACTGTGAGCTCAGAGCTGCACCCCTGGGCAGCACAGAACCTGAAATACATGAAAGCTGAAACTTAAGGCATCAGCAGGGCTGGAGACATCCCTGGGGAATGCTCTGGAGTGAGGGGAGAGTGGGACAGCAAAGGAAAGAGCCAGCTGAGATTGTTGCATGCAGCTCACCAACAAAAAGTGGCCTTGGAAGGCTGGGTATGAGCTGGCCTTTCCTGGAAAGAGGGGCTCTGAACAGCACATGTGCACCCTCCTTGCCTGTATGAACCTTTTCTTTCTCCTCTCCCACTCCCAGTTTTCCAAAAAAAGTGGGAGATTTCCACCCCTGCCTGCTCTGGTGCCTGTGGGCTCACACTGTCCTCCAGCTCCTGCCTTGAGAGAACGGAGTCATGGGCCAAATTATCTGGAAGAATCCCCCAAACCAGACCTTGCACCTCCCACCTGGTGGAGCTGGGTGAGTACAGGGATCCTCCTAAAATCCATGATTCCTGGAGCTGGCTGACCAAGGAATCAGGGCCTGAATAACTGCAGCAGTAATGCCTGACACGTGGCTGGTGCTTTTTTGCAGTCCAAGTGCCTTGCCTGCATTAACCACCTCATTTACTGATAAGGGAAGGAAGTGTGGAAAGGTTTTCCCTGCCAGAGCCACAATGCCAGATGAAGGATGCATGATGTATTTCCCTAAACTTAATTTTGGCCCTTTTTCCTCCTGCCAAAACAAGCACACAAACAAACATCTGAGACTTCCTTGTGGTTTTGGGGGACTGGAAGTCACGGGGGCAATGCTGATTGTCCAAGGCATCTGCAGGATCACTTTCCAGGGCTGGAGAAATGTTGGCTCTGGAGGAGGAACACTCCTGATCCAGGTACACAGCTGCCCTTGCCCTGGGGACAGTGCTGACAGGACACACAACAATGCCCTGGGAAGGAGTTGAAAGGTTTTGATCACAGTTTAAGTCGGGAATCAGCAACATTCCTTTCCCTGGAGGTTACTGTGGCATGGATTAAAGCAGGACTAAAGTTCAAGCAGAATGTGAGCCAGCATTGCACAATGCTGGCAAAAGGTCCCGTCGTGAACGCTTGGAGATGATGGGGAGGAAGAAATTTAACCCCTTTTCCTGCTTTTTTCCCGACTGCTTTGCCACCCAGATGATCTCCAGGAGGTCCAGGGGGATCTGCTGAGCTTTCTGAAGGCAGCCCTGTGGTTTGGCAGCCCAAGGGGATGAGGTGATGGAGGGTTTGCTCTCTCTGTCACACAGCCTGCCCTGGGGACACAGCCCAGAGAAACCAAGGCCAGAGGCTGCTCCCCACAGCTCCTCTGTGGGACCACTTGGGATGGTGGATTCACTTTCAGACCCTGGATTCAGAAGGAAAAGAAAGGGGCTTGTTTTCAAGCAACACAACACAGAAACAGGGTCCAGATCTCTTTCCAAACAACTCTCCAACCTACCTGCACCTTCCTGACGTCCCAGGAGTGCTTGGCCCTGCATCCCTGCCCTGGATTTGTTCCATCCCTCTCTCCATCAGAGACATGTTATCAATTTCCTGAAATAAATCCAGCTCCAAGCCATCCTGCTGTCCCCAAGGGGTATTTGGGTTTTAGCTGTCACAGAGATCACTGCCTGCATCTCCTTACAGGGGATGTAAAGCCCATGGTCCCACTCTGTGAACTCCAGGGGTCTGCTGGGGCTCTCAAACCTGAGAAAAGGCTCCAGATCCAGGCAGGCAGCGTGTCCCAGGTGGTTTGGGGGAAGAAGGATCCTCACCTGTGCAAGCCCCCAAGAGCACCCCACTCCTCTGCATGCACAGGCACAGGGTGGGGCCAGGGGTGAGGGCTCAGCTCTCAGCTCTCTCCCTGCTGCTGGAATCTGTGAGCTCAGCAAGCTGGGAGCTGCTGGCTCCACAGGGATGTGGAGCAGCCTTGGCACCAGGGCTGGAGGCAGCCAGGGGTTTTCACACTCTGTGTGTGATCCCAGCTGTGACACCCATGTCCCCTGTCACATTCCCCAGGGAGTGGCCTGGAGCTGAAGCATTTCCATGGAAGAGCAGGGCTCTCCACTGTCATTGTAGGACACAAAAGAAAGATGAGAGACTCCAAATATTTCAGAAGGCAAAGAGCATAGAAAAAAAGGCTTTTATTGTCTAATTCTTACTACCTTTTATAAGGTGTTCCCATACAGACTTAACATGGTTGGTGAATAGGAACAACACCTCTCTAATGCCATTGGTTAAACCAGAGAAACAGCAAAACACCACCTGGAGAAAGATTGTTTTGAGAAAGGAGAGTTGTTTGCCAAGATTGTTTTGAGAAGAAGCTTTCTTGAGAAATGTTGCCTTGGGAAAAAGTTAGCAGCTGCCAGCAGGCTAAAATCTCTCAGACCCAGAAATATCAGGCCCACACTCCACCCCATGGCAGAACCATCCCCATTGTAGGGATGAAACCAAAGTGGAAAGCAGCTGTATGGAGCCCACACTACAAGTTCCACAAGCCTGAAGGAGAAAGTGGATGGAGTCAACTCACTGAACTCAAAGCTGTTCAGTTGGCCTTGGACATTGCTGAAAGAGAGAAGGGACCAAAGCTCTACCTCTACACTGATTTGTGGATACTGATTCATACTGATTCATGCTCTGTGGGACTGCCTGGAGAAGGGGAAAAAGGTGAATTGGCAGCATAGACAAAAACCAAATTGGGCTGCTGAAGAGTGGAAAGACATCACTACCATGTTATTTAAATGTAAACTATCCAATAATGAGATGACACCTATATTGTTTATACTTTTAACCCAATAATTGACCACCCAAGGCCCACAATATGGACCTTTTTCACCCAATTAGAAAAAACACCCAAAACCAAGAAGAAGAAGGTGAAGAAGAAGGTGAAGAAGAAGGACTTGGACAACGCCCCAAATCCTCCATATTGCCCCATATATGTTACTACATACTAAAACCCCAAACTCTAAGTTTTTTACCCTGTGATATTACACAGTTCTATTCCCTTATCAGTAAATGAGGTGGTTAATGCAGGAAAGGCACTTGGGCAGCCAAAAGCACCAGCTGCACATTAGGCATTACTGCTGCAGTTATTCAGAGCCTGAGTCCTGGGCCAGCCAGCTGTGAAAGTCCATCATGTAGATGCCCATGTCCCCAAAAGTTGGGCTAATGAGGAGCACAGAAGCAGGGAGCAGGTAGATCAGGCTGCAAAGATAGAGGTATCAAAGGTAGACTGAGATTGGCAACACAAGGGAGAGTTGTTCCTGGCTCGATGGGCCCCTGATGCCTCAGGTTGATGCCTTAAGCTTTAGCTTTCATATTTGCAGATTCTGTGCTGCCCAGGGATGTAATTCTGAGCCTCATAGTAAGTGCCAGTAAGCTCTCTTCACAGAGTAGCTAGACAAAACAAATCCTTTTCCTGCTGAGGACCAAGGACAACTTTCAGGCCCAAAAGCACAAACAAGGCTGACTGAAGGGAGGAACAGGAAGGATGAGACCTCACAGCCTGAAGCTGCAATTGGACAATTAAACCCCAACATACAAATGGCCCAAAACTGATGAAAATGTAAGATCTTGTGACCAGTTGGGCATTTGTGTGTGGCTATTGGTAGTGGACTCTGGGTGTAGCCCTGGCCAGGCTCCTGTCCTGCTCAAGGTAGATCCTGAAGGCCTTTCAATAAATATCTGCTTTATTCTCTATCTCTGTGCAGTCTCTGTTTCAGGTCAGCCTTCCCAAGGCATCAGGGTCATCAGGGCAGGGATGTCACCTCTGAGTGGGCACGAGACCAGGGTGGGGATCTCACCATTGCAGGGCAGGCAATGAGGAAAGAAACATGCCCAGCACAGCTGGAGTTCAGAAACTCTGTCTCTCCCTGCAGAGCCTCCAACACACCAGACCACTGGCCTGTGCCTGCTTTCACCACAGCCTGATGAAATCTGGGAGATGGACTAGGAAAAACATGGGCTTGGAAGGCAGAGACACGGCTTTGATGTGCAACCACCACCCCTCTCCTCTTTGTTATCCCTTCTCCCTCATGCCAAGCTGCTCTAATGGATGTCTTCCCTCTGCCCCATGATTCAGGGGTCCCTGTGCAGATGAATTCATCACTCAGATAACTATCCAGCAGCCACGAGGCAGAGAGGGCCAAGGAAAACACACATCCATCAGCAGATACGTGCTGAGGCTCTCCCCCTCCTTGAGGGATTCACCTTGGGGATTCCATCACCAAGTGATGGCTGCAGTGAGGAGAGGTGGGAGGGAATCCAGGACCCCCCAAATCCCACAGGGGATGCTGAAAGTGTCCCTGCAAGGTGATTCACCAGAGAGGAGCACAGCCCACAGCTGAGCTGGGCCCAGCCTTTGCCAGCCAATCTGATCTCCTGCAAAAGTCTGGGGGGAAGATGTTGGTGCTGCAAGTGCTGGTGGCTGCATCAGGAAGGCAGCATGGACAGGACAGATGCCATCAGCTCACAGCCACTGACCTCCCTGAGCTGCAGAAAAAAGCCCAAAAAATGGCATCTTGGAGGTTTAAAATTTCCCCCCAAAAAGGAAAAATTTAGAAAAAAGCAAAAGCAAGGCAAATTCCCATGAAGACACAGCTTCACCACACCTTCCATCTTGCCTTCCCACAGAGCCCCTGGCTGATCTCCAGCCCCCAGCTGGGCAGCAGCACAGATTTCCCAACACAGCAAACTGATGTGTGTGACACAGGGAGCTGCCTCCCCAGCACAGGGACACTGCAAGACCCTGCCCCCCTCACCCACCCCAGAACTGCAGGAATTTGTCTCCTGCTGGGCCAAGTGAGATAAAAAATGTGCCATCCCCATCCAGGATTGGAGGGATGCTGGGGCTGCAGGGATGGGAGGATTTTTGGGTGAAATGGGAGAATGAATCAGGCTGGGGGGTCACAGCCAGCCCAGGGGCAGACTGGGGTGGAAGGGACTG
>JANPWX010000228.1:0-21491 GCA_024734555.1 Trochalopteron elliotii
CGGGGACAAAAAGGGCTGGGAGCAGAAAAATCCTGAATTAGAGGAGAGGGAGAGGCACAGAAATCTGCACCAGCTCCGGGAGGGGCTGCAGGGGGAACCAGGGGCAGGAGGTTTCTCTGCAGAGGCCATGCCTGAAGCCTCCCCCGTGTCCCAGCACGGAGCTGGGCTGCGTGCCGATTTCACCAAAATCCCTCCGAGAGGATTCTCCCAGATCAATTTACACCCTTGCCTTCGGCCAGCCCAGCCCTGTGCCTTCCTCGGACACCCCACTCCTCCTCTGGGACACCCGGGGGGTTCTGAGCCGCTCCAGTTATTCTGGGGGTGCTGCCTGCAGTGCCCAGGGCTGAGATCAAATGATCAGATGAGACCCCCAAGCCCCCCGAGTTTCCACCGCCGTGCCTTTCCCGGAGCCAGAGCTGTCCTCGCACCTTTATCCCACCCACTCTAGGAATGGAGATGGCGGGAAGTTTTCCATTCGAGCATGTTTCAGGGCAAGGAGTGACTTTTCTGCGCTAATTTTGTTGCTTGAGGAGCGGTTTTGTTTCAAAAATAAGTCCTCAGGAACATCTGTTCTCCCTCCACACCATCCACCTAAAAATAAAGCCCCACAGGGGTGGGTTTGGGGAGAGAAATGCCTCCCAAGCCACCCTCAAGTCCCAAATTCTTGAGGAAGAGTCTTTTTTGCCTGCTTTCCCCAGCACCTGCTGCTTCCTCTGTCATCACCACTCACTCAGGAAATTAACTCAGCCTCATCCTCCAGCTGCAAATCCTCCACCCAGAGCCGCCCTTGCTCCCTGTTCCCATCACCTTTCCCGCAGGACAGCGGGGCGGGGGCCTCCCACATCATTTGTATTTCAATGCCCGGCAGAGCCTGTTCCATATGGAGCAGCTCCGGCTCCCGGGAGGTTTCCCAGGTAATTCCTCCCGGGATTCTCAATTCCCCAAAAGAAGACGACCAAACCCCTTTTTAGGGTGCCAAACAATCCTGCAAGCAAGAGGAGCCGACAGATCTGCAAACTCTTCTAAGACAAGAGTGTTTTAAGACATTTTAAGAAACACTCGGCTTTTTTGGGGACAGGAAAAAGCAGCTTAAATTAAGCCTAAAAAATTAAATTAGGGGAAGCACAGAAACAAACGCTGCAAAAATAAAGCTTCTTACCACCCAGCAGCACCCACCCAGCTGTGAGGGCAGCAGGGACAGAGGGTGCAGGGTGCTCTTACAGACACATCTCAAAGAGGTGCAACTTCTTCCACCCCTCTGACCTCAAAACTCACACTTGAGCTGTTCTGTAGCAGCTAAACCACAACTGCAATAATTGGGACAATTATCTGGGCACAGGGACAAGAAGAGGAGGGAAAGATCTGCTCCCAGCCCTCCCCAGGAACCCAAATGCTCCATCTGGAAGAAGCTTTGCATTTTGAACAAGCCTCCAGCAGCACCCTCAGGGCATTAACAGCGGGTTAATTAACACGGGCTCCCACGGGGGGAAGGCAAAGCAAGGCCAGCTTTGGGAAGCTTTGAGCTGGGAGGGCGAGCAGAGGCAGGCCCAGCTCTGCAAAAGCAGCTCCGTGTGTCCCAGAGCAGCTGCAGCCCCCAATCCCATCGGAGGGAGGGAGGGAGGTGCCCACCCCAGGCTGGTGCTGACTCGCTCAAGGTCACACCGAGCCAAGAACACCGTCCAGGATTCCCAACCCTCGACTGCTTGGATCATGCTTCCCCCGAGGAACATCAGGGATTTAATATTCTCTCCACTGCTCGGCACAGAAAGAACAGAGCACTTGGCTTTCAGCAGAGCTGCTCTGGCTTGTGGCAGCAGCTGCTGCTTCCTCCCACCCCCCCCATAAAGCAGCCACCACGTCTCTTTCCAATATTTTAATGAGTCGCTACATCTTACACTCATAATTATAAAAGAATAAGAATCCATAAAAATATTTTCTTTTCATAATACGCACTTAAAATACTCCAGGGCAAGTCGACGTGGTTCATTTTGGGTGGGTTTTGTTTGTGTTTTCGTTTTGCCCCTGGCAGAACCCTTGGCTTGAGGGGGGGATGTGCTCCCCTGAGGTGTGATTGCTCAATCCCCCTTCCCCAGAACTGCAGTTCCTGTTTGCCCAGGTCAATAAAAACCAGGAGAGAGCATTGCTGAGTAGATGGGCAAGGGGACCAGTCACTGACCCGCAGAGAACTGAAGCACAGCCAATTTCAGTGCACATTGGAAAGCTCAGGGGGGAGGACAGGGGGGGTCCGGGAGGCGGCACAGAGAACGGAGGGAGGGAGGATTTGCATAAATATCATCCATCTTGTGTTGCAAAAACCCAAATGCTGCTGTGAGCTCTGGAGAGAGGCCCTGGCTGTAGCCAGCTGCCAGTGCTACCTGTTGGCACAACTCAGTGAGAGCGGCCATGAGAGGAAGGATCAAAGGATGCCATTACTGGCCCCGGCCACTTCCTCCATCTGCTCTGCAAATTTAAACTGGAAAATAGATATATATATATATAAAAAAAGACTAGTGTTGCATGCTTCTGTAGACCTCTCTTCACCTCCCAGGACTCCAGTGTGGCAGCAGGGCCAGGACACAGAGCAGATCCCCAGGGGAGCAGTAGGTAGTTCTCTCTTCCCTCACACTCCTGGCTTAAGGCAGCTTCTGATTCGGCTCTTCCGTTTCCAACACAGGCACTGAGTTCTTGCAGGTGAGAGTTTGGGAACTGCACGGGTGCAGTGGAAAGGGGAAAAGGGTTGGGGAGAGAGAGAGATGGACACAAACCTCAGCCTCGGGACACAGACCACTGTCCATTGATTCCCAGGAGAGAGGGAGTAGCAGCAAAAAAAGCATTGAACAGCCAGGCTGGAGGAGAGGAGGAGGACGAGCAGCCGAGCAGGGGCAGACCTCCAGCATGGAAAGTGAGAGAAGGTGGCACTGTCCAAAGGGAAGGTGCCCTCCAGCTTTTCCCCCTGGCCTGGGGGTATCCCCAGCCCGACGTGGGCACTCAGCCCCTTGTGCTCTGGGTTGGACGCTGCTGGGGAGCAGGAGGGCACGGGGCAGGTGAGCTGTCAGTGTCCAGTTTGCAGAGGCTCATGCTCTCAGAGGTATTCTTGTAGAAAGTGCAGCAGCGTGATTTCGTAGTGCTCTCCTGACTCAGGGCACCGAATACTGTGTCTCTCGTTGGGGTAGATCTGTGCAGGGGCAGACACGGGGCATTGGTCACTCAGCAGGGACAGAACTCCCTCCCCTCAGCCCTGCTCCCACCAGCCAGTCCCCACTGGGATAAAGAAGTGCCAGGGAGGGTCTGGAGCACCCCCTCTCCTCACTGACACCCCTGACAAGTGGGACACCACAGCTCATGGAGGAGGAAAGTTCCAGGCCTCAGGGCAGCAGCTCTGCCTGCACATGCCACATCTGCCAGCCATGGAACAGCCACAGTGCCACCTCCCGGCCTCCTCTCCAGTCCAGCGAGGTGCTCACTGTCACCAGCGTCACAAGAGGACGTGGGACATTTGCCTCCATCTCCTCCCGTCCCCAGAACACACAGCAGGCAACTTTCTCCAGATTTATGGGACTTTCCTCCCTGCTCCTGTCCCTCCTACCTGCAGCTGGTAAGGTTTTCCAGCCCGGATTAGCTGCGATACCAGGAAGTTGGTGTGAAAAAAGTGCACATTTTCATCCAAAAAGCCATGGAGGATCAGCAAACGATTTGGCCTGGACGTGGGGTGAGAGATAAAGAGAGAAACAGGATGAGAAACCAGATGGAAAACACAATGAGGCACCAGATAAAAGCTCTGCAGAGGGTTTGAGCAAAGAGCTGCCAGCTGGACAAGCCAAACCCAAGCAAGAGCAGTGCCAGGCCATGGCCACAGGCCTCAAGCCCTCCCTGGCAGGGGGGCTGGGGGTGCCATGGCCCAGCTGCTGCCGAGTTAAAGCAGATCAGAACCCCTCCATCCCTTTGGGATTGAGCAGAGCAGGCCCAGGAGCAGCTGTGGGGCAGGCACTCACTCGTTGGGAAGCTTTTCCACGTGCAGAGCCACTGAGCCAGCCTCGTAGCCCTGCTGGTTGTTCTCGGGGACGTCCATGTAGCGCTCGGTGTAGCCGGTGTCGTAGGCCATCCACACGGTGACAGGGGCACCTGCTATGGCAATCTGGCAAACAGAGAGGTGCCACCACACAGGCTCCATTAGCACCTGCTCCACAGCCCAGGGGTGTTCCCTGCTTTCCTGGAGAGGCTCTGGGCTGTTCTGTCACTCAAGAGTAGGATTCTCCTTCAGCAATCTCACACAAAACCCAGATTCCTCCTCCTGCTGTTCCTCAGTGGGGCAAATCCCTGCACATCAGCACTAAAGGCCTCCCCCTGTGCAAGGAGGACTTGGGAATGATTTAGAAACTGTGCTGGGGTTTTGGGATGGGGAATAGCACATTAGTATCTCCCTGGCCCATCCCAGAGCCATCCTCCTGCAGCCCCAGCCAGGGATGAGCTGCAGCAGGGCACAGGACTGGAGTTGGGAACGTCCCCCTGTCCACCACAAACAAGCCAAAACGCCAATTCCAGCTGCCAAGAGGGACAGAAGCTGAGAGAGCCAAGTGTCCCAAAGGTGCCAGCCCCACGTGCAGGCTCACCTTGAAGACGTTGGGTTTACAGATGAGCCCCATGAGGGACAGAAAGCCCCCATAGGACCAGCCGTGGATGGCGACCCGGCTCAAGTCAATGAACCCGTATTTTTCTGCTACATAATGTAAACCTTCCACCTGGTCCTCTATCTCCACCTGGCCCTAAAAGGCAACAAGGAAGCTCATGTTAGTGGACTTGATAAATTTAGAAACTTGAGGCAGGAAGACTCACACAGGAAATGAGCAGCCACCACCCTCAGGAAGGAGAGATGATCAGAGATTCCCCAGCACAAGGAGGACGTTACCATTTGGTTTTTCAGGGCCCCTTCAAATTTGAGGCCTCGCTGGCATGATCCCCTTCCATCAATCACCACCACAGCATAGCCCAGGGATGCCAACGTGTTCAGCCGCAGGTACTTGATGCCTTTGAAGGAGTTGTTCACCAGCTGCACCTGCACAAGGAGGGAGGAAGAGTTTCAGAGCTGCCCTCCTGTGTCACTGGAGGATCTGAGCTGGAGAGCAGCCAGTCATCGAGCTATCAGAGCCATGGAAATCAAACCACATGCTGGAAAAGTCAGCTGAGGTTTGAAGCAGAGGTCAAACACAGGGACAAAAGGAGTAGGTTTAGATATTAGAGGAAGTGTTTTGCTGTAATGGTGGTGAAGCCCTGGCACAGGGTGCCCAGAGAAGCTGTGGGCTGCCCTATCTCTGGATGTGTTCAAGGCCAGGCTGGATCTCTGAACCACCCAGGATAGTGAAAGGTGTCCCTGCCCATGGCAGGGGTGGGATTGGATGGGCTTTAAGGTCACTCCAACCCAAACCATTCCACGATTCCACGACAGTGTTCACTTTGCTACCCAAAGTGCAAGTCTTGATGCACGACTGACAGAGCTGTGCCCTGGGCAGCAGCCCCAGCAGTTCCCCTGGGTTATTACCTGAGGGCCTCCATACACAAAGAGCACCGTGGGATGTTTCTTGCCAGGCTGCACATCGTGGGGTTTGTAGACCATTCCGTAGAGCTCCACGTCCGACTGGGTGTGGAAGTGGAAGATCTCTGGGGGGACGTAGTCTGGGGGACAGCCTGCAGCAGGAGGGTCACATACAGTGCTGAGGGACAGAGCAGGCTCTGCTGTCACCCCCCTGAGCCAGCTCTGTCCAAACCTGACCCTGGGCAGGGCTCCTTCAACACCAAACCACACCAAGGCTTAGCAAAGCCTCTCCCTGGGAAACACAGCCTCCACCTGCCTGCACAGGGAAGGGATTCCACAGGAAAACCTCACCAGCTGGGAGTTCTCCAACAAGCAGGGTGGGAGAGGGTAAGAACAGGGATAGAACCAAGTGTTTGCAGTTGCTGTCAGCTGTACCTAAACCTTTAAAACCTGCAGTGCACAATGCAGCAGCCACTGCACCCCACGTACTTGTCCCTTCCCTCTTCAGACAAATCACAAATAAAAAAACAATTTGAAGTGCTCAAGGCCACATTGGACAGGGCTTGGAGCAACCTGGACTAGTGGAAGATGTCCCTGTCCATGGCAGGGCATGAGGGCAAGATGAACTTCCACGTCCATTCTCACCTAAACCATCCAGTGATTCCACAGTAAAACCACATCCTCATGGGTGTGTCAACTCTGTCCAGCCCCGAGCACGACTTCTGCTCAACGTGTGAGAAACACCTCAAAAGCCCACAGAGCATTTCCTGTGTGAGGTGACCGTGAGAAATATCTCCCCCACGAGACACCACGATTCACCTCCCCTCAGAGTGAAGGTACTCAGGCCACTTCCCTCCCCATCACTCTTGGCTACTGCTGGGACAGTTCTCCCCACGGGGACGTTCTCCAGGACTTACTGGCTGCCTCCATCATGCTGGCCCAGAACTTGGGCTGCTTGTGGAGCGGGTCGTCGTCGGAGCCGCTGAGCTTGTAGATGTGCACGCAGGGAGGAGTGCTCACACTGCTGTAGTGGCTGATGAACATGTCAAAGTTCTGCCAGGGAACACAGGGGAGTTTAGGGAATGAGGTCCTGCACTGCTCACGTCTCAGGGACTCGTGACTGGCCACGAGTCATTGCCATTCCCTGTCGCCCTGATTCAAAAGCCTTTTGATTGTTTACGTTCTTAAACTGGAGTTTCTCATGCATGTACCATAAACAAAGTAAATTGTTTACATTTTTCTCCTCTAGGTAGAGGAATGTGATGGACGGTGATGTTCACCATCCAAGTCAAAGAGGTGGCAACCTGTGTAGCCAATCTCTTCACCTCTGTACAAATGTATAGAAGTAATAAAGTCAAATAATTAAAAAAAAAAAAAAAAAAAGAAAATTTCCCTTGACCTGCTGCGTCTACCTTGTTCCTCGTGTGTCCAAAGTAGTGACAACTCCCAGTTAGGATTCCTGTCAGTCAGGGGATGGGGATCCAAGGAAAAACAAACCTGGCTCATGGAGCAGCTGTGGGAGAAGCCTGGGCTGGTGAGGCGCACGATCTCCCCGGGAGACTCGTAGCTGACCACGTAGAGGTGGTGCTCCAGAGGGGTGTCCTTGGTGCCTTGGAAATACACCAGCTTGGTGGCCTCATTGACCCAGATCTGTGCCAGGAGACAGGGCTCAGGGACAGGCAGGGACAAGCTCTGCTCCTCTGCCAGCCCAGAACACACACAGACCATGACAGGGCTGCTCAGGGCACGGGGTTGAGGGGCTGAAGAACACACATGGCACTTGGGGAACTGCAGACAACACAATGCAGGGACAGAGAGCAGCCCCTCAGCCTTTCTGTTAAAGACTCAAAGCATTTGCTTATTAATGGGCATAAAAAGCTGGGCTTTGTTCCCTGCACGTTAAGAGGAAGCCATCCTCTTAACAAGGAACGTTCTGTGCTTATATGGCACCTTACAGAACCATGGAATCATTCAGAAAATGGGAAAACCCCTCCAAGATCAACCATTAACCCAGCAGCACTGTGTCCACCACTAACCCACATCCACACCCTTCTGAACACTTCCAGGGGTGGTGACTCCCTGTCCCAGTGCCTGATCACCCTTCCAGTGAAGCCATTTCCCCCATCTCCAACCTAAATCCCCCCTGGAGCAACGTGAGGCTGTTTCCTCTTCTCCTGTCCCTTGTTACCTGGGAGAAGAGCCCAACTCTCACTTGGCCACAGCCAGCATGGCTGGATTATAAAGGTCCAGGTACCTTTTTTCCAGCCATCGTGGTAATGAATTCCCACTTGTGGGAGGACCAGTCTAACAGCTCTCAGCACCAAAACTTTGAGACACATTAAAATAGGTTTTTTACTGTCCAGATAAAGCTGTTTCTAAAAACCACCCAGTCAGGCAGGAACAGAGGCGACAGCTTTTAAATCCTGCATTGATCCAGCAACAGTAACTGAACTGTTTTTCCACCTTACAGTTTCCAAATGCTATTTCTGGCTAACCCACAGTTTGAAGACCCGTGTGAACAGCAAAGGGAAAAACATATCCAACTCAATTGGCCAGGAAAACCAGGCAGAGCCCTGTGGAGCAACAAATGCATCAAAATAATTGCTGCTAACACAATTTTAGCCATAACACATGCAGAGAAGAGCTGTGGCCAAAATCAACAGCATGTACAGTGAGAATCCACATGGGGAGGGACAGCAGGTTAATTGCAGATTGAGGAAAAGCAGCAGAAACCAAAAGCTTGGAGCTGTTGGTCTTTTAAAAAGCGAGAAGTGAAAATCCAGATTAATTGGAAATGAACAGACAAGGTCTTTATTTTGACAGAAATCACCTGGGAGTGTTAAAGATCAGACTCGAAGTTAATTCCTGAAGCAAAAATGAAACTAGGTTTCTACAAGATTACTAAAAATTCATTTCTGGCTGTTCTGCAAGCGACAACAGATACAGCTTCTCCATATTCTAAATTGCTTTATATTCCCCAGCTGCATTCTTCCTAAAGGCTCTGCTGAGGGATCAGCTGGAGACCAAGAGTTCACTCCGAGTGCCAGGACACATTTCCACATTGCAAGAACTCACTGGAGTTAAAATGCCTCAGCAAAGGCAGCAATCCCCAGCTTCTCCACAAAATGGTTCTTTGTTGCTCTTAAACCTCAGACTTGTGTCCTTTTTTATGGCCTGACCCACTCCTGGGATTTACCTAAGGAGCAATCCGAAGTCTGATTAAGAAGGCAATCAGCTCCATGTGCACTGGCCTACAGCACTTCTGGGGAAAGCAGAGGCAGCAATAAAAACAGCAACAAAATGAAGCTTAAGCAGTTCTAGCAGGTCCCAGGCGTAAGGGAGGACTCAGGCCAGGACTGGGGGCAGACAATGCAGAGCTGAGACACTGCAAGAGAATAAAAATAACCCCTACCTTGGATCCGTGCCTCGCCAGCACCTCCCACTCCCCAGCAGTCAGGGCAATCTCCTCCTTGATGGGACATTTGAAATCATCTGCAAGAGAGAGACCACGAGAATAAATCACTGCCCTCCCCCCCAAAGGACAAGACAGGCCAACAGGAGGGGGAGCTCCCAGGGCTGCAGCCCTTACCCTCACTGTGGACACAGGGCTGCACCCAGTCGTGGCTGCCTGGCTTCAGGATTGCTGTCACCCTGTACAGGTGACAGAAGCCAGTTTTGCACTCGTTGGCTCGGATAAAGCAGAGCTCTTCCTCCTCCCCCTCCGGCTGGATGAAAGGATAGAAGATGTCATGAACCTGCCACACAAGATGAGAAACCTGTGAGTGACTTGCTTTATCAAACCCCTGGTTCAACACCAAATTTGGGACTACTCAGCAGCAAAGCTGCTGGAGCAAGGACTTAACTGGACACCCAATCAACAGGAGAATGGTTAACTGAGGGGAGGAAGGGGCAGACTGTGCTCTCCTCCCAGCCCCGAGCCTCTTACATTTATCCACACATCAGTGGTTTCTTCATAGATCACAAATGGCTGGACATTTTCTGGCACAGTTTTGGCAAATTCAGCACGCTGCTCCTCATTTTCTGGGACTGGAATAAAGAGGGCTGGAGGCAGAAGGACTAGCTGGAGCCGTTGCTGAGGTCTGTCTAGGAACATAGCCCAGGCACTGGGGAAAGAAGTCGGAGGTGAATGTCAGCACCACAGAATAGAGGTTCCTTTCCAACACTGGGAACACGTATCCCTTTCTTCCCCCCACTGCCAGAAAGGATTTGGGCATCTGAATGCAAAGCTTTTCTCATCACTGCTGCTTCCTAATCCCCTGGAAGCTGTGCCAACACACACACGTACTGCCAGACAGCTCTGGTATTTCACAGGGGTATCGCTCAGACGAGATGTCTGACAGATTTGGCAGCTCCTGTTCCAAGGGAGCACTGCTAACAGAGCCCTGTCTCCAGAATGGAACTCCTCCTTGGACACCCCTCCATCAGGGAGCACTGCTTGTGCTCCAGCTCTCCTCCAGCTCAAAGAGATCACCCTCCAAGAGCTCTGTCTGCAGCCTCCTCCTCATGCTCTGGCAGGCAGAGGCACAGACCCAACACGAGTGCCAGGGGAAGGAGCTGCTTCAGTCCCAGCCCTGCTTCCCCTCCAAGGAGAGTCCCTGGGAGTGGTGCTGCACTGCAGGCTCTCAGCATGACAGATGGCAAAGCACAGCCACCCCAAGGCCTGTGAGTGCATCCAGGGGGGTTTCATCATGAAAGACAGATTTGAAAAGAGCCAGTTCTCCCCCAGCGCCGCAGGATTTCAGGAACTGAGATATTCAGCACATTTAGATAAGCTCTGGTGCAGAACATCACAATCACCTCTGGGATTACCTGCTGGAAAGCTCTCTAAATTTCCTTCCCAAAGCAGAAAATTAATGACGAGTTACAGAATGCCACCTTCAAAGACAGCCAAGTCACCTTAACTTAATCTGCACACACACCAGTTAACAGCCAAGCCAGCTTGGGAGGAGGAAAAAAGTAAGAACTTTAAAATTTCAATCAGATTGGGGTGAATTCTGTAACTCTTCAGGCAAGACTGAGTATCCCATTTGGAGCAATAGCCAGTCCCAGAGCAATCCTTCCCTTTGGACACGCTGCATGAAGGACGTGGCACCACTGACTCTGCCCCTGTCCTGTGACTCAGGCTGTGCCAACCAACAAAGACAAAACTGCCCACAGAACACCCCCATTTTCAGCAGGAAACACATTGTACTTGTGTTAAACACCTTCAGCTCCAAAGAATTCCCCAGGACTGCCCACTTAATGCATCAATGTCATTTAGTTCTGGTTGTGACAAACCCCTGTCACTCTGCTCTGCTTCATTCCTACTTTTAGGATGTTACAGCACTAAGGAGCCAAATATTCATGTGCCATTTCTGGCACTCAGAGCTTTAAAACCAGGTCATGAACACAGCAGAAGCATGTCAAGAGTCTGCAACCAGAGGAGCCCCTTGGGACAGTTATTTTGGGAGGAAAATGGACTTACTATTTGCCATCCCGGGTCCATCCAGCACGGGCAATGTACTCCACAGTGGGAAACAAGACAGCAAAGGGCTGCACCAGCTCTTTGTCCTGAGCACACACAATCTGCAGCAAAACCAAGGCCCAAGATCAAATCAGAGCTCCAGAGCTCATCACCTCCACCCAGGGAAGCTCAGGGAGATGGCAGAACAATGAAGTTTAGGTACTGGCATCAACAAGGGTCAGGCCAGGAGAAGCAAGCCTTGCTACAAAGAGCAGGAAGAGAAGGGAAAAACAGGCTTCAAAGCAAAATGATTTTGGCATTCAGCCACAGGAAAGGACACAGGCAGGGACTTCTAACCCAGAAGCCCTGGGTTAGACCTGGCTCCAGCCCTCCTGTCTCTGCCATGGTGTACCAGGCAAGCCCCACTTCCCTCTTTCCTTCACACTTCCAGCTGAATCTCCCCCAGAATCTCTCAGCATTTTCAAGTCTTTCTGTTTCTTGGATAAACACATCAGAGAACCAGATATTACAAGAGAATAAAAAACCCAGACTAACACTATTTAGGATTTCTTTGTGACCTTGTTTTAATTCTAGGGAGCTTCAAAAACCTTCCTGTGCAATGTCTCCTTGTGAGTTATCACTTACCTTACCCTTGCTGTCTGTTTTAAATTCTGCCAGTTTCAATGTAATCTTGGGGTTTTTGCTGCCTGCAGAGAAGTGAAAAAACACCAAGATGATCAAGTTGAACATTCTGTGGTTACACAAAATACAGCTTCTAAAGGAGAACTGCCCCTGGTCCTACTGAAATAGCTCTGTGTGAATTTACAAATATCAAATATGTATGTGAGCAAACACCAGAGTCATTCTGGGAATGGGAACAGTTTGCTTTGCCTTCCCCAGCTGGCTGTGCACACTCCCAGGAGGGAGAGGAAAGATGGGATTCAGAATGTATTCCACAACGAGCCACAATATTCCACTTCCTCAGCAATCCTTTCATTTAGGGCTGGGATTTAAAGTTCAGCCTTTCTTGCAGCAGATTTTGGGATTGGAGAGTCAATTAGATCTCAACGTTTACAACCAGTTTCTACATCACAGTAAAAGTGCCCAGAGTAATGATGCAAAGTTTATAGCCCCAATTCCACTGCTGATTCCAGCAGGAGTCCAGAGCTCAGCCACGTGTTCCACTCACCTGTCCTGGGGTACCGATAGGAATCTGTTTTTCTCTCCTCCAAGGCAGGTGAAGGAACGTGAATTATCTCCACCTCTGACTCATCCACTTCCTCATACAGGATCCTCAGTGTTTTCAAATCCTCTGAACCTGGGACAGAGAGCAGGAATGTTTGCAAAGAGGATTTCCTGCTGTTTCTGGCTTGCCTGGAGCACTGGTGCAGAGGGAACACCTGTACAGCCCCAGCTCTTAGTGGCCAACACTGCACAATCACAATCCCCTCAGTGCTTTGCTCCTTCAGGTGATCTCCCCAGGAACAACACAAACCCAGGCCAAAGGAAAATCATGCTCAGAACCTCAGTGCTAGCAGGAGGCAGCAGTCACAGCGCCAGGATTTGATGAGCAGAAGAGTGACTGACCTTCTGTGGAAGCTGTGGGACACCACCAATAGCCCGTGAACCGATCAAACTCCTCCTGAATGACAAAAGTGGCTACACCAGCAGACTTGGGGTCATCCAGAACATTGGACAAGCCTGGAGAGGAACAAGGACGTGACAGCATTTGCATTTTGCATTTACATCTCCTTGGAAAATGCTGACCCAAAAGACAAATGGCACTTGTAAGAAACAAGCCAGGAATGTGGGTATTGCAGGCCAGATTCCTCAGCAGGAATTCCCCTTTGGGGCAGGAGGAAGGCCCATTACCTTTGTGGCAGTATGTCAGCCTCCTCTCCTCTCCTGTCTCGATGTTTGCCACCCACAGGTCGTTGTTGTTAATGAAGGAGAAGAAGGCTGGGTCAGCAGGGCAGATTTTGGGATCCATCCGTGGCCCCGTGCACTGAGTCTTGATCTCCAGAGGCTTCATTGGAGACACCTATGGCAAGAGACCCATACAGAGCTGGGTGCCACATCAGAGAAAAACCCCAAATCAGAGATTCAGCACAGCCCAGGGGATGATGGCAAACGTGGCCCTGACAGGACACAGGAACAACCAAAGGGATGAAGATGTGGAAGGTGTGGACCTGCTAGAGCAGCTCCAGAGGAGCCACAGAGATGCTCCAAGGGCTGCAGCCCCTCTGGAGCCAAACTGGGAGTGACACTGGGATGAGCTTTAAGGCCCCTTCCACCCCAGTCCAGCCTGGGATTCCACGTGCAGCCATCTCCAATCCAAACCATCAAGCCCCTTTGAGGTGATCCCCATGAAATCCCTGGCAGACTCACCATGAAGCCATTCTTGCCCCCATCACGACAATGGAAGAGGCTGTTGCTGGCCTGGAAGAGGAACAGGCCACTCTCACTGTGAAAATCATAGGATGTTATCCCAAAAACACCCAGCCTCTTGCGTTCCCTCAAGAGCTCCTCCTCTCTGGAATACATGCCGTGGTGAGGGGTTGCCTAGGATTGAAGGAAAGGAATATCTGAAAGGATTTGCAAGGAGAAGGACGTTCACAGGAGTGCTCTGAGCCTGTCACAACACCCCAGCTCACACAGGCAACAGTGTCAGGGTACAGGTCCCCAGTTCTTGTACTTGTGGGGTCTAGGAGGCCTAAACCCACCACACCCTCCAAATTTCCCTCTACAGGAGGGCTGAGCTGTGAATCTCTCAGTTCTGCAGTTGGCACTTCAGCATGAGCTGAGAACAGCTGCGCTTGCTCTGCTTATGCAAATCAGATGTAACCAATTAACTTAATGACGTTATCTGCAGCCTTCACAAACAGTTTCCATGTCAGACACTGCAAACAAAAGTTCTTCCGGGATCTTGAATTACCCTGGAGAGAACTGGCAGCCCAAATGGGGTCAAGGCAGATAAATTCTGTTCCACCAGGAACTTTTTAAGCAGGGGAGAAAAGAGCAACACCCTCCAACACTGCCAGTGACAAAGGACATGAAGATACTGAAACCAGGGAGGGGGAAAATTCCCTCCCTTTCTGGTGCACTCACAACAGTGTAAGGCAGAAGCAGCAATTCAAACTCAACTTTCCCAACTTTTCAAAAGCAGGAAGGATGACAGACACCACACAGATGTCCCCACCACAGCAGCCCCACTGCATCACCCAGTTTCCCCAGGCTCTTCCCACTCTGGCTTACCTGAAAGTGATCCAGCATCTGTTTCCAGGACAAGAGCAGCAAGGCCTCCTTCCGTACCTTTTTGGGAATCTCTGAGTAAAGGAGGGAATTCTCTCTGCTACCATATGGCATTCCTATTAGGAGGACAAAAGCATCATCCTACTTAAGGTGAGTCAGCCAGGACAAAGAGGCCCACGAGCAAATTCAAACAGAAGTCTGGAAACAGAGGGGCTGGGGCTGCCCAGAGATCTTTACCCACATTCCTTCCCAAGCAGCTTCCAGATCAATCCCAGAATAACATCTAAACCACTTAGATATTAATTTGTCTGGAATTTTCAAAGCAAGATTTAATACCCCACCTCTCTAGAATGTATTAGGTCCAATTTTCCCCTCTGTGCCTGGACTCCGTGCCCCAGCTCCACTCTAAGAGCACCACTCCCTGAATGGGTGACTCAACATTACTCTCCACATTTCTCATACAGAAATTTGCTACAGGGACCTGGTTCAGGCCAAGGCAGCAGCTTGCAAGGGGGAAAAGGAAGAGCTTGGAAGCTCCACAGAGGCCATTCAAATGTGAAACAGTATCCTACAGAGTCAAAAGACCTTGTCATTTTACATAAGCCTTTGACTGTGGTTATCAAATGAGCTCCTGGCCTTCATCCAACTTCCAAAACAGCCATCAAATATCCTGACACGTGATTTTGACAGTTTCCACAAAAACAAAGACCATGAACTTGCCCTCTACTTATGCTGTAGAGACTCCCTGGATCAGAAATTCACACAGGGATACGTGCCCTGATACTGCCTACTCTGCACATGTTCTGGGCAGAACAGAGAGATTTCTGAGCTGGCTGACCCAGCAGTAGTTACTTCAAATTAAAACTGAAATATTAATAAGTGCTCGGGAAGCAGAGCAATATGTGAGGATCTAATCCTCAGAGATCCAGGAACACCAAAGTGCTGAGCATGTGGTGTTTAACATAAGCAGCATCTGCCACGATACAACAGAAAAACCCTGTGGGGATGGCCCAGGAATGATTGAAGATGGCCATACAGGAAAAACTGCAGGGAGGAACAAATGACTCTGGACACACAGATCTGACACTCAGGCAACTGTGACCTGGACTTCCCTCCCCCTTATGGTAGAACTTTCTCCAGTGACCTCAGCCTGACTACAATCAACTGGCATTTACAAGGAAAATATTGCCTTCCTCCCCAAAAGACAGTTTGCTTTGCTTCCAAGTGAAATATTCAACCCTACAGCAAAGTTCATCGGGAGTCTCCATTCACTCCTCAGTTCCATTTAAACACTTTAAAATGTTCTTTAATGCTGGGGCAGTAACAGCACACTGAGTTAAACACTTGTGAACTTACAGGCTGCCCAGAGAAGCTGTGGCTGCCCCATCCCCGGGAGTGTCCATTATTATGGCAA
Organism: Trochalopteron elliotii; assembly: GCA_024734555.1. Lineage (NCBI taxonomy): Eukaryota > Metazoa > Chordata > Aves > Passeriformes > Leiothrichidae > Trochalopteron > Trochalopteron elliotii. Next base: position 15,661 of record JANPWX010000228.1, read on the forward strand.
AAGAATCAGCATTTCAATCAGCATTTACCCTTTATTAGGGACATCTGAGAGGAGGTTCCCTGGGATTACCTGGCTGATGCTGATCTTAACTGAGGGATTAATCTGCTCTAAGCCCTGTGCAATTCCTTAAGGAAGGAAACACTGAAAAGGCACTCGTGTATCCTCATTCCTGCTTCTGGCTCCTGGAACAGTCACACCCTGGCAGAACACCAACCACCCAGTAGCTGGTTTGGTTGCCATTTCATACAACAGAACATTAAAAAAATTTAAAACTAGCCACTTAGCTCTTTAATCATCTAGATCAAAACCAGTATCAAAGTGAACTGGAAATACATTCAACTTTAAATCAAGCCTCACTGCTCAGACTTGACAAGAAAAATATGCCAGCTCTGGATCCTGCCCTTCAGAACAGCACTTGTGTCCCAAGAATTTATGAGAACTACACAAATCAAGTCACTGGCACACAGGAGCTGCTTCGTGACAGAACAAATCAGTCCCTCAAATCCAGCATCCTACAGTGGCCTACACTCAAAACCTGGAAAAAGAAGGAAGAACAGCAGGGTCACTTCAGGGCAGCAGTCACTGCACAGAGCTGCACACCTGGCAATTTTTGTTCTGGCCCAGTAATGATCAGCTCATGCCCCAAAGCACAGCAAACTCTTTATAGTCTATAAAGCTTCCCATGTTACCAGCCACAAAATTATCCAGTCACTAAAATCCAACAACTCTGTCACTAATTACATGGTGGCTGCATCTGTAACAAGGGACCTGTACAACACGGAATTCTGCTTTCAGTCCCACTGAAGGAAGGGGATATTTCTCTGCAAATGCCAGGAACAGCTCATTCCCACCTCAGTTCTCTTCCCTGCTCTTGAAAGCACCCTTCCTTCATGACACTTAATAAAACAGGAGACACCACCACCCTGCCATTAATATGTTGCAACATATAATGAGTCATTACCGACAGCAAATTTCTTGGAAAGTCAGTCTGGTTAATGAAGCAAGTAAATCCCATTTCTCCCAAGCTACAGAGCCACGAGACAGTCCTGAGTGTGAGGAAGGACACAGAAGAGCTGGCTGGCCACCACTTCCCCTTGTCATAGCTGATCCCCGTGTTTGAGGCTTGCCTGGGCCTGGGGAGCCCCTGCTCAGTCCCAGGCTTTGAGGAAGATCCTGCAAGCCTCCAGCCACGTTACCCAATCTCAGTTCCCTTATCTCACAAAGGGAGATCCCTCCCATCCCTTCCCCTGCCTGCTGAGCTTGGAAGAGCCCCACGTTCCCCCCCAGAGGCTTACCCAGGTAATAGAGGCGGTGGGAGTGCGGGCTGGACTCCTCTGTTTTCCGGACAAACTGGAAATCATGGGGAGCTTTGTTCACTATCATGCCCGAGTACTTCCTGCTGCTGTGAATAATGTCACGCAGCCCATCCCAAGAATGCTTTTGCACCTGGAATTGGGAAGGCACATCCTCCATCTCGACCACTTCGGAGCTGTCCGAGAGCGTGTCCACTGCAGTCATCCTCGCTTCCCCTTCAGAGCTGGGCAAAAAACTGAGGGAGGAGGAGAGGGAGAGAATTAAGCCTTAAAATCAAACAGGTTGCTCCTTAAGCTACAGATATCCTGGGATTCTCTGCACTCAAGGATTAAATTTTAAACATATTGAAAGGAAAAGTCTATCTCCCATCCCGTATGGAATCCTGTAAATGCAGATATTGACCTCAGAAAAGTCCCTCTCCCAGGGCTGGCTCTAGGAATAAACTGTTAAAGGGAGCACAAGCAGCAGATTCTGGGGCAGACAACAAGCAGCTTGACTCAAAGGAAAACCACTCCAGGAATTCGGGTGGATATGTCATCAAGGCTATGACCTATCATAAAGGCACATAAACTCCTGCCCTGTGAGACCACAGAAGTGGAATCCCCTTCCTATCCTGAAGGAAAACCTGCCCATCGCTTGGGGAGAGAGGTTCAAACCCAAGCACAGCAATTCACTTACCTGAGGAGATACTGAGGCCGGGACTAAAGTAAGAGAGATGGGAAAACAGGAAGAAAAAGTGCAATTGCTTTGCTAAGAGAGAGAAGGCAGCAGGACCAACCAACCAACCAACTGGTTGTACCCTGAGAAACGTGGCACACATTCCTCAGAGATTTCTAAGTGAGCAGGTGTGGAAGGAGAGGGCAAGAACCTCCTCCACATTAACACAAATGTTAATTCGAGGTGAGGTGGACCCACAGACTTGCCCAAGGTCAGTGATGTCATCCACTGCAAAGCAGGAATGAGCTGAGGACTAGGGAAACCTGTTTCTCACACCCCACTTGAGGAGTAGGATGTCCCTCCAAGAGGACATTTTGAGGGGTTTTGGAGGTACCTGAAAGAATGTTACAGAGAATTTCAGAAGAACTTCAGTTTACTGGACAAAATTAGCCTGGAGAATTTTGCTTCAAGGAGACAGAATCAGCTTTGTGCAAGGGCTGAAAATGTAACATCTCCTCAGGCTCCTAAGTCCCTAAACTGTACAAAATGTGCCAAAAGTAACACAAGAACAAGATCCCAAAATAATTCCGTAGGTACTCCTGGTACCTACTGCCCAGCAGTAAATCCACAGCTTGAAAATGGATAAAGAGGAGTATTTTCCAATCAGAGGCAGGCAGGAAGCCCAAGTGAAACCACAAAAGAGAACATGATGGGATGTTCTAAGACTGTGTGTCTGTGGCCTCTGCCTGTACCCAGGCTCTCCACTGCAGCAGCTAAAATCACAGCTGAAGGCAGAAGTGCTGCCTGTCAGAAACACAAGACAGCAAGACCATGAAAATCCATAAACTGAGTGCAATTCTCCCAACCCCATCCCACTGCAGGTCAACTCAGTTAAATACTCTGGCTTTAGCTCACTAAGCCTGGCCTTTGGGTTACTCTGACCCAGCTGATGAATCCACCTCAGCCAGGCTGGCTCCTCATAAGCAAACGTTTAACCTTTAAAACCAGTCTACAAATGTGATACCGGTACCTGTCCCCAGCTGAACTGGAGCCTGGAGCCCCTTCCAAACCATACTGCCATGATTCTATCATAGGAACAGCACAGCTCTAAGCTTGGCACTGTTCTCATCCTGCTGATTTGGACACTAGAATGGAGTGGGGAAGTGGGATAAGCAAAGCAGCCACCACACACACTGAGGTGAGAGTGTTGGGAATTACCACTGGCACTGCTGGAGCCTGGTGGACTCGCACAAAATCACAGAATGGACTGAACTGGAAGTGACTTTAAAGATCATCTAACTCCAAACCCCTGCCATGGGCAGGGATACCTCCCACTAGATGGAAAAAAAACCCCTAAAACTCAGGTCCTGGCATGCTAGAGAGTAAAAGGAAACTCAGATTTCTGCCTCTGTCACTACAGCCACCTCTGGAAAAAGGCGTAGTCAGGATTTGGCAACGCCGTGTATGTAAGTAAACAAGTGCAAGGAGTAACTTATCTCAGAGTAGGTTTGGGGATTACATTACTCAAACGTGAGCTGACACCAGTTATTAACCATCTTAAGACAGGCAGTAACAGCACATTGAAGATTTCCACCTTGCTGGAGGAGCCCTGTCCCTTCCACCCCACGCTCAGGCAGGGACTGAGGTGACTCAGAGCTGTTGCAGGAACAGTTGTGTGCTCTCTCCACTCCCAAAAACATGGAGCTGCCCCTTGGGGAGTCTTTTAATGCCACTTTGTGCCCTGTCAGGTGAGGTGGGTGAGGCACCAAGGCCTCCTCTGGGGGAAGGTGTTAGTCTGGAGGGGACAACGAGCACAGGTGGGGAATCAGAACCCGGAAAAAAGTCGATATTGGAAGTGAGTGAAACAAGTTATTGTCCTGAGTCACTTCCTGACTCAGAGATCCTGCCACAGAGCTGCTCCCTGGGCAGGACTGTGCAGATGGGGCTTCTCAGAACCCTCTCTCAGTGCAGAGGTGATTGCTGCTCTGTCCCACAGCACAGGGTCCCCACAGGGAGCTGGACATACCTTCTCCAACTTCCTGCAGTCTCGTTTTCCAGACGAACCCTCTTTATCTTCTGCATTAACTACTCAGAGAGCTGGGCAGGACAGGAAACTGGGGAGGAAGAGGGGAGAAAGGAGATTTCATACAACTGCTGGGTAAAAGCATCTTCCAATAGGTCACATTTCCAGCTGAGCGGGGAGGCACAAATAAATCCTTGGGTTTCACTCCTTGGTCCAAACCTGTTCTGTCAGCACAGCCTGGATTTGAACAGCCCTGATAAATCTGAGAGACTTCATCTGAACAACAAGTGAACTCTGCAGTGTGCCTTGCTCTTTCACAGAAATTTCTTCTTAAAATCTGAGAATCTTGAATACTGAACCTTTCTGTCACCCCCTTCCCAAAATTCTGAAATTCTTGCAAGCATCAGGTACTAAAAACTGCTAAAACAGAGCTCTGGTCCATACACTTAAAGGGAAGAGTCAAACAAAGGACACACCATAAGGAGCCAGCCAGAGGGTCACAGCCCCACCTGGGATATAAAAAACACATTTATCTTCCAAGCCTGAATACTGCTTCCCTGTGCCTCAGCCTGCTGCCACGAGGAACCCTGGCTCCCCACACCAATCTGCTGTCCAGGAGCACAGGAAAATGCTTCACTGCCCTCCTCTCTCCCCAACTACAAAAGCCTTTAGCTCTGAATCACAGACACACTCAAGACCCAGCAGTGCCTTTTGTCGAGGCTCCTGCTCTCCCCAAACAGCCCTTTCTCCAGCAAAAACGCACTCACAGGGGACCAGGAGAGACAAAGCATCACAGAGAAACTCCTCAGCTGCAGAGGAGAGCAGAGAGGAAGGAAGCAGCTGCATTCAGCAATTTAAGGGCAGTTTTTGATGCAGGCATGAAGGGTAGCAGGAGTGATGCTCAGGAATGCTGAGTAACCTGGTCTGATCTCCCAGCTGACCCTGCCTTGAGCAGGGGGTTGGACCAGAGACTTCCCGAGGTCCTGCCAGGCTCGGCTGTTCTGTGATTTTAATGATCCTGAGGAACATCTTAACCCTCATTGCACCCAGCACAGATCATGCATTTCACACAGGGAAGGAACAGTAAAATCTTGAACCCAGAAAAAAAAAAAAAAGAAACTGAGCAAAATAGACAAAAGAGATCAGGAACCAGCGTGAATCATTGGGGAAGAGCCAATGGAACACAGGAACAGAGTCACCTACAGGAGCCCTTACAACGTGTCCCTGTCGTGGCCGGGAGCTTTAAGATCTCCAAAAATTAAAGCAACTGAGGGTGGGATAAACCGCTGGGGATTTATCCAGAGAGAGGTGAGCTCTGGCAAAGGCTGCCAGCAGCCCGTGTCCCTCTGCAGCTCTCGCCGGGAGCTCTGCCCTTGGTGCAGAGGGAAGGCCGGCATTTGGGATAGCAGGAGAGGGGAATCCCCGGGGATGGAGGAGCATCCTCTGCCCCTCATCTCCCCTCACTGCTGCGGACGGCTCCTTGCCGTGCGACAGGAGCGAGCAGCCCCTCACCCGCCTGGGCTGCTGGGGCCAGATGGGACACCCCTCCAAGGGCAGGGGGTCCCCACCATCACCCCACCCACGGGCAGCATATGGGGGGAGCGAACTGCAAACGACCCCCTGAGGGCCAGGCCTGGGGGCGAGCGAACCTCCCCCGGGGCAAGGAGAGGCCGCCCCCATCCCGAGGGGGGAAAACAGCCCTCGGAAAGGGGGAGAACACCGCACCGCGGGCACCCCCAGCCCAGCGCCGCGGGGATGAGGCCCACGGAGCGGGCAAACGGCCCCCGCCCGCCTCAGCCGCCCCTCACAGGCGCGGGCCCCACCCAGCCCTGCTCGT
>JANPWX010000228.1:21891-34509 GCA_024734555.1 Trochalopteron elliotii
GTCGAGCTAAGTCTGTCCTTAAACACCTCCAGGGACGGTGAGTTTGCCGCCTCCCTGGGCAGTCCGTTGCAATGTCTTCATGGAGAGGGTGGGCACAGAGAGAATTCAGGCCGATACAGGGTAAAAAAAAAAAAGCACGGAGGAAAGATTCTTCCTCGCCCTCAGAGATGGGCCCCTAATTCAGCATTTATTGCCGTCATGGGGCGGCTGTGGAGCCATTTCAATCTTTCGTTGTGCCTAGTCCCCTCTCTGGGAGAATGGTTGGGTCCCGCTGGGTGATGTTGCTGAGGGAAGCCGGGAAGAAGCATATCAGCGGGCGTTGGTGGTATAGTGGTTAGCATAGCTGCCTTCCAAGCAGTTGACCCGGGTTCGATTCCCGGCCAACGCAACTTCGTTTTTCTTTTTTTCTTCTTCATCATATTATGTATTTTTTCCCCGTTTCTCACCGATCCGAACCGCATTGAGATGCACCGGCACGCGGAGCGCCCGCCCGGCTGCGCTTTGCCCACTTGAGCCTCGGCGGGAGGCGGGCGCTGCTCAGTGATGGGGCGCATGGTGCCGGTTACTTCTTTTCCCACCTCGCGGTGGAGGTCCCGAGTCAGGAGACGGCGGGAAATAAATAAATTAATAACTCAGAATGAAAAAAAAAAAACAAACCCAAAAAACCAGAATACTTAAGCCCCTCCAGAAAACGAAAACAAACAAACAAACAAACAAACAAAACCACCAACCAAAACAGGGAAATAAATCACCCCATGAGAAGGAAAAAGTAGGTGTTTCCGCCCGGGATCGAACCGGGGACCTTTCGCGTGTGAGGCGAACGTGATAACCGCTACACTACGGAAACCCGCCATGGAAGCAGTGGCCGCGTGGTGGCCCATGTTCCCGCCACGGCGGCTGAGGGGACGCGATCTTCCCTCACGGCAACCTCAGAATAAACCTCCCGCAAACCCCTAGAAGCACCGCGCAGGATTCCCAGTGATTATCATCAATGACTGGCTGGAGTTTCCAGGGACCCGCTGGTCTCAGGAGGCGGCTGAGGTGCGTGTCCTGGGCAGCATTTCGGGGTCCCCTCAGAGACGACACGGCCCCACAGGGAGGTTCCCGCTGAGGGGGCGCAGGGCTGCTGAAGAAATCTCTCTTTTCCCTAAGGCAGCTGCCACCAGATGTCGGTAGAATAGTGGTGAGAGGGAGTGGAGCTCCCAGGAGAGCCGCCAGGGAGGGACAGAACCCGCCTGGCCCAGGAGACAGGGGCTAGAAGAGGAACGGCCCCCAAGGACAGATCTGTTGGCAATCACAGATTTACAAGATGCCAGACTGGTTTGAATTGGAAGGACTTTAAATCTCATCTCATTCCACCCACTGGCATGAGCAGGGACACCTTCCACTGCCCCAGGATGCTCCAAATCCTGTCCAACCTGGCCTTGGACACTGCCAGGGATCCAGGGGCAGCCACAGCTCCTCTGGGAATTCCATTCCAGGGCCTCCCCACACTCTCAGTCAAGAGTTCACAATCCCAGATAGTTCTAAGTTTGTTCCTCTTACTCTACTGCAGTATTAACAACTTACTTAATGGCAATGCTTCTCTTTTTGGTAAAACCTCAGCCCTTGGAATCAGGTGGTAACATGAGAATTATGTTTTCCTGTTTTGTTTTCTTTGTTGAAGTGTATTTTATGCTCTGCTGGCTGCAGAGAAAAGCTTAGAAGGGAGAAATGAATCATAAACCCAGATGAAAGCAAAAAGAACCCCACTTTTAATAACACTTGCTCTTAATGAAATCCACTTTTAATTTTACAGTTTTGTAGCTGATCTTTTGATTTTTGGGCCAAAAGGGGTAAGAGAAGAGGTTGTCACATGTGCTTTAACTTCAGGGCTTGCCAGTGCTTTATTCTGATCTGATTTGTGATAAGGATTATAATGTTCCATCCAAGTCCGTGACAAACCCGATGTCTCGGGACTTGTTTGCTTCATGTTGTTGTTAAACATCCTGGAATGAAATCCTTTTTGCCTGCGGCTGGCAGAGCCGCAGAGAGGACTGGCTACAACCTTTGCACTGAGCATCAGCCGAGTGTGCTGGGGCAGAGCTGATCAATAGCTGGGGGCAAGGTCCCCTCCCTCGAGCAGGGGGAAGTGGATCTGTGAGTGACTCAAGGCCGTCCATGGAAAGATTCAAACGCTTTTGGGTTCTGTTTTCTTTTGCAGCCCTCTATCAGCCTTGGCGATGGGTGGAGAGAGGAGCCGCAGAACAGACAGCGCCAGGGAGGAAGCTTTGGAAGGTACCTGAGGGAGGCGAAGGCAGGAATTCCATGAAAAGACGTCGTGCTGTCGGTGTGAACTCCCAAAACCCACCCGGATCCCGCGGTGGTGCCTGGCTCTGGCAGCGCTGGGAGCCCCGGGACACACCGAGTGCCGGGCTCTGGATGCTCCTGGCAGCGCTGCCTTTGGGCGCCCAGACAAAGCCGCCTCTTCCCGCTGGCTCCGGCTCGCCGGAATGGCTCCCGGGGATGTTCTGGCTTTTCTCACAAAGATCCATTGTCAGGGGCGGCTCAAACTTCGCCCGCAGGACAAAGATCCTGCGGCGTTCTCCCTTCCAGCCCCTGACCTATCCCACTTCCTCCGCTCCCAGCGCTTCCCACCCGTGCTGGGTGTGGGAGCCCCCCGTGCCTCACCCGCTCCCCGCGGACCGTCCCCAGAGCACGAGAAAGGACCGTGGCAGGGGAATAAGAACCCGGGAGCTCATCTGGAGGTGAAGGCTGGATATTCTCTTGTGTTATCACCAGCATCTGCCCTTTCTGAGCGAGGAGCCCTCCCCCAGCTCTCACCAGCGGCCATGCTCGGCTTTGTTTCCCTGACACGCTGCGCTGGCTGCAGAGTCCCATTCAACCCTTTTCCTCCCTCCACTCCCAAAGCCTGCGTGGCTGCTCCAAGAGGGGAGCTGGAAGCACCGTGGAGCAGGAGAGCCGACAATCAGGGCCGGGAGACAACGCTGCCGTGCACAATACCCCCCCCCAATTAGCCATTCATTTCTTCTGCCTCTGAAACGGGGAGCGCAGCCCTTGTGCTGGGAGATAAAACAAGAACGGCTTCAATAGCACTGATTTAAATTAGGTCAGGCTGGCTTTTGTGTGGCGGGGACCACACAATAGCTGTCACAACGACGGCGGAGGGGAGCAGCATAAAGGAAAAGAGGCCAAGCAAGTGGCACAGATGCTGGGAGTTGGTGGGTGCTGGGACATCGCGGGGTGTAGTGGAGGGGCAGACACTCAACCAGCACGTGATGCTGAGGCATAAAAGGGGCGGCGTGGTCAGCAGGGGACAGAGGGGTCACACACTGCCTGGGACAGCAAGAAGCTCTGCCACACCACGGCCACGTGCCCCTGGGAAATTGGTCTTTAAGCATAACTGCTTATGAGACAAAGGGGTGACAAGTTTTGGACCCCTCAGGACAAGAAGGATATTGAGGGGCTGGAGTGTGTCCAGGGAAGGGAACAGCGCTGCAGAAGGGTCTCTGGAGCACCAGGAGCAGCTGAGGGGGCTGAGGGGGCTCAGCCTGGAGAAAAGGAGGCTCAGGGGGGACCTTCCCAATTCTTGGGGTGTTCTGTGAAGGGCCTGGAATTGGACTGATGATCCTTGGGGGACCCTTCCAGCTCAGGATATTCCATGATTTCATGACCTGAGCTGCAATCCCCAGCATTGCCCAATTTCTTTCCCCTCATAAGTTCCCCAAAAGTCCATGCCTGGCCTGAACACCTGGTGTGCTGTGAAATCCTACACTTTCTGGGATGGGTGTGTTTGGGGAAATAACAGCAACTCCCTCAAAATGATCCCCCAACTCAGGTTCTCAAACCATCCGAGTGTCTGCCTTCAGAGAGAGGTCCTGGGGAGAGTTTTCCAGAAGGATGTGAGCACTGGAGCCTGGTCCCAGTTCTGCCCCCAGTTTTATTAATATCCTTATTGCTCTTTTTACAGTGGCAATGCAGATGTTCATGTTTATCTGGCCATGGGAGGACACGAGAGCAGCGTGCTCAGAGCTATCAGCAAGAGCCTGATCTCTTCAGCAAGCTGTTGTCATGGTCTAAATGAATTTATCCAGGTAAATCCATATGCAAAGGAAGGGCAGGTAAGTTTAAAAATAAGAGTCCACCCTTTCAAGTCTCCCAGGAATAAATGAATGTTCTTTTGTGCTCCAGATTGGACTTTTACAGGTGCTACTTTGCTGCAGTTGGGCCAAAAATCAGTGGGGGAAATTGTGGGTGTTGAAAAGTGGAAAGATAAAATCAGCCACTTCATTCAGTCTTTTTTGGAAGGACAGTTGATATTATTTTTCAGTTGCAAGAAAAAGCTGTAAACAAAAAACAGTACTTAAGAAAAATGTTCATTGTATTACAAAGTCATAATTTGCATGCTTAAATTGCAAGTGTTATCATTTCTACTACTAGTAGTAAAAAAGTAGGTGAGCCAAAGCACTGAATGTGCCAGCCAGTGCCAAAAGGAGGAAACTAGGTTAAGCTGGAGTATCAGTTGTTCCTATTCCCCTTCATTTGTTTGTTCACACATGAATAATTTTTTTATTTTTTTTTTTTAAATACAAGGTAGCTTAGAACTACTCTGGGCCATGATAATTCCCCACAGCTACAATGGCCTAGATAATTCCCAGGCTGATTGAAACACACTGCTTCCCACAGGCAGCAGAATATTCCGTGGCCACCAGCTGATATTGCAAAGACAGGCACTAAAAATAAGTTGTCCTTTTTTAACAGAGTGTGTAATTAAGCACTGAAATAGTGCCTGTTGTAGGGAGGTGGCCCCGAAGGCACGGAGCCAAAATGAGACATGTTGTTAAAAGGTATGTTCCCTTCAGCAGATGGTCAGAGCTCTGATGCATGAAGCACCCAGTGAAATTACCCACCCAGTTCCTGTAGGAAGCCCGTCTGGAGCAACCATAATAGCCCTAATTTCTCTCAAAATACAAATACATGGTTGCTAGTTTTCGCTGCTTTGCAGCTCTGCTATTTGGTGTATTTTTAGCTGTTTAGTTGTGAGAACACAACAAAAACAGCAACAGCCCACTTTGATTTGCATTATGATTTACTTTCTAAAGCCCACACTGCAATGGAGACTGGAGGTGCCCAGTTTACCAAAAGTGGTTTAACTGTGGTAGCACAAAAATGGATTGCCTGTCAGGGGAGGGTTAGGTGGAATATTAGGGAAAGGTTCTTCCCCCAGAGGGTCCTGGGGCACTGCCCAGGCTCCCCAGGGAATGGTCACAGCCCCAAGGCTGCCAGAGCTCCAGGAACATTTGGACACTGCTCTGTCCCTGCACGTGGGGTGACCCAGAGGGAGAAGAGGCAGGAGTCCAGCTCTTGTTGGCAGCTTAGGGGTGTGATCATTGTGGGCTCCAAACAAGACATAGAAGTTATATATGATCATGTTATTAGTGCACACATCTGTATATATAAATAAATCAGAATGATACAATTATGTGTCATGTATCAAAGGGTGTATCAAATGATGTATCAAAAGGTGTGTATAGGTAGAGATCGTTGTTCTCCAGCAAATGGTATCATCTGGGATGCTCCTGAGTTGTGACTGTGTAAATCCCAGCATTCCTGAGATGGCCTCTATAACCTGAAATGCTCATTGGAGTCCTTCAGCTCTCCAACAACCCAAAATCTACTGCAGAAAACAATATGTTCTGCAGAAGATTGGTTCATTCCTTGAATATTTATTTGCTGGTTTGGGCTGGAGTATTTTTCTATTCTTATTATTACTATTATTTGTTTTGTTTATTTTCTTCTCCTTTTATCAGCTCCAGCTGAGACAGGGGAGGGTGGGAGGAGGGTTTTGTTCCTCTGGAGATAACAGGAGGCTGTGCCTGTGCAGCCATGGTGACAAGATCCAGGGCGCTTTCTGGCTTCCAAGCAATTTGCTCCCCACCCCTGGCTCCCAAGTAAAAGTGGGGCAGAGAAAGAAAGAAAGAAAGAAAGAAAGGAGCTTTTGTTTCTCAAGTGCTTCAGCTGTTACTTCTAATTAAGCAAAGAGCTCCAGTGCCTTCCCACTCCCCAGCCAAAGGAGGATGGAGTTGGGGCAAAAGGAGAAACAAGAGGCTGTGGCAGCTCTCCTCTCTCCAGCTGTAGCCTGGCTGGGTGAGCTGTGCCATCCCAGTGCCTCAGATTCCCTGGCTGCAGAGGGGAAGAAATGAGAGAGGCCAGCACGAGGCCAGGTGGAAACGACCACCCTGCTGTTGGAGGTGTCATTATGGGTTTAGTGCAATATGCTCCCAGCTCCCCAGACATGCTGACTGTCAGCAAATTGCTCTTTCCTTCTCCAGCTTTCCCTGGATGCCATCCCCTTCTTTCTGAGATGCCAGCTCTTGCCCTGAAGGTTTAACAGCACTTCTCCAACCTCCCCATTGTGCCTCTTTTTAATCCCTGCTGGCGTCACCGAGATGTGCTGCAGCAGCCAGGTGAAATGTCAGCAGCCAGGGATTGGGCAGGTGGCCTTGGCACAGCCAGGGATTGGGCAGGTGGCCTTGGCACAGCCAGGTGGGGTCTGTGGGACAGGGAGGGTGGGGTGGGCAGAGGGCAGGGCCGTGACAGCTGTGAGCCACACACACACAGAGTTCTGCAACAGGGCACACAGACTGTTCCACAGCACTGCAGGAACACGGGGAGGACTGCCAACAGGAAAAGAGGGTGGAGATGTGGAGAGAGAGAGAGAGAGAGAAAAAAAAATGAACGTAAGGAATAGGAACGCTCAGGAATCCAACAGCCCACAGACTCAAGGTCCAAGCCCTGGCTCAGCTCTGGAAGTTGCCCACCAAGGACTGAAGGAGCCCCCCAGGTCACGTCTGCTCACCTGTGCCTCTGCACCCACTGAACTCTGTTGGATCTCTTCAGCCTGGGATCTCACAGGAAGTTTAGGGCTTCACTCAGAAACAGATGGTCTCCCTCTTGGGCCCCATCTGCCAGGCAACGCTGGAGCAGTTGGTCTCTGCAGTGCTGAGCAGAATCTTGTTTACTTTCCCCTCCCATCCCCAAGGTGATCGCGGGGCAACCCAGGCCTGCTGTTTCAGCCCAGATTTCCAGGAACAGCCAGGAACTCTGAGGTGCAGGAGTGTAACCTGAGAGCAAGAGAGGGCACGTAGCCTCGGCCAGCTCTGATCTCTGTCACTTTTCAGCGTTGGAGAACCTGGCAGCTGCCCCTTTTTCCCCCCTCAGGACACGAAGAGTCTCCATCCACCAGCGATGCAGGGAAGTATCTCCTGACAGCATTTAGCACACACAGAAACAGCAGGTGAGACCAGCTCTCCTTGAGCAGCACCAGCCAAGATTGCTGCAGCATGCCTGATAAAAGAACTTCACTTCTTCTTCTCTGGGTTCTGCTGCTGCAACTTCTGTGTCAAGGACTGGAGGATATCATCCATCCGTGCACCAGCCCGTGTTTTCCAGAGACCTCGGCCCCAGCAGCCCGAGCAGCGAGGTCCTGCTCTCTCAGGTTGCCAGGTTAGGCAGTCGGTGCTCTAATGGTGCTCGCTGAGCAGAGGGCACGGAGCAGCACTTTATCCCTCCCCCGAGGGCTCCCGTCCGCAGAGGCTCCAGCCGGGATAGTGCCGCTGGCAGCTCCGCACTAATCAGCCCTGAGGCAGGAAGTGGAAACTTTCTGCTCGCAGCCACTTAGTTTCATTAGAAGCATCACGAGAGAAAAGGGGGCCTCAGGTGGGGCAGGGGGATGCAGGAGGTGGGGAGAGGGGTTTGCAGCCTGTTTGTCGTGGCGTGGCAGCTTCAGCTGGAGAGGAAAGAGGGGCAGAGGCAGGAGCTGGGACCTGTCTCCCACACTGCTCAGAGCTCTGGAGGTCGTGGAGCTGGGTAAAGTGATTGTTGCAGGATATATTATCCCTATCACTGCAAAGAATTTTTCCCCACGTCTAGCCTAAATCTTCCTCATTCAACACAAACGTGGTGCTGTCCAGAGGTGGAATATTAAGCACTGGAGTCACTGCCTAATCATGTATTGATTTCAGTGGAGCTGAGCTCGATGAGAGGAGTCTGCCCGGCCTTGCTCCATCCCCCTCGTGCCCCAGGAGAATGTTTTGTGTGAGGCTGAATGCCTCTGTAAGTGCCTCTCAGATCCCTGCTCATGGAGAGCTGTTCTGCACAGATGCATTGGAGCAGGATCCTGGAATCACATTTCCTTTTGGCAAAGGGGATTTTATCTGCCTCAGTCTCCCTGCTCAGTGTGCATGGTGGGGCTGTCAGTTCTCCTGAGCAGGACTAAGCCCAGCCAGGCAGGAATTCTGCCACCACCAGCAGCCCTCTACCCCTTGCCTCCCATTTCACTCGTGTCCTCACCCAAGAGCAGAACTAAACTCAACTGCTCACCTCTAAGTCTGATTTCTCTGCTTGTTTTTCACTAAGCCAGCTCGAATAAAGCAACACTTTTCAGGAATTGGACTTGATGATCCATGTGGGGCCCTTCCAACTCAGGATATTTTACATTCTGTGCACCCTGATGACTTTGGGAGAGCCCTGTCACAGAGAGAGAGCTGGCAGGATAAATAAGACAGGAAAAAGTGACCAGAAGAACAGAGCTCAGATTCCTGAAGTCTCATTCAAGAAAAAGTATTGCCCCTTGTTCCTGGTTTGTGCCTCAGTTGTGAACACAGATGTTCTATAACTCCCACGTGGATGAGCAGTTGTTTTCATGTGAGCTCCTGTCCATCTTCCCGTTAAAGGGCTCGTTTGTTAGCCTTGAAGATTTCAGCAGCAATAATCCTGTTTGGAGACACCCACGCAGTTCTGCCCTGGGATGGAGAGGAGCTGGGTCAGGGAATACAGCAGCCAGGAGATGGAGCAGCTCAGCTCCTCAGCACGGAACAGGAGCAGGCTCGGGAGAGAAAGGCCGGGTCCTTACAGGGCTCTTGTCCCTGATGGAACAGATGTGGCAGCTGCTTTGTGCCACAACCGCTGCGTGTTTGCCGAGCGGCCAAAGGACTCCCCGGGCTGTGCCTCGGGCTGCCACATGGGGCCTTTCATTTTCCTCAAGGGCTCTCGAGGAAGAGCTCATTGTACCTGCTCGGAATTAATTCTGCCAGTCCCCAGTCTGCTCATGGACTCCCCGTGCTGGAGTTCAAGACATGCCTTTCATTTTTTTCCTTCTGTCTGGGACAATATCCTGGGATGGAGCTGCATCGACAGTCAGGACCTGATCCTTGTGAAGACCACACTGACCTGACTTGGAGCCTCCAGGAGTTGGATTTTCCAAGTCTCCCTGCAGCAGCTGCTGGCTGACAGCTTTGTCCCATTCCTTGCTTGCACAGCCCTTGTTCCTCCAAGCCCAAGGATGCCCCTTTGTGCCCCATCAGCGGGAAGTGCTGTTCTGTTTGGGGCTACCTCAGAACTGCTGGCACAACAGAGCTGTTTTGGTTCTGGCTGAGCACTCGGCATCTGAGCTCTCATGTGGTTGGAGCCCATTTTTTTTGCAAGAATGAAAACAGTGGATTAATGAGCTGCTTGTGGCTAATGTGCAGGGTTTCTCAGAACTGGTGCTATTAGAGCCCAGCGTCATGTAGGAGGTAAATGGCAGCACACGGTGAATAAAGCAGTGATATAATAGGTTTAAGTAGTCCATTTCCCTTTGGAGTGTTACTGATAACAGGCCCAAATGCATACAAGACCATTCCCTTAATGAATAAGACTGCTCTCTAGCAGAGCACGTGCTGCAGCGCCTCACAAGGGGTTTATTTTTCATCATTTTCATCCAAAACAAGGCTTGGGTGTTTGAGTCGGAGTGGGGTGCAGGGAGGACTATAAACATGATCTGACTGCCTCAGAGGAGACATGTCCTTATCCCAGTGTGCTGGCCCTGGATGTAACCAGAGGAAGATACTCAGGACAGGTCACAAGGGCGAATAAAGAATAAGGCTTCTCCTACCTGTGGTTTTGTAGCTTCCAGCAATCTGTGGGGTCTGCTTGGATGTTGCATCCAAACTATTAAGTTTAATCATCACTGAGAGACCAAACCTCCATAATCTTGTCTAAAACCTTTTGAACCTATTTATATTTTCAGGCTACAAGATGTCCTGTGGCAAACGAGCTCCAAAATTTAATTATGTGCTGTGTGAAAAAGCAATTCTTTTTGTTTGTTTTAAACTGGGCTGGTAATTTCACTGGGGCACTGACTCCTCGTGTTGTGAGAAACAGCATCCAAAATACCTGAGGGAAGCAGAATCCCAGATTTTATTGGAAGGGCTTGTGATTATGACTTCTATGTGTTAAAAGCACTTCTGAAAATGGAGCATAGGTTCTACTTTGAATGCTTATGGAAATATTGCCTCCAGTGTTCTTGTTTGCTCTTCAGCTTGTTTTTATTTATTTAATTTTTTCCCTTAACCTCTCTTTACAAGCTGCCCTAGTCCCTGACAGATCCAGTTCTCCAGCTCCTTGTTTACTCTGTTTGCATGGGCTTTATTTTCTACTATATTCTCCTTTTAAGTGCTGCAGCAGCCGAGAGTCTCTTGCGGGAGCTGTGAGCACAAACCCCACCAAGGACAGGCACATGCCTCGGAGCGACCTCTTCCTCCTCATTATGTTTGTGATGGTCTCAATGTCAGCAGTTCAAGCACAGGCACACGGGGCTCAATACAGCGCCGAGATAAAGGCAGGAGAGACATCCCCACTCCCCCAAGGCGTGAGCGACTCCGCCGCTCCTTGATTGTGCCTTTGGCAGACGCCTCATTAGAAGTGGGTTATTCCACACAAACACCCCCTTGTCCTTTGGCAGGAGCAATCTGAGCGTGGAGGGAGAGCTCAGCCCCACGCCGGGGTGTCTGAGTCTGCCCAGACCTTGACTCTAACGAGCTGCTGTTCATTTGTAGCCTTCTCTGCCCTTCCTGGAGTTGTAACTTTGCTGGTGCATCCTTAACTTGCACTGTCTCACAGGCAGTTTTGATCATGCCTCCAGCTACTAGAATGAAAATTAGCATTACCCAAACCAAACCCAGGACACTCCTCTTGCAAATCCTTTGGTCTTGGTCCAAATAACATTTCTCCTCAGTCAGATACACCTCCTGCATGAAACGTTCTGATGTGTAACTAAGTTAGCACATAGAGGAACCAGACTCTGAATCTTTCCCTTCCCATTGTGTAAATGGTTCAGTGGAAGGTGTCCCTGCCTTTGGCAGGGGGTGGAACTGGGTGATCTTAAAGGTCCCTTCTAACCCAAACCATTCTGTGATCCTCTGTCCTGCAGCCTCCTCCTGCTGTGCTCAAAACTGTGGTTCTGAGAACTCTCTGCACTGCAGAGAGCTTTGCAGAGAGTGCCCGTGCCTCAGTTTCCCTTTGCACTGGAAGGTTTGTAGATAGACTTAGCAGTACTGAGTTAACACTTGGACTCAGCGATATTAGAGGTCTTTTCCAATTTAAATTTGAGTGTAGGTTCTCTGGTCTGTGTACAAAAAGCAGGATGTAGGCAGGGATTGCAGGCATGGATTGCAGGCAGGGATTGCAGGCAGGGATTGCAGGCAGGGGTGACAGGCAGGGATTGCAGGCAGGGATGACAGGCAGGGATTGCAGGCAGGGGTGACAGGCAGGGATGACAGGCAGGGATTGCAGGCAGGGGTGACAGGCAGGGATTGCAGACAGGATGACATGCAGGGATTGCAGGCAGGGATTGCAGGCAGGGATTGCAGGCAGGGATTGCAGGCAGGATGACAGGCAGGGATTGCAGACAGGATGACATGCAGGGATTGCAGGCAGGATGACAGGCAGGGATTGCAGGCAGGGATTGCAGGCAGGGATGACAGGCAGGGATTGCAGACAGGATGACATGCAGGGATTGCAGGCAGGGATGACAGGCAGGGATTGCAGGCAGGGATTGCAGGCAGGGATGACAGGCAGGGATTGCAGGCAGGGGTGACAGGCAGGGATTGCAGGCAGGGATGACAGGCAGGGATTGCAGGCAGGGATTGCAGGCAGGATGACAGGCAGGATGACAGGCAGGATGACAGGCAGGGCTGTGCCCTGCTCAGAGCCAGCTGCCTGCAGGTAGCGCCGAGCGCACGGGAGGGACTGTGGAGGGAGGTGCGAGGAGCTGCTGCTCGTGGAGGCTGCCACGCCTTTCTGTGGGCAGAACTCCAGCTGCATGTGCAGGGAAAGGGCTTTGGGGGAGGGAGAGGAGATTGGTCTACGTGGGAGCTCTGTGCCAGCCTGCCAAGGATCCAGGTAGGCTGGATCTTCGCATGCAGCAGTGGAAAGCTTCCATCGAGGCCCCTGTGATTGTAAGAGACTTTTTAAACACACCTCAGGAAAGGGGTCTCAAACGTGTCCTCGATCTCCTCTGTGCAGAACTCCCAGGGAGCGTCTCTGCTCTGGAGCTGTCGTTCAGTTTGCGATGTGGTTTTGCTCGGCTGGGCGTGTGTGGGGTGCGTGGGCTGGGTGGGCGTGCAGCGGCGGCCGGGAGGGCTGAGCCAAAGGCAGCTCACAGCCCGGGGAGCCGAGCACACACCGCAGGGCTCTGCCCGAGCCGCTCCGCCGGGATCATCACCGAATTCCACCTGAGTGCTTTCTATTTCGGGTGTTTCTCCGCACACCTTTGCTCCCGTCTCCTGTCCGGCTTGC